>CM077194.1:24118558-24443558 GCA_039654625.1 Rhinogobio ventralis | reverse complement strand
CCCCACGGACATCAGACAGCGACTCCAGGACCACTGGGGTGAATAAAGACGGTGAATAAAGACAGGGTTCCATTCAACCCTGTGTTTTACACAAAGCATATTTGAGCGTGTAAGCATGTGTTTATGATGTTTGCTGCGTTTAAAATGACTAAAGAATTAAAAAAATATGTTATGTCTGCACTTCTGTATTTAAAGCAGGGGTGTGTGTCCAAACTCAGTCCTGGAGGGCCACTGTCCTGCAGAGTTTAGCTCCAACTTGCCTCAAATCACCTGTCTGTAAGTTTCTAGTATGCCTATAAGACTCTGATTAGCTGGTCCAGATGTGTTTAACTGGGGTTTAAGACAGTGGCCCTCCAGGAGCAGGATTGGACACCCCTGATATAAAGTGAATGGCGGGCACTTTTTTGGAAAGAGCGTCCTGTAGTCTGCACTTTGATGAATGTTGTGTCTGATTATTCATCAACAAAAAGTCATTGTTCACATCCCAAAAAAAAATCAAAGGATTTATGGTTTTTCATTACTTCAACCATCACACCATACATCACTGTTAAACAAAAAATGTGTTTGAAAAATTGAACCTGAATCAAAATAATGTTTTCCAAATGGCCGTTTTTGGTTCTATCTTGGCTGAAAGATTGTATCAAAGTGGAAAGGTTTTCTACTTTTACAGCAGGCATCTAAGTCCTGAGAGTCAAACTGATCATATAAATAGTTTTCTTTGATTGAGAAATCATATACTCAATATTTAGCTGTAACAGTCTGATATGACATTAGATTGAATGTAAAGTAAAAAGTTAAGGAGATGAAAGCAGAAAGAGGTGAAAACTAATATATATAATATATATATATATATAATATATATATTTTTTTTTTGCCATTTTATGAATTCTTTCCCTCTTTTGAACTAGCTTCTATCAACCAATTATCCTTAAAAGGATAATTCACTCAAATTACATTTTGTCATTTACTCACCCTCAAGTTGTTTCAAACCTGTATGAATTTCTTTCTTCTGCTGAACACAAAAGGAGATATTTTGAAGAATGTTCGTAATCAGATGGTTGATGGTCTGGAAGTCAATGGCTTCCGTCAAGTGTCTGGTTACCAACATTCTTCAAAAAGACAGAAGAAAGAAACTCATATAGATTTGGAACAACATGAGGGTATGTAAATTATGGCAGAATTGTAATTTTTGGATGTACGATTCCTTTAAATAGTACCAAAAAGGCCTATAAGGGTTTAACAATGTGGTATATGTGCTTGGAAATGGTGCTGCCAGCCGTACGTTTCATTTCACTCATTGTTTACAGACGTCACTGTGGGAACGTGTATGGATGTCCCAGACTAGTTTCCTCAGATAAGGCTTAAACCCAGGTGCACTATCACCATGGAAACTCCTGGAGCAACTGAGGGGAGATTACTGGCTAAGTCATCCACGGCTACTAGTATATTTCTCAAGTTGTGTTTGTCAGGACACCTGGAGAAGAGGCACAGTATTGTTGTACAGCAATTGCATGCTTTCTTAAAAAAAAAACTTATTTAGCTCAACATATTGTATGTTAAATGTTGCAAAATGGAAGTTTATTTTCAAACAGCTTGTTATAAATCATTTATGGGAGGAATTGAAAAACAAAGCAATTTCATTTGGGAGTTATTTCAGGTAAAAATTTAAATATTTCAGTGAAAACTTATTGAATGCAGAATTTTAAAGTCCCTCCTGTTTTGAAGCAACTGTAATGAAATCAATATGGAGTTACTTTATTAATTAGTGTAAAATAGTTGAAGTAAATCAGTAAATAAAAAAATAGAAATTTTATGTGCATGTGATTATTAAAGAAAATGTAATATAAATATAAATTTTATGAGAAATATATAAAAATATATAAAATCTCTAATATTGTGTGATTTCAATCACAGCATTTAAAGCTTGTGTGACATGTCCTTTTAGAAAGGATGCAGTTTATCTGTTATTAAATCTAACAAAATACCTCAGACTTCACTGTGATGTTTCTCTCTGGAGCAGCACGATTCCTCACATTAGTGCAGGGGAAGCTACTTTGAAACTGTAGTTTGCCCTGCTACAGGCTAAAGTACTTCAATACAGTCAAGCTAACTCAATACTCTAAAGCCAATAAAGACAATATACCAGTTTCTATTTTTCTATTTCAGCACTTCTTATCTGACACAAAAATAAATAAAAAGATTTCAATTTGAAATATACCTGCAAGGAGGGATGAAGGGCCCAAGCCCTGGCGTCATATATAGACCGATCAGGCATAACATTATGACCACTGACAATTGAAGTGAATAACACTGATTATCTCTTCATCACAGTACCTGTTAGTGGGTGGGATATATTAGGCAGCAAGTGTTACAAGCAGGAGCCTCTAAAAGCCACCTGGGTCAAAAATTAGATAATAATATTGAGTGGATGCTCTCTGTATACGTTCATCAAATACTTTCACTTCAAATCCACTAAATCCCAGCCTCAGCCCATTCAGAAGTACCAGAACTTAGGTAGAAACCTAACAAACCTATAAATATATATATATATATATATATATATATATATATATATATATATATATATATATATATATATATATATATATATATATACACACACACACACACCGATCAGGCATAAGATTATGACCACCTTCCTAATATTGTGTTGGTCCCCCTTTTGCTGCCAAAACAGCCCTGACCCGTCGAGGCATATAAGATGTCTCTTTTGCTCACCAGGGTTGCATTTATTTAATAAAAAAAATCATTACTCCAGTCTTCAGTGTCACATGATTCTTCAGAAATAATTTAAATATGCTGATTTTCTACTAAAGAAAAATGTCTTATTATTATCAATGATGAAAACAGAAGCCTTAACATTAAACGTTTTAATACTTTTGAGTAAACCATGAAATTTTTTTTTTTCAGAATTCTTATAGAATCTTTTTTTTAATATTTATTAGAAATATTTTGTATCATTATACATTCAGTCACTTTTGGTCAATTTAATGCATCCTTTCTAAATAAAAGTAGTCATTCATTTTAAAACATTAAAACATCTTACTAACCCCACACTTTTGAACAGTATAGTGTATAATATTTATAATTTTAATAAATCAACATAATTTGTCGCAAAACAAATTAGATATAAAACAAAATGATAAATTATACTCAAACGAGTCTGTGAATCATTTTGTGAACTGATTCATTCAAAACAAATTCTAAAAGACAAGCCCTCAAAGATGAGAGGAAGGATGCAAGTAATAATTCTACTGCTAATCCTGTTCTGACTGGAAATGAAACATGAAAAAGCTTCGCTTATGGGGAGAAAACATGTGAATAATATAAACAGCGCATATATGTGTGTGGATGTGCTTGGATATAAATGTCTTCTCTCTAGCCTCTTTTGATTAAATTTGAGATTATTCACTCAGTCCATTATCAAACACAAGAGAAAAGAGAAAGTTACCAGGAATGTTCCAGAGCAGATGGACTAATGTAACACTCCAGCATCACTAGATCATCTCAAGATTTGGAGACTGTACACACAAAACCGTCACATGGGCCCCATTACCATCCATATTCAGCGCTTTCAGAATTGCACGGTTGTTTGTCTTTATAGATTTCCAAGGCTAAATCTATTCCATCTTTGCTTTTCTCGTGAAAAATGAGTTGCTTTTGATGTCATCAATCAACAATTCCGCCTCTGACCCTCTTCAAAGGTCATTTGATATTTACAAAGGAATACTTCCTGTCTTATAACCCGCATCATTAAAAGAGGCTCAACACTGATGGCACATGCACTGAGAAAGTTGGCTTCTTAATCATCAAATCTTTGTGTACTCTCTTTCTATGTGCACTCTGCATTTTAAACACTAACGATGAACGATAAACACACTACCTGAAGCAGAAGAGAAACATCACCTTTAGCCTAACGAGGAGAGAAGACAGTCACAAGAATGCAAGGGGAGAAAGTGACTCATGTGGATGAGAGACCAGGAGAGAAAAGAAGGAAAGAGTCAGTTTTCACAAGGCAGAGGGAGGCTGTGGCGAGTTTAGGCCTGGTTTTGGAAACACTATAAAGACAAAGAGCCGTGCAACCCTAAAAATGCCTGTCTGTGACACGCACACTAAAGATTTTACACACTCTCATGCATTTAGCAGATGCTGAAACCTTGTGGCCTGTGCAAGTGTGGAAGTGCAAAGCATCGAAAGACTGATAGAGGTCACAAGGGTGAGTGCTCGTTGCTGATCTGAAGCGATTTTCTCACATTTTAAAACCATAAAGACACAAACTTTAACAAAACCTCTAGATTCTGGTATGTGTTAAACGGATGAACTTTGACTTGGTTTGTCTTATGAGGCAAAGTAAGCCTGCAGTGTCCATTGGCAAAACAAATGACCTTGTAAGAGCCCTGTCAAATACCTCTGACAGCCTGGAGTTGGGAGAGTTCAGTTGAACTTGCTACACTGTAATAGTTTTTCATTTCATAACAAATATAAAAATCACTGAACTGTTAAACAATGAGGAGGCACTGGCAGAAACTGCAGACAGTTTTTCTCCACATTTTCTGCATGGATTTTGTGGGGGAAATTAGGGGAATGGATTTACAGTAAACATGGAAAGTGTCTTGTACAGTAACACTGTAGGTTATGCATGTAGCATTTATTAATCTGGGTTAATGTTAGCTTATAATCCTATTTACAGATGAACATTAACATTATTTTTAACCTAGGATAATAGTGTATATTAATCTTGTCACAGTGTTTTTGAACAAATAGGTTGACTAAATTAAAACAAGTATCTGTCTTTATAAATCATTCAGACAACTGATTTATAAAAATAAAAAAAAACAGATTAATTCAGGAAAGAAACAAATGACTGCTTTTTATGAATGAGTCACTGAATAATTCAATCAACGCTGATTCATTCAGGAACAAATTAATTGCTCAGAAATGCTTGACATTGGATTCTGCTGTGACTTTGTATGAAACAATTTTTACTAATGAAGCAAAAACTGACAAACTAACTGACAATATTGTGTCTATAATGTAAGTTACTTGAAGTTATTGAACTGTTGTATAAAAGCAATATTACACTGGCAAACATGCTGTTGTTGAATATCTACCTAGTCTATATCTACCTATAAATAAATACATAATAAATATACTCTTTTTCATATGTTTGGGGTCAGTAAGATTTGTTTTTAAAGAAATGAATATGTGTTTAACAAGGACACATGAAATTAATCAAAGGTGACATACATTTATAATGTTACAAAAGATTTCTAATTCAAATAAATTCTGTTCTTTTGAAGTTTCTATTTTAATTCTGAGAAAATGCGTCACCGTTTCCACTGTTTAAATATTAAGCAGCACAACTGTATGTTTTTGAGCACCAACATTAATGTAGTAACAGCTGCTGATAATTCAGCATTGGGATCACAGTAATATATTACGTTTAAAGATACAGTTAAGTAGAAAAGTATGTTTTTACTGTATTTTTGGTCAAACAAATGCAGTCTTGGTGAGCATAATAGATTTCTTTTAAAAACATTAAAACATTACTGACCCCAAACATTTAAACGGCAGTGTATAGTTCATTAATTCATGCTTGTTAATTTACATATACAACTTGAAATGTTAAAAATGTATATTAACATTTTAATATATGTATATTGTATCTATTATATTAATATAATAAATGCAACAAATTAACATTTTTACCATTTATTAATCTAGGTTAAATGTAGGTATTTGATTGTAGTGCTACTTAGGAGGACAGAGTAACTATTTTTTTTTTTTTTGCCTTATCAATCAAAAGACATTCAAACGGACGTCCTTCACACATGTACTCATTGGTGATCAAGGTCGGCACGACCCTTTTCTGTCACACAAAGTCAGTCTCACAGCTGTTTTGAATCGGTTACAAAGCGAATTTCTATCCAAAGTGAACTACACCAATTCCCCCTAGAACAACCTGGAGTTAAGTGCCTTGCTAAAGGGCACAACAGCGATAGGGCTCTCTCAGCATCGCTTGGGTTCAAAGGTTCCCCCTACCTGGAATTCAACTCACGACTTCTGCATTACCAGCCCAGAAGCTACTAACCTCTACCATGTCGGAGCTGCTCTCATTGGAAAGAGACTAAAAGATTTCACAGTGTTTCCTCATCCATGTCAGAGACACTCTACACAAAGAAATGACCTGGTATGTGTATGTGTGTACTTGTGTGACTATGTGAGTGTTTATGTATATGTGGGAGACTGCTCACGCTGAGGTAAATGGAGTGTGAAGACTTTTCCTCCCCAGACATTTGTGTCTGTCTATGAGATCGGATTACTCAGCTGCAAAAAAAAAAAAAAAAAAAAAAAAAAACACATACATGTATACACACTTACACACACACCCTTGTAAACAGGAAGTTGGGCTGAGTTGTGGTGTCAGGGTGGATCTGTGGAGTCCAGGACACATGCATGTTGTATTTTTTATTTGCATCCAGACCTCACACATACACACAGGACACCCTCAGAGTTTTTCCACTTCATGTTTAATCCGGTGGTCCATCGCTTCAAAACTGAGGCCCATCATTTTCAGCTAAACAGACTGAACACATCTCATTGGAAAGACAGGAAGCATTCTACTGGAACGCCCCTAAAAAAAATTAAGTCAAAACATTTACTAACTCAGAGACTAATGTGTCAATTCCACTCCCCAAAATCTCTCAACTTCAGGAATTTTGCATTTACAAAATGGCAATATATCTTTACGAAATTAAAACATTTATTCTTCTGGGTCAAACTCCAGCTGTTGAAACTGAGAACTGTTTAAGAAATTAGCACTGGGGATCAGCATGAACTCTATTGCTGACAAATATTTTATTTGTAACAATGAATATTGATTATTACTATACTATTAATTCAATATTTGCTCTTTCCTTTCCTTTCCTTCCCTTCCCTTCCCTTTTTTTTTTTTTTTTGTATTAACAGTTAGTTCCTGCCCTCCAATACTCCTGGTAGTGCTGGGGATTTTTCAATGGTTCTTTCCAAAAGTTACATTGTTAGTTCTGTCTGTCAAACAATTTGCTCAGATACACAGATTCATTCAGGAACGAAAAAAGCGACTGCCTTTATGAGTGTCATTGAATCATTTAGTAAACCAATTCATTCAAAAACACTGATCCACTCAGGAACAAAAGGAAGTGACTGTCTCTTTCAATCCAAAAACACTGATTGTTTCAGGAACAAAACAAGTAACTGTCTTTATGAATGAGGTATTGAATCATTTAGTAAACCAATTCATTCAAAAAAAGTGAATAATTCAAGAAACACCACTACTGTGTGTTGCTCGGAAAAACCTGACCAGCTACACATCCCACAACATTTTAATTTATGTATTAGGATACTGGATAAAACAGCAAACATGGAAGAGATTTGTGCAGAATTAATTTATAGACTGTTTTTGAGAGGAGTACAAGGGTTTATATATAGGGGTGAATTCCTACAGAAGTTTCAGGATGTAGACTGAACCATGCTGTGAGGGATTCCATGTCAACTGTAAACCCTCAGAAACTTGTTATGCTACAGATCAATGTACTGAGGTAGAGAGAAGGAGAAAGAGAAAGAAAGAAAGAGAGAGAGAGAGAGAGAGAGAGAGAGAGAGAAACAAATAGGACAGTTTGTTGCATTTTGTAGGTGAGACAAATACTATGGGGACACAAAAAATATGGAGTCAGCACAAACCACACACACACACGAGCGCACACGCAGACCAGCAGACAGAATTGGGGCGAGAAAAAGGAGGAGGCAGCAAACAGAACTGATAGGAGAAATGTCCTTATGACGGAGGACACTCGTTCTGAGCAAAGTGTTAATTTCACCTCAAATTAAACTTAACACACTAATCAAATAAAGCCAATAGTGTGTCAGAGACCACATCAATAAATGAGTGTGCTTTCAATATTTTTAAACTCTCTATCTGTAAGGCTTTTATTTGGGTAAGATCTTCATTAATCTGATCTCTGGACCAGAGCTGAGTCTCTCACAGTCACAGTCACACAGTCACACACAGTCACACACACACACACACAGTCACACACACAGTCACACACACACACACACACACACACAGGGTTTCCATGGTTTATGGGGACTTTCCATTGAAATTCCATTTTATCCCATAACCCTACCCCTACCCCTAAACCTTACCATCATAGAAAGCTTTCTGCATTTTTACACTTCCAAAGAAAAAATTTTTTTTAAATGATTTATAAGCTTCTCTCCTCATTGGAACCCAAAAAATTTCCCCATAACGTAGGGTATACCTGAACCACACACACACATTTTCCATTTATCTGGATTATAACACTGCTGACACGCTGCTGTTTAATACTGTCTGTGATCCTGCAATTGACAGTGAACTCATGATTGGTGTTTATTTGCAGTCAGAGTACAGCTCTGCAGCCTGCATACTGTCCTACGCACACATACTACCATTAGACTTTCAACTGTGTTCCAGAGAAGAATAAAAAAAGTCATACAGGTTTGGAATAACATGAGGGTGAGTAAATGATGACAGAATTTTCATTTCTGGGTAAACTACCCCTTTAATATGTGGTAAGTCTGCTGCAAACAAACAATTTGCAAAAAAACGAATTTACTATACATGCAAATATACTAGAGATTAAACAATTTCTGCAAATCTGCAGTTTGTCAGAAGGAATGACTTAAAATGTGCCATCTCAAGCTTAATTCAGCCAACAGGCCATAAGTTAATATGCTCAGTTGTACTTGAAGGATTCCAGGGTCCATGAAGGAGTAATTTGATTCACAGATGAAGGTTAACTCAAGATAAATGTAATTAATCAGCAGATTAAATGCAGTTAACCCAATACTAATATGGTTTAGCCCAAGACTAGGTTTAATCTATGTCCAGAAAACCTCCAAACTTGAATTAATGGGAACTTGGAGCCAGTTGGTGTTATTAGCATGACAGGGGATTAGCATGACGATATGTGAGCTGGCATGCTAATGCTGTAGTAACATGCTATGGTCAGTTAGCATTAGCTAGTGCTAATGATACCTCACTGATGTGTGAAATGCAATTATGTCACAACCACACAATTTGCAATATTACTCCATATGGCACAGAACACTTGTGTGTGCATGTTTTGAGCAGGTCCACTTATTTTACTGCAGTGCAACAAGCATGTGTGTTTCATCTGGACTCTGAACTGGGACAAGCTCTCTCTGTCCCACAATGCATGATTGATTCATACCCTGAAGTGTTTGGGAGCCTGCTCAACAAACCATATGTGCTACGCAAATGCTTAGCCCAAATTAAAGTAATTCTTGATCAAAAACATAAAGCCCATAAGTTATGGGCTTTATGGTATTCTATACAAAACAATCCTTCGCCCTAATGAATCTTTTGGCAAACAGGACTTGACCCCAAAAAATACAAAATGGTCACAAGTAATCAAGGTCCATATTTGGATCCATCTGGATTTATATCATGTTATGTTAACATTAGCTCTTCACAGAGCCTGGTCTAAATGTATCTTTGACTAAATTAATCTGGCCCTAGTGAAAGCACAATTGGATGGGATGCTGGTGTTCCCACCAGGATATTTAACTAGCTTAACCAGTAAAGACTTCCTAGATCAACCATCTAGACAATGCTAGACAACCCGCATTTACTATTCTATGCTGCAGTTCAAAAGTTTACTTTTATTCAGCAGGGATGCTTTCAATTGAAGCGACAGCAAAGACTTTTACATTGTTACAAAAGATTTCTATTTCAAATAAATGCTGTTCTTTTCAACTTTCTATCAACCAAAGAATTCTAAAAAAAAAAAAAGTATACATTTTTGCAAAAATATTAAAATGCCCCCATTATGCTATTTTAAAGGTTCCTAATTTAGTTTTGGAGGTCTCCTACAACAGGTTTATATGTATCCAAGGTCAAAAATACTTAAAATGTTCTCATAATATACATTTATATATTACATACATAAAGGGACTACAGTTGAAAATTAGCCAAGTTGGCTAAACTGGCACATTTACATAAATGTTTATTAATGTGCACTGTCCCTGTAACTAAACTGTATAAATAAATATCACCTAATTTCTCAAAGTCAGTCTGAAAATGGTTAGTTTGAAGATTCAGTCTCTCTAAACCCCTCCTTATGGTGAGCCTACTCTGCTCTGATTGGTGAGATAGCCCAGTCTGTTGTGATTGGTCTACCACTTACAGCACATATAGGTAACGAAACACCTATTATCATATCTGAATTTCAACTCTGGCGCTTGATACACAGTGATATGAAGACATTGTTCGCAGGCAGCTAATGAAGAACATAGGCTGGTGATATGCAAACTTGTTACACTGTTACATAGGTATGCAGAGCTGGACTGGTAATCGGTCATACCGGCCATTTTCCTGGTGGGCCGGCGCACTTTGGAGCCGATACAAGGTTATTTATTTATTTTTTGCCACAGACTGGCCCATCATGCAGGGACAGCGGCCCATTGGTTTCTGTTCTGAATTGACAGGCCAAAGCGAGAGAGACCTCCCCTCCCCCATATTAGCCGTTGTTTTTTTTGTTTTTTGGAGCGCATGGGAAACTGCAAAAGGCGAATATCTGCACAGTGACGAATGTGCGCTGCGTTTCTGCTGCTCTATGAAGAGATGAACAGATCCTATGGATCTCATGAATTAAGGACAAAGTTTTTTCTCTTTAAATGTTTTATTAACTTTTTAATAGTTCTAATGAAATTTAATTAAATGTTATTTCAATGAGAGCCTCATGAAAGATAGATATCAGTGTCTTACATAAATTAGGTGTTAACTCTTGAAAAATATAAAGGGGTAGTTCAACCCAAAATGTCATCTTTACTCACCCTAATGTCATTCTAAACCTGAATGAATTTCTTTCTGTGTAACAAAAGAAAATCATTTGAGTCTGTTTTCTTTTCCGTACAATATTCAATGGTAGCCTAACCAAAATGGTTTGGTTGCCAACATTCTTTAAAATATCCTCTTTTGTGTTTCACAGAAGAGAGAAAGTCATACAGGTTTGGAACGACTTGAGGGAGAGTAAATGGTGACAGAATTTAATAGCAGTAAATTCACTTTAATGCATCCTAGCTCAAAATCAGTTCTTTACTGTCAAGTGCATTTCTGTGTGAAAAAGTGCAATATTCAATTTGTTAACTGCATTTGCAGTAAATTCAATAATATCCATCATTATTTGTCCCTGTCCTAGTTTTATTTATTTACTCCAATTTAAGTCCCTAACCCCAGCAAAAACATTCATGTGGGAACTCATGGGTTTGTCCAGGGCCGAATTTTAGCCCCAGTCCAGCCCTGTAGGTATGTAAGAGGAAGTGAGACTGGAATTGCTGACTACTAGTTTCAGTTCAGAATCGATTCGTTCTTTTAGGAGACAATAACTTTATTTGTTAAAACTTTGCAGACATTTTACATTCAGAAACAGCTATATTGCAAACTTGAAAAAAGCATAATAAGGGCACTTAACACAATAAGACATGTTTCTTGAGCACCAAATCAGCATATTATAATGATGTCTGAAGTACACTGAAGACTGGAGTAATGATGCTGAAAATTCAGCTTTGCCATCACAGGAATAAAGTACATTTTACAGTATATTACAATAGAAAATAGTTATTTAAAATTCTTAAACACTTCTCAATATTACTGTTTTTACTGTATTTTTGATCAAATAAAAGCAGACTTGGTGAACATAAAAGACTTGTTTCAAAAACATAAAAAAATTTAACCCACCCCCAACTTTTAAGTTACTTTATAAATATAGGCTACTATTGTTCATTAAATAATGTTGGTTTATTATACATTAATATTATACGAACTTGAAATGTTGAATTGTATTAGTATATTTATAAATGATCATTACCCTGGATTAATACAGAAAATAATGTAAAAACTATTGTTCATTGCTGGGTTATAAAATGTAATGCATTTACTAATATAAAAGAATTGAACCAAATGATGTACTTCCAAACAGTCGAACTAAGAAATTTAAATCACAATTAATGTCTGAATATAAAACTATTTGTGAATTCTGAACAAAGACATGTCCTCTGTGTCTCTTTCATTGAGAAACAAGGTCTCTGTCTGTGTGGGTGTTTTTGGGGGGACTGCAGCCTGTTGAAAGCAGCTGGTGGTTAGGCTACCCTTGGCCCAGAGCCCGAACTGCATTGAATAACACATATACATACATTCACACACACATACACACTCTGCATTCCATCACTGATCATCTCTGCACAGTGCACACACATGCAAAATATCCTCCAGACACAGAGCCTTAACCCAGCACCTGGCCTGCTATGTGTGTGTGTGTGTGTTCGGTCTTGGCCATTTGCAGAGACCTTAAATGTCTTCTATATTTTAACAGTCTGTGTCTACTTGTTATGATTTCGGTCTGTTTTGAGAAAAGTCAAAAAGTCAAATAATTTATGGGTTGACAGCAGAAATCTTTGTTTCATGTGGAAAAAACTAACCCTAAATAAAAATAAATATTATTATGTATAATAAAACTTTACATTAGCTTTCACTGTAATTATTACTGCAATGTCATCATACCCGATTATACTTTTGAATTATTTGAATTAAGCGAGAACATACATTATTAACGCATTTACTGTCACTATTCCAGAATATTAGGCCTATAAGTCCTGCATCGAATCAGTCTTCCATGTATTTTGTAGATTATAGAAACAAACAAATTTGAAGCATATAAGCACTGACACTGCAAGGCAAACTGCACCTTATCTCGGCGATCAGAGGCTGTTCTTTGAAGGCTGTGTCTACTTGTCATGATTTCGGTCTATTTTGAGAAGTTCAAGCTAAAATACAAGAGATCTGGTTGGGCCCATGAATTCAGACACCAACCATACTGCATGTTCATATGCACATCTTTTCTAATTGACCTTCAACAACTTGGTGTAAATGATGCCTAAAAGCACTCAAAAGTTTGCACTGTGCCTCGTGCTCCTCCTGCCTTCCCAGCACCTCCAGCCCATCAGGATCACTCCATCAGCAAGCCACTTACAGCTCATTTTCCGTCCATCCAAGCGTATTTTTCTTCTCCTCCCTCTATTTATGCATTTCATCCCTCAAACCATCTCTCCCTCGCTCGCTTTCTATTATGCTCCTATCTTGTTCTGATAGTGCTTTATTCTTCCATTTTTTCCATCTCTTTCTGTCTTTTACTCTCATTACATTGCCAGTAGCTGAAGATGATGTTTGCAGGCTTGTGATCTTGACCCTAATATGCTAAATGTCTGTGCCTGCGGGGTCTGTCTCGTATCTCCCGTTTGCTTTTGGAGAGAAGGCAGAATCCAGATCTCAGCTAAAGCACATATCCAGATTACAAACACATAATGTTCCATTTAAGCCAGAGAGGTTAGCACGTCAGAGAATCCTTGGAGATAAAAGATGTGGACTGTGTGTGTGTATGGGGGGATATATGCTGTATACAGAAAGCCATATTTGGTCACTTCCGTTTTTAACATCAGTTTGCTTTTGAGATTATAGTCGTATTGACTATGCAAAAGCTTCTAAAATGCAATGTATAAATATAGGCTTCTAATGGCTTTTCATAGGGGTGGCAAAGTGTGACATTTATTTTAATGTGTTTGTGTAAACGTTTTCTGTAATTTTTAAATAATAGACATAAACAGAAATCTGATCATTTTCAGTTTAGGTCTATTAAATGTTATATACCAGGGGTTTTCAAAAGGGGCCACTGGAAAAATAAAAAAAGCAGATTGGATCATAATTCAGAAATCATGAAATTATTCATGATTATTTCATTTTGAGTATCATAGGTTTAATAGTATGAAGACAAAAAAAAAACTGCATATAGTATTCATCTTTAGAGTTCAGAGAGTTTCAGTCTTATTTGTCGAACAGAAAGTTTTTAGTCAAGATAGGTAATTTCTCCTCTTCTGTCGCTCACCTCTCCTGTGGCCTCCCACAAGGCTCGATCTTGGCGCCCTCCCTTTTCTTGTTGTACATGCTACCCTTTGGTTCTATTTTAAGAAGACATGGTGTATCCTTCCATTTTTATGCTGACGACACCCAAATATATTTACCTATAAAGAGAGGTGATCCGTCTGCATTAACATCTCTTTTATTGTGCTTAGATGAGGTTAATGAGGCTTGGGTTTCTCAAAACTTTTTATCTCTAAATGAAGATAAAACTGAGGTGATAGTTTTCTGCCCCACTGATAATTTCAAGACCACCAGCATCGATTTGAGGAGCTTATCTGCCTTTAGATCTACGCATGTGCTGAATTTGAGTGTCCTTTTAGAGGAGCCTTTAAAACTTGACAAACAAATATCTTCGGTAATTGGATCTAGTTATCAACTCCGTGTTTTTTCAAAAATGAAAACTTCTTAACCGACAAAACACTAGAGACGGCTGTTCATGCTTTTATTACCTCTTGTTTAGACTACTGCAACTCATTGTATTGCGGTATTTCCAAGTCTCAAATTGCTCGCCTTCAACTGATCCAAAATGCTGCTGTAAGATTTATTCGCAAAAGTTGTAAATATGATCATATCACTCCAATTCTAAGAGATCTTCACTGGCTGCCTATTCAGTATAGAATTGATTTTAAGATTCTTTTATTTTTATATAAATGTCTGCATAACCAAGCTCCTATCTACTTATCAGTCTAATTGCTGCATCCCTATACCCCTTCCAGAAGCTTAAGTTCAAGCGACCAAAACCACCTCTTAGTCCCACACTCACGACTCAAACATAAAGGGGATTGAGCGTTTTCTGTGGTTGGGCCACGGTTATGGAACAACCTGCCCTTAGAGATCAGAGTGGCACCTTCCCTGCCAATTTTTAAGTATCTTTTAAAAACGTATTTGTTTTCTCTGCCGTTTTGATTTAGTTTTTTGTCAATATCTTTATGCATATTTAGGGTTTGTATTTAGATGTTTTGTACAGCACTTTGTCAGTCTTGTGGCTGTTTTTAAACGTGCTTTATCAATTAAATAAACTTGAAACGTGAAACTGCCACCTTTAGCCTCACTGACAGTTGCAAGCCAATATTCTAAATAAAATATAGACAATAAAAAATAAAGAATATAAATTCAAATAAATTTCAATTGATTTTCTTCTCTTTAAAATCATCTAACTGTGCAAATAATATTTTAGATATTTTATTTTAGTGGCTTTAGTACAACTAAACTGTAAAAACTGGAAGGAAATTCCCATTCCAGACTGCTCATAAATAGACCCTCAAAAATACAAATATATATACACATGATAATTCATAAATATAATAAATAAATAAAACCGAAATAAATATAAACCTATAAGCATCAACTGAATTCAATTAATCAATTAAGAATAAAACAACATATTTTGCATATGTAAGCATGGCATTGCCCAACATACAATATTTAATGCCCATATCCTCAGAAAAATCACAGAACCTTTCCATTTAATAGAGGTATCAGTATCAGTATCAGTATCAGTATCTGTGATATTGATTTTGATAGTACTTAGTGTCAGTATCAGAACAGAATTGGTATCGGTGGTACCCTTCCTGACTTTTCATTGTCAGACATTTTGTTTTCTTGTGATCCAATAAGTTTCTGATGTTCCTCAAGTAGTCAAAACACACAGACTGCAATAACCAGTTTTGTAACAAACACTAATTGAGTGTTTCAAACTTTTGTGAGGGTTGTTTGGAACCATGTGTAGTAGTTTGACATAAAAAATATGTGATGAGGAGCAATACACAAGAGACATGTAATTCAGAGCTTTCCTACATCATTACTTTAGAGAACTATATATGCTTTGAAACACTGACAAAGTGTCATTGTTAAGTTCTCTTTTTGATCCGAGCAAAACACTCTGAAGCATTCTGATTTACAACGCTTCAGCATTTAGATCCCACCATTGAATTCTATTCCAGAACCCCGGCATGTTCTCACATTCTGCCGCACCCCCCCACATCTCTAAAACCGTGAGCTTGTAAAAATCAATAACATGGAAAACACTGTCAAAAAAATCCAGACAACTCATAAAAGAAGACATCTTACAGAATGGAAAACAAACACAAACAGCTGTTCAGCAAGCATGTGCTCGTAAAGATCACACGCCGGCCTCGGAGAAAAAAGGGGGAGAAGAGATTTATCCTTTAGCTCTTCTTCTTCTCAAAAAAAAAAAAAAAAAAGTAATCATGCGCTTGTTAAAACCAAATCAGACATTCAATATCTCGGTATTTTCATTGTGCTCTTTCTTGAAGAAAAACAAAACACACACACACACACACACACACACAAAGTTGGCTATGATCCAGACACTCTATTACAGGAAATGCGAAGAGGAAACAGAGATCAATAGGCTAATCAATGAGACAGTGTGACAGAAAAAAGAGATGTGTGTGTAAGTGTGTGTGTGTGTGGGTGAGTGGAACACAAGAAGGGAGATTTAGAGGTGAAATCAACAAGCTTGTTAAAGTTGTATAGCTTTTAAAGGAACAAGCTGTTTTAGCCTAATAACAATCAAAATAAAGCTAAACAGAACATGTAATTACATAGCCACATCTCCTTAGTGTCAAAGAAAAATAGATCGCATTAGTGATAGTTTGCTTGTTTATAAATGTATATTCAGACAACAACAGAACTCTGAAGTGATACTGTTAGATTATCATTATTATTAAAAAATAAATTAAAAAAAGTAAATTCTGAATAATGTTCGGCGCTCTGGAATATCACTGTAATGAATGCAGATTAATGAAGAGACTGCTTGTTTGATTTTAATGGGTGTCCATGAGATTTCAAATGTGTGAGGCTCCCAGTGGTACATGTGTGAGGTAAATGAGTTAGTACTAACAATAAACCAAGATGTCTCAAACTGTTCATTAACTTGCAAATTTATATAAATGACAGAGTAAGGGTGCATCAATCAGGTTAACCCAGGTAGCTACCATGTTCTATTGTTGCTAGGAGAGGCAATGACGCACAGGCTAAACATAGAACTCAGGTGTGCACACTGTCTGCCCTACCTGTCAGTGGTTACCATGGAAACACCTGGAGATAAATCACCTAACTTCCTGAGTTGAATGGGGTCACTATTTAGCCACTTTTGAAAGGACGTTAATGGGACAACCTCTGGTCCCTCAGGTGTTGTATGTTCTCCAGTCAACCTCATACCTGATGATGCAGCACTTCTCGTTCAATATGGGGGAGGGGGGGGGAACTTTTCTACAGGAAATTTAAGACACAGAGATGTCAAAAAGTCAAATCAGTGGTGTGCACTGTTTTTTCAATTCGAGCTCAGGAGTTTATTTATTATATAGTTTATGTAATATTATATACCAACTTCAGTATATACACATATATACACATATATATATTTCCTTCCCAGCAGAACATTGCCCAAAGCATCACACTGCCTCCGCCGGCTTGCCTTCTTCCCATAGTGCATCCTAGTGCCATGTGCTTGTTTGATTTTAATCAAACAAAAGCATCAAACAATGTAATATATAGTTTTATATTACATAAACTATATAATAAATATACTCCTGAGCTCACGCATGTCTCGTCTGTCTACTACAAGGGAGAGACTACAACGAATTGAAAAAAAACGGCCATCCACGTGATGTAAAAGAACACATGATTCATCAGACCAGGCCACCTTCTTCCATTGCTCGGTGGTCCAGTTCTGATGCTCACTATTGGCACTTTCGGTGGTGGACAGGGGTCAGCATGGGCACCCTGACTGATCTGTGATTATGCGGTCCCATACGAAACAAACTGCGATGTTGTTTATTCTGTGTATTCTGACACCTTTCTATCAGAACCAGCATTAACTTCTTGAGCAATTTGAGCTACAGTAGCTCGTCTGTTTGATCGGACCAGACGGGTCATCCTTCGCTCCCCACGTGCACCAATGAGCTTTGGCCACCCATGACCCTGTCGTCGGTTCACCACTGTTCCTTCCTTGGACCACTTTTGATAGATACTGACCACTGCAGACCGGGAACACCCCACAAGAGCTGCAGTTTTGGAGATGCTCTGACCCAGTCATCTAGCCATCACAATTTGGCTCTTGTCAAACTCGCTCGAATCCTTACGCTTGCCCACTTTTCCTGCTTCTAACACATCAACTATGAGGAGAAAATGTTCACTTGCTGCCTAATATATCCCACCCACTAACAGGTGACGTGATGAAGAGATAATCAGTGTTATTCACTTCACCTGTTAGTGGTCATAATGTATATTATACAGGGGTTGGACAATGAAACAGAAACATTGTGTTGGAGGTTTCATGTCTATATATGCGTGGCCTGGTGGCCAATCTTCACTGATTTTACATTTCATCAGCAAGAGCAGAGTGTGAAGGTTGAATTAGCAGAGCAATAGCACAGCTGTACATAAAATACTGCTGCAATCCACACAATATAATGGGATACATATCAGAGTTCAAAAGAGAACAAATTGTTGGTGAATGTCTCGCTAGCTCATCTGTGACTAGGAAAGCAAGTAGCAAGTCTTTGTGGTGTATGGAGAGCTACAGTATTCAGGGTAATGTCGGCATACCACCATGTTGGATAGGAACCACATCCAACAGGAGTAACTGTTGACGCAAAAGGAAGCTGTCTGAAAGAGATGCCCGGGTACTAACCCGGACTGTATCCAAAAAACATAAACCACAGCCACCCAACTCACTGCAGAATTAAATACGCACCAAAACTATTAGTCGGGAGATCCACAAAGTCAATATGTATGGTCAGGCTGCTATAGCCAAACCTTTGATCACTCATGCCATTGCCAAATGTCAGTTGTGGACAATGTGAAACATGCATTGTTCTCTGATTCTGAGAAGGTTCCACTGCCAAGGACTACCGTTCTGGAGGACCATGTGCACTTAATGGTTCAAAACATTGAACCCTGAAGGGGGTGACGTGTATCAGCATGATAGTGCACCAGTACACACAGCAAGACTTGTGACAGAATGGTTTGATGAACATGAAAGTGAAGCTGAACATCTCCCAGGGCCTGCACAGTCACCAGATCTAAATACTTTTGAGCCACTTTGGGGTAATTTGGAGGAGCAAGTCAGAAAACATTCACATAGTGACCTCCTGGCCACTGTTCTGGAAGAGCAATGGCTCAAAAGCTGTGCAGGACTTGTATCTGTCATTCTCAAGACAAATTGATGCTGTACTGGCATCAAAATGTATATTTGCTTAAAATGTTTTAATAATAAATAATTTACAATTAAAAAAATAATATAATGAATAGGCAATTTACGTATATGTAAAAATAATAGTTACGATTATGTTAACTGTGATTAGTCTAAACAAGCACTGAACAAAAATGAAGGGTCATTAAACAAACCATTAAACAAATCAGTGAACAAATCAGAACAAGATTTTTTTTAAGAATTCTAAATAACTTGGCAGATTTTTTTTCCCTGGATTTTTTTGGGTGTGCATTCTCTAGTTTCAGTCTGTCTGTGTGCCACATGGAGACTACTGTTTGTGCTGATGTGTGTCTTAAGGGTACGTGGATCTGTTGGCACCGAAACTGCTTGCAGAGAAAGAATGCCAATGTGGACATGTAGTCATTACCCTCTCCTAGCCTGGCAATGATGTGGTTAGTGTAGCGTAGCCTATAGCCTTGGGCTCTTACAGCACAGCCTAACCATCAGAGCACCTGCACAACCCAGCATGTGTCGTTGTCTGTAGCTCAAGCAAAACACTGAAGCTCTGGTAATGCCCTTCTATCCTTCAGCTGCCATACGCTCTCAAAATAATACTGCATCGGTCATACCTTTACAAAAGAGTGCCCCTACTGTGATACTCAAAAAAACAAAAACAACCAAAAACATTATACTGCAGCTATAATTAACATATTCATATACTATTTTAGTCACATGGTAAGATAATTCAAAGAATTCCACAATATAACTATGGTACATGTTTAAAGAAACCTGGGAATATATAGCATAGGATCAAAACCACAAAAAAAAAACACTCATACATGGGCTTTATGTTTTCTACAAATAAGCTATACTTGAAGAAACATGCCATGTTTTTATGTAAGAATTATCAAATATATAAACTATTATCAAACATTGCTTTAGTTCAGTCGGTCACATCTCAGAGGTTTTTACCTTCTCGACCGTATCCAATAATTAAAAGCATATACATCATATTTTTGAAGTAATCCATTTAATTGATATTCAGTTTAAATAAAATGACTTTTATTTATTAACCAATTTTAATGACCAAAATTATATTTTTTTGCTGTGCCCCACATTCTACATACACAGTGTTGTTATATCATTAACAACATTTGATTTGGTTATTTGCCAATGCAACATTTCCAATTTTTAAGTTAAAATACTAAAACATTTGACAAAATAAATTAAAGCCAAATAGAAAAATGTATTTAAAATGAATAAAAAGAACAAAAGCACATTACAAAATTACAGAAACTTAAACTAAAATTTAAATAAAAACTGAAAAGCTAATTAAAAAAACGTAACATATATAATGCAAAAGAAAAAGCAGCATGCAAACTTGCATCTACACCTGGTGCAACAGTTTACAGTTCATTGTTTACAGTAATACGTATTATACTGTATGTATATGATCTGTGTTGATTGATTGGACATGAGTGGACATGTGTTTTGTATGAACTTCTTACTTATGACTACTATGCCACCAAAGTCTTCAGCTTTTAATCTCAACCTTGCACTTTGCTAATACTGCCTACAGCTGTACACCTAATCACACACACAAACACACTGTCACTCTCACACATGAAACAAACACTCTCTTTCTCAAGTGTCCGGCTTCATCCTCCTTCCACCTCAGTTTCCATCACTTACACACACACACACACACACACGCGCACACACACGCGCAAACACACACACGCGCAAACACACACACGCGCACACACACGCGCACACACACACACACACACACACACACACACACACACACACACACACAAGCAAACACGTCTGACCTGTAGAGATAAGCTATGTGGCAAACGTAAAATATTCCCTCTCTGAATGTTAAACAGTGGAGAGTTCCCCGGGAGCATAATTTCTGGGACAGCCAATCGCACCAACGGACGAGTGGACAGAGTTATCAGAACAGACGTCAACTCAATTTTCTCTCGCATCTCCAACATAAAACACGACCCTTTTCAAGGTTAACTTGCTACGGTGTAATAAGTGTAACTGTGAACTCCATCTTCTGATAAATCTTAGTTGACTGACTGAATATTTAGCCTCTGTATGACAGCAGACTGATTCAATAAAGTGTGTCAAATATTTGAAGCTCACATTTGACTTGCTGATGCGTTTGACAGACTAATGTCTGGAGAACTGCCGCTGCATATAAACTTAAAGCACAGGATTTAACACATCCAAACTCGAATGAGTAAACCTGAAAAGAGGCAAAGAAGTGCTAACTCTAGACCAGTTCAAAAGCTTAAAGCGCTGCCTCTCAGACTAAAGTCAACCACGTTAACAGATCCCAGATCAGTGTCAGTGACATTCTTCAAATGGGAAACTTCCTTCATCCAACAGCCAAAACTGGAGAAAAACAGAGTAAAACACTCAACACGATGGCAAATAATAACACTGTGGCTTTGACAGGAAATCTGAAATTGGGTTAGTTTATATGCTATCAATGCAGTGCATTTGTGTCATAAACAGAGCAACCTGCCAAAAGTGCATTTTAGCTGGTGTGTTGACAGCCTATACATATAATGCTTCCTCCAAACTAAATATTTACAGGCAAGTTTGCTATTTGGAAGCACTGATGGACTTCGCTAGGGCATCATGACGTCTTGAACCTCCCCAGACACAAAACACATAGAGGACAAACACGCACTGACAGTACGACACCAGATGGTTTCAGATGCTGTTTGTCCTTCATTTGGCCTCTGCAAGAGTTTACTGACTCTTAAACTGTTAGCAAATATTTAGAAAGGGTAGCTGGCTGAAAGGCCTTGTAAAGAAAAACTGCATATTTATAATAAAAAATGTTCTCTTCGTTTGCATAAGATCTGACCCAGTCCTCCTCAAGCCCCTCTATCACAACATTTGTTTAAATAAAGCTTGACAAATTGTAGAACAACAGATGCGCACAACTGATAGCATAAAGGAATCAGCCTATGACACGAAGGTTAAGACGTGACATTCTTATCTGATACCATATAAAGGCGTTATTGATTTGAAGTACGAACACAGAACTGTGGGGCTGTTGGATCTTTCAAGCAAGAGCAGGCCAAGCACAATCAGACAGACCAAGAGCGTTCATAATACATGAGCATCCAGTCTGGCAGTGTAGATTTTCAGATAGATTGAGAGACATGCATATAGATAGATTTAAATAGAGGGCCAGACAAATGGAGGCATATACCAAGCTGCTTAACAACCTCATGTCTCTATCCGTTTCAGCGGGAACAGTGCCAGACAAGACCACCATTACATATCATATCACATTTCATATGTAGGCGCTGACCTTTAACTATTTACTGTCTTATGTCTTACCTTGAAGCCTAGCAGGTCTGAGTAAGGCTTAAAACATACACTACTGAGACAGAAATCTCTACAGCAACAGAAATCGATTTTTTCTGGCCAAAATTCTTTTTTAAATACACTCACCTAAAGGATTATTAGGAACACCTGTTCAATTTATCATTAATGCAATTATCTAATCAACCAATCACATGGCAGTTGCTTCAATGCATTTAGGGGTGTGGTCCTGGTCAAGACAATCTCCTGAACTCCAAACTGAATGTCAGAATGGGAAAGAAAGGTGATTTAAGCAATTTTGAGCGTGGCATGGTTGTTGGTGCCAGACGGGCCGGTCTGAGTATTTCACAACCTGCTCAGTTACTGGGATTTTCATGCACAACCATTTCTAGAGTTTACAAAGAATGGTGTGAAAAGGGAAAAACATCCAGTATGCGGCAGTCCTGTGGGCGAAAATGCCTTGTTGATGCTAGAGGTCAGAGGAGAATGGGCCGACTGATTCAAGCTGATAGAAGAGCAACTTTGACTGAAATAACCACTCGTTACAACCGAGGTATGCAGCAAAGCATCTGTGAAGCCACAACACGCACAACCTTGAGGCGGATGGGCTACAACAGCAGAAGACCCCACCGGGTACCACTCATCTCCACTACAAATAGGAAAAAGAGGCTACAATTTGCACGAGCTCACCAAAATTGGACAGTTGAAGACTGGAAAAATGTTGCCTGGTCTGATGAGTCTCGATTTCTGTTGAGACATTCAGATGGTAGAGTCAGAATTTGGCGTAAACAGAATGAGAACATGGATCCATCATGCCTTGTTACAACTGTGCAGGCTGGTGGTGGTGGTGTAATGGTGTGGAGGATGATTTCTCGGCACACTTTAGGCCCCTTAGTGCCAATTGGGCATCGTTTAAATGCCACGGCCTACCTGAGCATTGTTTCTGACCATGTCCATCCCTTTATTACCACCATGTACCCATCCTCTGATGGCTACTTCCAGCAGGATAATGCACCATGTCACAAAGCTTGAATCATTTTAAATTGGTTTCTTGAACATGACAATGAGTTCACTGTACTAAAATGGCCCCCACAGTCACCAGATCTCAACCCAATAGAGCATCTTTGGGATGTGGTGGAACGGGAGCTTCGTGCCCTGGATGTGCATCCCACAAATCTCCATCAACTGCAAGATGCTATCCTATCAATATGGGCCAACATTTCTAAAGAATGCTTGTTGAATCAATGCCATGTAGAATTAAGGCAGTTCTGAAGGCCGAAAGGGGGTCAAACACAGTATTAGTATGGTGTTCCTAATAATCCTTTAGGTGAGTGTATATGTTAAATATATGTTGCAGACAGCATGGCTTAAGGGGAAAAAAATTCAAACTGAAAAAATATTAGTTTCCTTCAAATGCATACAAATTGTGCAATTGTGCATTTTCAGTCTTAAAATACAGTTGGGTAAAATGTATATATTTTTTAATATATATATTTTAAACAATATAATTATGGTAAAAACAAAAGAGGAAATTTAGACTTATTAAAAATATATTTATGTACACGTATTTTAAAATCTATATTAGCAATACACTTCTTGCTATTTCTTGTATATTTTTTTGCTGTATGAATACACAAGCACAATTTCATCGCATTTGCATTCCAAAATGTTTCAAACTGTAATTTATAATTCAACACCCAACCCTGACCCATGGACACTTCTGTCCTTCACAGCCCAGAGCAGCACACAATCATAACCCAATGTTACCCATGACTCAGTTATTAATAATGACTTTTTAAAAATGAGTTTAACAATTCCGCAATTCATGGGCATATGAATAACGTTTGAAGAATACAGCCCAAGGCAATTATTATTACGCATTTCTAGCTATTACAGCATGTCTAAGACAGATCAAACACACAACCTGTCAAACACACGTGGCATGGGAGAGATCAAGTGTGTGTGTGTGTGTGTCTGTGTGTACTGCAGTAAATTATCCTCCACAACCCTAGAACATTAGAGAACGTGCTTTGATATTGCTTCGAGCCTAATATAGTCAGCAAACTCTCTAACCACAATGAATTTATTATTTCTGAAGAGGAAAAAAAATCCTCAAATGCAGAATTATTAGCTTATATACCGAGGCTGCTCTAAATCTCTGAGTCCCACCGCCATGACATTAATGACTCTCAGCTGAAGTTCAGGCCAACGCTGATCTATCGTTCCACCTCAAATGAAGACAATGTTTTTGGCTGTCCAGGTTTCATTTCTAATAGAAAACTATTGATTTAGCAATAAGAGGCATTCATACAGGTGGTCTATATGTATGATGGCATGATTTACGGCATTGCATTAAAACTCTATCAATATTTTACTGCTTTGGATTTTGATTCAGGACCATAATTTAGGCATTCATGTCTTATAAGCTAAAACAGACAGAAAATAGCTACAAAGCTGTGTTCAAAGAGAAAAACGATAAAAGATTAAGATAAGAATAAAGTAGTATCATATTTCATGAATACCTACACATTGCCCTACAAATAAACATCACCAAACTTATACTCACACACAAAATACACATACCAGAAATGGAACATAAATAAGATATATACTCATGCACACATATATTTTTTAGCAAAAAAATGTCAAATTGAGTGACAGTTAGTGACAAGTGTCACTTATACACACAAACATACTTCGGCTCCTGAAGGCAAGAGTGAGAATCAGGCACTGATGAGACTCTGACAGGGCTTATGGCAACCACTGCCGGTGGCAAATACTTAATATAGCAAACTGACATCAAGATTATTAGAGCGGATATTAACAAACACATGCACCTTCTTCGTCTACCTTGTGCTATGTTTCAATCGAGCCAGCAGAAGCACAAAAGAAACAATCTAATTGCACATACTGTACATTACATGCAAACATACAGAATATACTCACAACAATCATAAGACTCTCTATCCCATATGCACAAATGTTTCAAAGACATTTGATACAAAAACAGATCAAGGTCATAGTATGTGTGTGTGTGTGTGTGTGGAAGATGATGTAAGTGTTTAAATAGGCAATTTCCTTCTCAAACAGTGGCTGTCCCATTTATTCAATGAGCTGCAGTCTCTCTCTCTGTCCTCTCGCTCTTCTATTAGGTTACAGTACTGTGGCTTGTTGCTCTGGGTGGCAGTAATAATTGGGCAAGTAAATGTGTGATCATGCTCTCTTTAAGGTCATCGCCCATCTCTCCATCACCAGACAGATAAACAAGTAATAGTATGCACACACACTCATACATGCATGCTGTTCCTGTGTTTAGTGGTAGCATGATCGATAGCTAGCCTTCATCATCGTCCTCATCATGGCTTTCTGTTAAATGAAACTGACCACACATGCTAAAAACAGTTTTTATGTCATGGCATGAAATTTCCATTCCATTTTTACAGAGCTAAACTAATTTGCATTTGCATTTTTTATCAAGTGTATAATAGCAAAGAAAAGATCATAAAGTAAAATACATTTTCATTACTCCAAAGCAATATAAATGTAACTTTATTATGTAAATTCATATAAATGTAAGTTTATTTTAGTTTAATACATGTACACTACAGTTAAAAAGTTAATAGTTGCTTTTTTATATAAAAATTTATAATTTTATTCAGCAAGGATGCATTAAATTGATCACAAATTGAAATGAAGGCATTTATAATGTTATAAAAAAAATGTTTCTTTTGAACTTTCTATTCATCAAAAAATCCTGAAAAAAATGATGTGGCTGTTTCCACCAAATTATTAAGCAGCAATTGTTTTTAACACTGATAATGAAAAGAAATCAGCATATCAGAATGATTTCTGAAAGATCATGTGACACTGAAGACTGGAGTAATGGATGCGGAAAATTCAGCTTTGCCACCACAGGAATAAATGACAAAATTATGATAAATATTTAAATAGAAAATAGTTATTTTAAATTGTAACAATATTTCACAAAATTAAATTTTTGACTGCATTTTTACACAAATAAATATAGCCTTGATGAGCATAAGAGACTTCTTTCAAAAACACCAACCCCAAACTTTGAAAGGTAGTGTACAGTTGGAAACTTTTACAATCTGCCTCCATTAAACATGAAAATGCCATTACATATTAATAAACTAGACTGTGCTAAGAAATTCAGTGCTGGTAAACATTTTTAAATGGTACAGTTAGTGCATTAACTTTGGTGGCCCTAAAATGCTAAAACTAATATAAAAAGCTGAAACTGTAACTACAGAAAACTTATGGGTTTCCTACAATTGGTCCCCACACAGCAGGCAAAACCTAACCACACACACGATTGACATGATTTTTATATGAAGCTTTCTATACCTTAACCCTACATCTACCTTAGTAAAATTTTTGTCAATTTTAGATGTATTTGTTTTATATTTAGTCCATTTATTAAGTCATTTTCCATGTGGGGACAGATGGCTGGTCCAAACAAGGTGATGTCAGGTTTTACTCTCCTTGCAGGGACATTTGGTATACCCAACATATACATATACACAAAACAGAGTGTTAGTGTGTGGGATTATGGGTAATGTCAGCTCTACTTTTTTAATATTTATAAGCAGGAAGGAAAGGAAACTTGCTGGTGTGTCATAAAGAAGAGTGTCCAGACACCTCATAGCTGTCTGATAACCTGCCAACACCCCAGCAAAAAGCCCTTACACGCCTCTCTCGCTGCTTCTGCTTCTATTCTTCCCTCCCTCTCACACAATCTCACCTCCAGCACACAATCCATGCCTGTCATTTTCACTTAGGCTAACTCTACTTTAAAAAATCTTGAATAAAACTTTTACTTGCACTCCGGAGAACTCCTTACTTAAATATAAGTTTCCAGCTCACCCTATTGATGTTTAAAGAACACAAAAAGAATTATCTAGTAATATGATGCTGTTCTTTTCCGTACAGTAAAAGTGGCTGATGACCACGGCTACCTCTGGACCTCATCTACTCATTTGAGTTTAATGCAAGAAAGTCATACAGGTTTGCATGGAACATCATGCGACAAGTAAATCGTGAACTAGTGGGTGAACTACCACTTTAATGAAATTTGATAAAAAGTAATACATTTTCTAATTAGTTATTTTAATAATGAATTCTTAACTTCTACTTGTTTAATCAATCGATCAAGACCAGGCAGATTCAACATCTCTCAGTCTTATTTTATCATATTATTAATGGCAACATATTGAAGAGATGTACCGTTTTGTTTTTTGCTTTTTATGAGTTTCTCTTTTTTTTTTAAATCATATATATAATTTGATCACTAATCTACTGACGCTTATGAAGGCAGATTCCTCAATGTCCCCATGGCTCTGAAGTAATTGCAGACAACAAACTAGCTCATTCCACTGCTCTCCTTATGGTTAAATATTAATGCAGTAGCATTTATGAATCAATAGATTATTTATAAAAACTGACAACTGAAAAGAAAATGTCAGCTGATGCATGTGGATAAAAGTAGCGAGTGTGTGTGTGTGTGTCTGCGTGCATGCGTGTGTGCGTGCCCTCATTAGTCAGCTAAATATGATAAAACCTCCTTTTGGGGATATAATCATCTGGGAACAATTATTCATAAATAAAATATTTGTGACAACTGAAAAGAAAATGCTAACTGATGCATGTAGATAAAAGTAGCGAGTGTGTATGTGTGTGTGTGTGTGTGTGTGTGCCCTCATTAGTCAGCTAAATATGATAAAACCTCCTTTTGGGGATATAATCATCTGGGAAAAATAGATATTTTTAGATATATTTTATTTGTTTGGAAATTATTATTCTAAAAATATGTAAAACGTTTCTGAAAAAGTTACAGTTAGGGATAGGGTTTATCTATAGCAATAATAATTAGCTTTATAAAAACAAATTGAGAAGTCTACAGCATGTAGTTGGCAGAGTAAAAGACCTACACTGTGAGATAAAGTGAGATAAGACGTGATCAAAAGACAAGAGAAAAGTGAAAGGAGTGTTAGTCTAGCTCTATAGTTTTGATTTAACTTGCAAGGAGACCGGTGTTTAACAGAGAATACATTTTTTTTTAAACAAACCAATTAAAATCCAAAGTGTACAGCCAGTGAACACCATGCAATTTAGTTTTGACATTTAATAATAATACCTACTTCTTAATAATAATATTATTAATAATAATAACAACAATATATAATACCTCCTTTTGTTCCACAGGACAAAAAGTCTATTTAAAGCAACCCTATAACTTGTTGCCTTCAAAAACCACTTGGCCCAAAAACCTGCATGACACTTTTGAAGGATTCTAAAACCTGTAATCACCTACGTACATTGTGGGAACCATCCGATTTAATGACTAGTTTAGAATGCCAAATGGTTTATGTGAGGGGTTAGGTTTAGGGGTTGGGGGTGAGAAAATATCTTTAACTCAGTATAACAACAACAGAAACCCCATGATAGAAAAACAAATTTGTATGTGTCTGTGTGTGAAAAGCAGAGGAAGAAAGAGAGATACAGATTTAAAATGACAATCTGCTCAGTGAGAAAAATGACTGCTGGTGCATCATGCTGTAAACCTCTCACATATGACAAAGCGAGTGAATTTGCAGAATTAACAGTCCTGACAGAGAAGCTTCACTTTAGAGACAGTGTCAGACTGACAGGGCATCACCACAGCTCACCCTGCTGGCCACAGTGAAGCACTGCACACAAAACATCTGCACAGCAACTGCTAACACCCTGTGATATCCCAAAATCCAAAGTAATCCTAAAGTCTAAAGAGTTCTAAAATAAAATGCATTCAAATGTTTTCAAGTGAGCATGCTTCAACTGCACTTCAAGAGAGAGAAAGAGACCATTCCTCTTCAGCCAAAATAAAACACTAGCATATCAAGTATTATTTAAGACTGAATATGAATAAATTATCCCAGCAATCACAAACACTCTCACACACATTTTGAATATGCTAGTATTACCTATTTATTACTGCACAATTAAGTCTTCATAAATCACATGACTCAAGACAAAATAAAGAGCTTCATGTTCACACATATTCAGAAAAAAAATCATCATTCATCTCAAACACACACACACACAAATGTTTACTTATTTAATGGGGACATTCCATAGGCTTCTATTGTGTTTATATACAGCCAGTATACTATAACCTAACCCAAACCCACAGATTACAAAAAAATATATATATTTAATTTTATTTTATATTTTTTAACAAACGAGGATATCCTCAAAAGGATATGTAATTTAGCTAACTTATGGGTAATAATAATGCATAAATAAATCAAAACACAATAATAATGTTTATTATTATTATTATTATTATTTCTTTAAAAAAATGTTCAAAGGTTTTGTCCGATTTAGCTAACTTCGGGGGACAAATTTGTCCCAAACTACAGCTAAGTACATACATACACACACACAGATCTGTGGTCTGGATATGATTTCCATGCTTTAGGAGTTTTGGAAGTTTTTGGAGGCCATGTCTGCTTAATTTCCTCCGAGGAAACACAAACCCAGACTCTAATCACCCAAACACACACAAATACGTATAGACGCAATCACACACACACACACACACAAACACACACACTGTAATCACTACCTCACTGTGCATACAATATTATACTGTTTATTCCAAATAAACTACTAGCGAGAGAGTGTGAGTCAGTGCTGTGCCATAGGAGAGAAGACAAACAGAAAGAGTGATTACAAGCGAGTGAACGAGAAAGACAAAAGCAAAGGAAAAAGTAATATCCTGTTTGGCTAAGGGAAAAAAATAAACACATTAAAAAAAGACGAAGACTGAAGAAAATATACAGAGAGTTTCCACAGAAGAAAACACGCCTTGATGACAGCCTTTTGTGCATTTATGATCCTTGGTAAGAATTTCCGTGTTTATATTATTGTTTTTATTTTACAAATGAAGAAGGAGGTTGTATGTATGTGTACGTGGTTGTGTGGATGTATTTGTAGGGCAGCTGAAAGCAGGCAAGGAGAAATTACCACACTCATTTATCACTTGTGTTATCTGCCCTAAAGGCCAACACCCAAACACACACACACACGTCCTAACACATATGCTCCTTCAAACTAGTTACAAGAACATAAAAAAACTTTCACACCAAACTTTCTGCAAAAACTTTTTTTTTAAAGAACTTTATACATTTTATAAACTTTATAAATCCTTGAGAGGCTTATGCATCAAGATTTCTACAAATTCGGCTTTTCCCTCTGGAAAACATTAACAGCGACAAAGTATTAAGTGTTTGGTATTAAGTATTAAACTTAACTCATTTCTCTTTTGCTTTCCTTCCTTGGCACAGAAAATGTGATATTTACTATTTATATTACTAACATACAATATTTGATTAAAATCTTGGAATGATTGGAAGCGTTCAAAGTAATTAAAAATTAATATTAATGAGTTATAAAGGAATCTAATGAATTCTAATTCCGTTTTTGCACAGTTACAAAGCAGTTTTCAGGTAAACAGCCTATCAAGATTAGAAAACAGTGATTAACACTAAATGTTACAGTTGATTAGATTTTGCTCATCCTGTTAGATTGATTTTGAAGTGGCCGGTTCCTTTTTAGCTTTTGAGTTAGTTGTGTTAGCTGCAAAGACTTCAGTCTAGTTCAGTTTACTTAAGTTCAGTTTAGTTAAGCCATTTCTGCTCACTGAAAACCTAAATTAATCATTAATGTTCTTTAAATCTGCTTTTGACATAAGGCTGGAACAAGTCTGTAATTAACTAGTTAGAGTGGTCAGGGAAGCTTGCATGCATGCATGTATAGTGGGATTACCTCGAGATAAAAAACACTGAATTATCTGGAGATAATCAAGAGACCCCCGTCGAACCATATCTAATTTAATCCAAATGCACTGAATTTTAAGTCAGAGGTTGAAAAACACTATGTTCTCGGGCAAGGCCATGTCTGGGTCTCCAAAGCATTTTCTCCATTTATATTTACAGACAATTTCTTACCAACATGGCCTGCATAAATATAAAAGCCAGTAGCTAACACTTATAATAACTTTGAATCATAACTCATTAAAATATTTCATAATACTATACTGATAAGTAATTGATGTACATTCAGTACATTGAGACTTTAGGATTGCACAAAATACAATGACCATATCAGTATTAGAGCTTGTTTAATTTATAGGTAACTGTCGATATTGGACATTTAATATTAGCACTGAAAATTAAAATTATTATTGGTTTAATGGCATAAGCCAAAATTTTAATATCATTCATCCCTATTGCTATTCTAAATAAAAGTACATGAATAAAAATGTCCTGATTATTATTATTTTAATGTAAACATTATTGTAATAATGTTTGTTAACATATTAAATGCAAGTTATAATAAAGTTTTTCTGGCTTTTGACAATATGAACAGATACCTGTAGCAAAAAGTACAAGTGCAAAGACTAAACCTTGAATACCACCAAGAAAACTAATTCAACAATAAACAGTGCAAATACCGTAAAACTTAACAACTTGGAAAAACTTTACCATACTATAAATTAAATATAAGTACAGTCCCCCTGCAGCAACCTGCCTTGCTCAAGGGCACAGTTTTGATCTCACCAAGTCTGGTTCATTACTTACCTGAAATTAAATCCCCTCTCTTTGTGTTAATATACCAGATCATTAACCATCCGGCCATGATCTGAGCAGAGACTTATGAGACTTTGAGGAGGAAATATTTGGGCACTCTGCTGGAAGACTAAAAACACACTGGAGGAAATTTGATTTATCTAATCTTTTATGGTGATCAGTCAGTCTGAAGGGAAGCAGAGAGTCAAACAGTTTTGGTTGGTACAGTTTTGCGCCCAAGATTTATTGATTCTTCACGTTCATCGTACATTTTAGCCTCTGAGAAAATGTGTTTCTTCGAGTTATCTGAGCCAAGTGAATTATAAAGCAAAACATGAAAACAAACTTGAGGTTACCTTTTGTGAAAACGTGTTCATGAAAAGTATGTTTATATATTATTATGGTTTTGATGTGTGCTCCAGATCATTTGCAAGCTATACTGTTGATACAATTAACATGCTGCAAGCATCTTCAAATATTATTATGTTTTATTAAAAATGTATCATGAGCCAGATGTTCAAATTAAAAACATAACCACATTAAATATATAGAGACTTTATTCAGTATTACTTTGTGTGAATAAAACGACTCTGCAAGTGCTATCTATGAGTATACATGTTATACAGTTAACATATATATATTCAGTTTCCCTAGCCCATACTTAAAACAGAGAGTCCATGAAGAGTACTTAGTCCCAGTAGACCCAACATCATCTGGGTCAAAGACTCAGTGGAAAACATGTGTTCTGAAGAGAAACACAGAAAGAGAGAGAAATGATGTTCAGATGTGAGCATACAAACCACTCACTGTGAGAGGACATACAGATATGGATCAGCAGAAAGTCAATCTGAACTGAATGTATTGAATTACATAAGAGATCTAAGAGACATCTTTTGTTACCCCCACAGCAACAAACTCTCTCCTTCTTTTACACACACTTACTCACACAAAATAGTCAATTCACCAGTCAATACATTAGCACTGGGACCATTAGGAGTCACGTTATGGATTGTCGGACAGTGATTCTAGAGCTTTTTAAAACAATCATAACTATATAATTAAAAAATACACTTACTTAGGATTGATAAATCACACACACACACACTCTTTCTCATCAATATTCTCGTGCAATATCATCTGTCAGACTATAATAACCTGAAATATAACAATTACAGTGTAAACAGTGCCACCTCCTCGGCTCCGATGAGAAAACTAAAATTCACACTTAATATTCAGCACAGGTAATACATGTGGTGCATTCCTCTGAGGACTCTGCTCTTGTGTTTGCATTTTTTGAAAACGTTAATGGCCTGTGTGGATCTGATGGAGGAAGAGAAGGAGTCTTGAAGAAATTAAGCAGCAAAAAGCTGCAGGCCGAAATATAACAGAAGACGATATGTCGTACATACCAACACACACGCATAGGAGCACCTTCTAAGCTTCAGTCAAAATCAAGCATTTAAACGCCACTGAAAACACACACAAATATGCACCGTTGCAGGTTTTCTCATCTATTTTTCATATCGACAGAAAAAGCACACAAAGGGAGGAGGGGAGGTGTGAAAAAGCTGTAAAAGTGGCAGCGGGTTGAACTCTCCTGTGTACGTTCTACTACGGCAACCATTTTCACATGTATTTTAACGCTGAAAATTTATCACTGGGGACCACAATGTGTTAAAACGCAGGCCTACTGACCATTATACACAACATACAAATATGTTGAATAAATGTTGAATAATTAAAATAACAGAAAATTGCAGTTGGACTAATTCATATTCACAGTCATCAACAGACACCATATTAATGCTTATAATGCAATTATGGTTTATTATTATTATTATTTAATTTTCTTACATATTAAAGTTGATTACTTAAACATTTTTAATTTTGTACTGGATATAAACATTTTTTATAGCTAAAGTATTAAAAAGACATGATGGTCTGATTCTAAGCTAAGGAATGATTCTCACATCAATTATGGAAATAGGATTCTTAAGTAATGTGTTTTGAGTTTGGAGACCTAAATATTTTGGAAATGAAATGAGTTTTAAATTGAAAATATGAAGTCTTTTGTGCAAAATCAACAAATAAAAAGTACATCATTTACAGATGAAGGACTCACTAAACAGCCCTCTGTGTTCATGGGTGCGGGGCTTTGTAGATCGAGTGCATATTGTCCCTTTAAGAGCACAACTAGGTCGGCGGTCGCTGTGGCGTCGGCTGTGTCTGCGAGGCTAGTGATCTGATTGGTTGTGATATGTGGGAGAGCTGATCTGATTGGTGGTGATGAGGTCTGTTTCACAGGGCCTGGCTCATGTGGGCCAGGTGTCAGAAAGCATCGTTTCCACGCCAACGCATTACAATGAGACTGGAACAAAAGGCTTGACGGCGCAACCTAGAGAGAGAGCTGGGGGGGGCACTGGGGCGACCGAGTGAGTGAATGGAGTTTAACTCCAGACTTGCCTGACATAACACTGAAAATGCAGATTAACCTCCGCTTTCAAAAGTGGAGCAGAAACACAACAGGGTCAAACTAGCCTCACCTTGAAACCAGACAAAACAACCAAGAATCACCTACATGCTTCTGATCAAAATACCCAGTAAACATACATTTAAACTCTTTCACACAAGCACGTCTTATAAAGAGTAATACTAGTAGGAAAATTCAGGCCCTAACAAAAACAACACTTTTCACACAGATCACACTGCCCCTCTTTAACTTATAATAAGACTTTTTTTATCCACACCAAAAGTATTTTGCTTTGTGTCTGCACTTCCAGTAAAGTACGAAGATGTCAGACAAGTCTTAACCATGAGGACCATTTCAGCCCATTATCACATTGAAACATTCTAACACTGCCCTCTAATGGTTCATTCCACACTGCAAGGCACATGGTACTCTTCTACAACAGATAAGAGAGCCTTGAGTTGACATATCCTTTAGAAATCTAAGATCCCATCCATAGGAATGGAATAGTTAATTTCGGAAAGACAGCGTAGGTGAAGTGGCAAGTGTCATTATCACTTAAGAGTGATGCCATTGAGAGAGAGTTTATTTACTGTACTGTGATCATGCAGAAGTTCAATATGTGTGTGTGTGGTTGTGTGCATTCACACATTGAGAGGATGATCTAATTATCTAATCGTTTCTGTTGAACGATTGTTCATCCCCAGCGTGGCATTTGGAAGACAGGCATCAGAAACTCATTTTAATGCCTATTATTAGTGCACACAATACTGAGAGTAGGAGTGCAGAAGTGAGGAAGGGAGAATGGTGGGCGGCTATGTGAATGTCAGATTCTCCTTTATTAATGCTGGAAATTTGTATATCTAAATGAACGTTTTCTAAGGTTGGGCTCGGCACGAAAACATTCACATGTTGTGTTTTCATGTTTTATGGGGACATTTCATAGACATAATGATTTTATACTGTACAAACTGTATATTATATCCCCTAACCCTACCCCGCCTAAACCTACCCCTTTTTATTATTATTTTTATACAAATGAAGACATTAGCAAAAAGAGGTTTTTGTCAGGTTTAGCTCACTTCTAGGTACAAATTATGGCTAAGTAGGTACACACACACACACACACACACACACAACACTAATAGTATACCACTTACATCAATATTACTAGTAACAAACAAGGGATATTTCACCCAAAAATGTAAAAATCATTTATGCAGCCTCATGCCATTATAAACCTGTATGGCTTTCTTTCTTCTCTGGAATGCAAAGATACTATCTAAACTATACCTTTAATAATAACTAGGGATATATGATACCAGGGGTGATATTAGAGATTTTTTGTTTAATTAATTGATATCTGTCAACATTGAATATTGCTAATTTTCTCTATTTTTACATTTAGATTACGTTTGCTGTGATCTAATAGTTAAAGTTAATCTTCTAAAAAAACTAATCACTAACAGTGTTAAATGTAATCTAAATTTCTAAATGAATATCCATTTTTCAGTACATTATAATGTGATGCCAAAATTTATTTAAAGTGCCCCAGTTATGCTTTTTCGAATATTACCTGCAAAGCTGTGAAGCTAAAAGTGCATTATAAATAAAGTTATTGTTTCTCAAAAGAACAACACCCAGTTTATTTAGACCAGCTTGCTCCTCTGAATCACAACTTATAAGTATGATTAATTATTGATGTATATATTTTCTATCGGGTGTTCAAAATACATAGTTTTGTGTTTTATATTGCGTATGTCTCCGGCTAACCGGCTAACAGCTGTGGACCCACTACTACCTAAAATTGAGTCCATTAATGCAGATTATCTGTCGTTCCTACTTCTTTGAGTAATGATAAAGAATGGAGCAAGATTTGCTTTACAAACTTGTAACAATGTTACATCAGTCATTCACGTTAGTGCTCAGTTTACACATGCACCGTTTTTGATACAGTTAATGGTACAGTTCATGTGCACTGCAATAAATTAGAAACACATGGGTTTGTTGATGGACATACACTTGTTAATGCTGATGGTGAGGAATTACAGCTGCAACATCTTATAAATGTACCTCAAAATGAGTAGCATATCACTGAGAAACGTCCTGCTCAAGTTGTGAAGTTGCGATGGAGGTTCGGGTTGAATAACTAGGTCTTCCAATGTTTCATCATCGCACTCGCGCTTTGGATTGATATGGTAAAATCGACACCATCGTTACTGTCTTTACAGTGTGTACAATTGCTGAGCTTTAGGAAGGCTGCGGAGCTGAAGTTCAGTTATGGTAATGGGTGTTTAGTTTTCGAAACACGCGCTGTACACGGTAGACCAATCATAACAGACTGGGCCGTCTGGCCAGTCAGAGCAGAGTAGCTTGCAAAAAAGGAGGGACGAGTCGTTTGAGAATCATTGAAATATGTGGTGATGTGCAATGTATATTATGAGAACATGAAAGCTTTTTTTGAACTTTTGTGCATCCTCCAAAACAACATTACGAACCTTTAAAATAGCATAATAGGGGCACTTTAACATTTATAACAATTGGTTTTGGTTTTTAGTGTTGTATTTTAAATGTATTTTGTCTAAATATAATACATTTTAATATCGGCCATAACATGACAATAATAAACCACTTTCTCCCCTCAGTAATATCAGTGTAACATTTGCAGATCAGTTACAGCTTATTTGACATCCCGTGCCGCATTGATTTGCTCAAATATGCATTGATTTTTTCCCTCTGTTCCTCTCAATTTACATGTTAGGAACAGAAGCTCAATGAATCTGATCATGATGTAGGGCGCTAGGAAGATTCCCATCTCCCAGAACAGTGGAAGATCTAGTATTCATATTGAACAGAAACATTCAAAGCACTTGAGTTCTTTATTTTAAGCAGTTCTGCAAAAGAGCGGTCTCTCAGCGGTAATTCTCCAGTTTGAAATACAAAACTAACACCCCTTATCTCAACTACAGTGGTTTGCTACTTATTTAGGGAGAATCCACATTTTTTTTAACCTTTATTTAAACACGATATTAATCATTATGAGAACAGTTTCTTTTTTCAGCAATAATGAAATATCTCTAGCAGAATAAACAAATAAACCAATCCTCATATATGCCAGTGGCTGTTTTTCTTCATAAGCAAGAGCATGAAAACAGTCCTGAATGGTAAGCTCTTTCATCTTGAAGAGAATGAAGAGTTTCTTATCCACGGATGCTTAAGCACCAAAAATAAACTGAGACAGACTCAGCAGCAACATTATTGTGCTGCCTTTGTGACTGCTTTTTAATAATAAAAAAAAGAACCTTTTGATTGAGAGTCATTCAGGTTTTATGTTTCAGCCCTCAGATTTTTCAGTGCACATCAACACAAGGTTAAAAATACTGTAAGAATCTGTAATGACCTCTCAGTGCATCCCGTATCATCAGATCAATTCACAAAAATGTGTGTGTGTTGATTTGGACAGTCGTCTGATTGTTGAATCCGTGGCATATAACCGGGGAGGGGGAAACTGATGATCATTCAATTAAATGCGCTGGTTATCGTGTGTGTACGCGCATGTGTGTGTATGAAATGGGAATCAGAATGAGTGTGTGTACGTGTGTGTGAATAATTATATCATGGTTGGATGCCTGTTCACTCACTGTGCAGCCAATGATGAGCTGATTAACAAGGATTTTAATTATTCACCAAAACAAGGTGCCCTTTCACACACACACTGAAACACCACAGTAGCAGACAGACGGTGGCATCCTGTGGCGCCATGGTTCTCGGCAGGCACTAAGATGTTCTTTGTGCCCACCATCTTCTGTCTAAATTTATCAAATCACTGCAAGCAAACACGACGTACTGTATGCATGCGCACGGCACACAAAACTAAACGCACATGCACACACGCACCAAAGAGCGAGCGGACACAGCTGGTGAATCTTCTGGTGTAACATCTGATGAAATTCGATTTTAGATGGGCTGCTGTATGGTAAAAATTATTTCTGTATATCTAAACGAACAATTCGCTCACTTGACTTCCAACTGGGGAGAGTTCGGTAGAGATGGACTAGAGCAAATTTGTTTGTGACAGAAAACCAAATGAAATGAGCTTTGCTGAACGCTCGACTGCGCATCATGACACTACAGATGCTGAAATCATGATCTAGTGAAGATGTCAGCAGACAAATTTTTGAGTGCAATAGTACAGCGACAGAAAATGCTAAGACTGTATTCTGTAGCGATGGGTTTTATTAAATGAGGTCTTGCTGAGCTCATCTGTTATAAAAGATGTACAAGCCTAAATGTGACTGAAGAGCTTCCTAAAGAGTTGTGTGAAGTTTTGGGGTGTCCAATTCTGTGGCTGTGGTTTTTGCTTCAAAGCTATTTAAATGACTGGAATATAGATTTGCTTTAGTGAAACTGCTTTCAACAGCTTTTGTAATCCATGTCTGGAACTGGGTGGATGACAGTTCAATTCATGAATATATTATAAGACAGATATAATTTGAATGCGTCTATGAAATTGACATATTCATTAAAACAATGTTTTAAAGAATTAATCTAATTAAACCTATTTAGATCAAATTAATTTTCTTCTCAGGGTGGGCAGAGTGGAAGGAGTTGCCACTTAAAACAAAGAAGCGAAAAAATTAGCTGAAATTTGCTGGAGAATTCTTGGAATTCATTACATCAAAGCAGAAGAGTGAGATTGTATGCAACTTTCACTGCCCTTCAACAAAGTTTTTTTGTTGTTGTTGCAATTTTCAATGTCTTAAAGGGGTGATGAAATGAGAAATCAACTTTCCCTTGAGCTTTTGATATATAAAAGGTCATGATAATATAAGAATATCCTGTAAGTTTCAGAGCTGAAAACTTCCTTGTTAGTCAAAGAAAAGCTTTTATAGACACCAGGCCCAGCAAACGACAGGTTGGGGATCTATGACGTCAAAGGAAGGCAAACACCGCCTCAGCAGAAGAATATCAATGCCTACTTCATCACTGCCTGTTTAGCTCCGCCCACCGATTTGCGCATGTCACATAGGCCTAGTGTTAAACCATCGAGCTACAAAGCAATAAACATGCCGTTGAGGATTACAAAATATTGTGCAGTGACTGGGTTCAACAGTAATGCAACATGTAAGTAACTGTGTTAATTCTAATGCCTGATCTGAAATTGATAATTTATGTAGTCAGATGTTCTTGGTCTGTGTCAGTAAATCAGACCAGTGACTAAACATCAACTTGCGTTGTTTCTCTTAGTAGGATGAAAATAATTCTATAAAAGAAAGCGATCAAAGAAAGCTCCCTTTGCAATCGTTTGAGCAGCACGTGCTGAACCTGTAGATCAAACAGTTTATCAGTGACGCGTTTATCAGTGACTCCCATTTTATTCAACGAATCTCTTAACTATATCACGTTTGCACTGTTAGTGAAGATGAAAGCATTCGTTAGTGTACAGAAACTGAGTTGCAATGACGAGATCGCTGCTTTCATGCCACAATCTTAATATAATGCCATAGATCTAAATGTAATGCAACACTTTTAACAATTAGTTAACCATGAGAACTGTAATAGTAAAAACGTGCTAAAAGAGGGAGTAATACTATTTCAAATGCAAAGACGTTAGCCAATCACAGCAGTGGGTGTTTACACTGAAGTCTCCCAGCGGACACGCCCCTTAAAACAGAGCGTTCAGTGCAGAGGGCTAAAATCAGGGTAGGAAAAATCCCTTTTATTCATAAATTAGGACAATTTTTGATGTAAAAAGCATTCTAACATTATAAGTGCACCCCAGGAAACATCATAAAACGATAAAAAAATGCAGTTCATGACCCCTTTAATTAATCTAATTAAACCTAATTTTTATATCAAATTCATGTTATTCTCAGGATGGGAATTGAAGGTTTTTTCACTAAAAGTTGCTGCTGTGATCAACTTGTTGCAGCCATAGACAGATGTACAGAGTAACATTTTTAATTGTCATATTGTAATTGTCAGTTTACTTTATTAGTTTTACTTTATTATTATTCCTCCCCAATGTGAGTATACTGGCAGCCCTAAGAACGTTACATAAGAACATTTGCACACAAAAGTGATGGTAATGAATAGCAATCTGACCAACTTTGGGTCTCTAGGACCAACTCTATAGTGCCACCACCCGTTCAAAAATTAACTTTTCAAATGATTTTTTTTTTAATAGACAAATGTAATTTAGTTCACCTGAATACTCTCTTCACAGATCACATTCAACATCTTACATTAAAACTCCCTCTTTACAGTATAGTGGCCATTTTGAAAAGGCCATTTTAGCTGCTACAAATTTTGTCCAAATTTTTACGAAAATTGGCTCAGATAATTTTGAGACCATTTATATATATATCTTTGTTTAAAAGTTATGATGTCACAAAATGAATGATGTCAATCCAAAATTGGCTTTTTGGCCATCAGGTTAAACATAACTTACGCTAACAGCCAAGTTACCTCAGAATGCTAATCACTCTCTCACTCTCCCCTGAACTACTGAATGCATGTCTTCTGAGTAGTGCATGGTGATAAGTGACAAGCACCTGAACTGAAGATTGTTGGTTCGATTCCTGTGTGGTGCAATTTTATAAAAGTGTGTGTAACGTTGTGTTACTTTGATTCCTTTATTATCTGGTTAAACTTTGTACTACTCTTATTTTTCCTCTTGAATTAAAAAAAAAATGTGTTTTTGTAATTTTTTTGTTAATTCTAATCTGAATTTCTGTTAATTTTCAGTTCAATCTCATCTTTACTTCTGAACCTCGGACGATCCTCGTGTCCTCCAAGTGGTGCGTATTAATTGTACCAATGTTTTTTCCTCTTAGATTAGAAATTTATTTTTTTGATACTTTTGAGTTCATTCTCACCTTTACTTCTAAACTTATCTGTTCTTCATGTACATTCTATTTCTTTCTTTCTCTTTGTTGCGCTGCTACTGCTGCACCTTCAAGGCTTAATATACTTACATTTGATTTGTGACCTAAAAATAGTAACTTTTCATTGTTTAAAACCTAAGATAAATTAAATGAATATGGAAATTTGGATCAATCTGAAATTTAGTAATTGTGTGATTAGTTGGGGTGAGCAATGAGTGGACCAAGCTCATAACTAGGTGGGACCACCCTGGCCCAGATTTAATTGCAACGGACAGTATTGTTGTCTGAAACGTGGAGGTCAAAATAGGTGGGCTGGAGCAGAGTAACCAGGAATGTCTGCTGGCATGACTGCTCACCCAATGAAAGAAAACTCGAGGAACACAGAATGAAGCTGGTTCTTCAAACTATATGTTACTGACTCCCTGATCTTAATGCCAGAAAGAGCTCAGGGCTTTAGGTCTGAGGACGGCAGACTCACAGATTAGTCAAGACGTTCAGGCAAACACTAAAACAGATGTTAAAGTGCAGGGTTTCTCAAAAGGTGGCCCATGGCCTGTATCAGGACAAAGTCAAACTGCTGGCTCCTTTCCAACATTTAAGTCTAGCATAAGTATGTTGACTACAACTAAAATTAATCAAAGCAGGCTACTGTCTATTAAGACTCCACGAATATGAAGTAATTTTAGGTTTGTTGTCTGGAATACAGTTTGTTATCACTTTCTTTCCATAATTGTTGCAAACTTTCTTCTTTCGAATGAAAAAAAAAATGTCTTACCATAAAAAATTAAAATGACACAAGTGTAGAAAAAATTATATATTGTCTAAAATGACTTTTAATATGAAATTACTGTTTTTGATTTTTAATAGGCCTATGTTATCCTTTTTTTTGATGGCAAAGTTGAATTTTCAGCAGCTTTTACTCCTGTTATTTTCTTCTCCACTGTATGGAAAAGAGCAGCTTGTACATTGTAAATTCTTAAAGGGGTGTGAATGACTATAAGGTGAGGAAATAATGATCGAATTTTCCGTTTAGGGTGAACTATCACCTAAAAAAAAAAAAAACGTTTTGCTTGAAAAAGGCATATCTGTTATTGATGGAGCTCTATGGGTGGACAACACAAGGGTCTGTTAAGGAGACTAACTGCTGCACTCCCAGCTCTAATAGCATTTCACTGCATTATTGATAAAGCATTGTAGTGTGCCAAACTGAGCGAGAAAATAAAAGACACCATGGTTACCGTGACATGGCTCATAAAATTTCCAGCCCATAACATCACTTCTCTACTTCTCTTTGGAGCCTTACTGTAGAAAATGCAAAAGATTACAACCTTATGCTGCATAACAATGCGTGCTGGCTCAAGGGCCAAATGTCGGAGAAAGTGTGTGAACTCAGAGAGAACTTTGTTTTTTCTAGGCAGCCTACTGAGCAAAAGCAATTATTCTTTCTCAGTAATTCATCGCTCTCCTCTCAATGTAAATGTCTCATCTCAATCATCTTAAATAACAATTAAAAGGCAAGGACCACAACGTATGAAGCTAATGAAGCTTTCCACTTCCATCTCACCATTCCTGTAGCTCAAACAGTAGAGAATGCCGCTAGAGAACATGGGTTCAATTCCCAAATTGTGTTCCTTGAATGCAATTCAAGTCAATTTGGATACAATGATCTGCCAAATCTGCCCTGTTAGAATCAGATCCAGAAAGAAAAAAGTTGTTTGAGCAATGAAAAAAAAAGAAAGAACAAAACACAGGATGCACGCTAATGCATATGTTCATGACAAGACTGACAGACAATTTCAAGGAGCATCAATCTCTTAAGTGAAATCCTCTAGTCTCAACAAACAGAAGTTTTCCATTTCCACACATGGCCTGACTGCTGGGGCCAAAAGGCCTTGAGGAAACATCTCTTCTGCTGGAGAATTCTTGGAATTCATTAAATCAAAGCAGAAGAGTGAGACTGTATGCAACTTTCACTGCCCTTCAACAAAGAAGCGGTCACACAGGTGTTTTGTGTGGGGATGGGGCTAAGAGGGTCTTCTTGGTCTGCCCTCACCCATTCATTAGACATTATGAAGCTTTTCCACTCTAAACTGATGCCTCAGGTACCAGTCGCAATGTCCAGATCTCAACCATGCCAAAAACTGTAGATAATAAAAATGAATTATGCAACCATGGAGACCCTTGTTATAAAATTGGCACACTGCAACCTGTTTCAACATTAATAACAATGTCCTCGAAGGCCAGATATAAAATGCAAGGTAACCCACAGTTTCTTTGAGCAGGAGGTTTTATCACAGTTTCAAAACTGCCCAGGGAAAGCAAATGGGAATGCAAATGGCCTTTAACCTCACAACTTTGAGAGAGAGAGGAGGAAGGGGGCTTATTCTGACCATACAAGCCAATGTTACAACCATTAAATGGCAGATATTAAACACTATACTATTTTATCTAAATAAGATCAAAATAAAAAACACAAAAAATCTATCATTTTAAATCCTACATTATAATGTACGGTATGAAAAATGGATATTCATTCTGAGATTTACTAAAAATTACATTTAACTGTTATTAAATTATTAGTGCTTTTAAAGAGGACCTTTAAGTGAGCTTTAGAGCAATCAAAATGTCTGTTAAATTGAAAAATATTCTAAATAATATGGACTGATATGGCACTGCACTGACCAGATGGCAGCCGCGAGCAGAGACTGTGTTCACTGTGCTCTCACTTAGAAAGAGTTGGAAACAGAAGAACACTTCCTGCTGCACTGTGATCACTACAACATTCGATCTGCCTACTTTACAAAATTCCAACAAATAGCACCAAATTCTATGGCATTACCAGATCCTGAAAAAAAATTAAGACATATTTTGGCAGAAAACTTCAGATTGATCACAAAATGTGTTGCAGCGTCAGCCAGTGGGCAAAACTAAAGTCAGAAATATTCTTAAATCTTAACATGTCTGAATATATACCGTTTTTTTTTTTTCAATCATTTTCTTGTTTATAAAAAAATATTTATTCATGTATTTATTGATTGATTGATTGATTCATATTTTGTTTATGTACTATATAATCATTATTTTCTTTATTGCTCATGTAATGGCCAATGCTTTGGCAATACTGTACAAGGCATGCCAATAAAGCTCATTTGATTTGAATTTAATTTAATTGAATGATACCAACCGATATATTGTGCATCAGATGGTTTAGAACAAATCCAAACAGTAACTTCTGCTCTGATTTAATAATATAAATGTTCTCATACTGCTAAGACAATGCTATATTATTTTCATGATTCACAAAAAACACACAGATCCAGCTTCCATCATCCATTTTTAGTATTTCTCCTTCATTGTATTTCAGGAGGATTGATCTGCAGTGTCAGCAGTGACTCACATTTCATTCTCTCAAATGGGTAAAATATGATCAAAGGGAGGGAGAATATAATACGCCCAATAGAAGATACTCTACTGAGCAGACAACAAAATCAATTGCAGTTTGATCTGAGCTAAAATTAAGTTCTGAAGAAGACAAAAACTGACAAGAAGATTGAAAAGAGGAGTTGATTACTTTTCATTTAATAGCTGCTTTCTGTCTAAAGTGCCTTACAATACCTCAATTGTCAGCACAGGCTCCAGGAGCAACGTTGGGTTAAGTGAGTTGCTTAAAAGCACAATGACGCTGTCATCCATACCTGGGATCAAACGTGTGACCTTTCTGTTTCCAGCTCAGATCCTTAATTACTAAGCAAAACCACAGAAGGCCTCTGAAAAGACTCTGAAACAAGGAAAAGCATTTATATATCGACTGGTTAAAACATTGTGTTACATTATATCAGTTGAATAATATAAGTATATTGATGAAAATGTCATAACATGTAAACATATAAGCTCAAGTATGCAGGCTCAGTCTGTACTGTTGATCATTTCAACAGTGTGAGCTGCAAAGGAGCTTAAAATGTAATTCCCCTTTAGGTGAAGGTTACAGAGATGAAGATGTGGTGTTTCTTTTTTTTTGTCAGTCAGAGTAATCCTATACAAAGTAACATAAATCAGCTGTATTGACTTATAACACATGGGACTTCTGATAGACTTAACATGAACGCCTCATCATTACATCTGAGAGAGAGAGGGGGGGGGGGGAGAGATGAAGGTGAAAAGAAGGACTGAGAAACAGAATTCGATCTTAATAACATATGAAATATGATCTAAAGGGCCTTCACAAAGTGTTCGGAAGTGTCATACAATAGCCTGTAATGTTTTTAGGTTTTTTTCACAAATTCATTCAGAATAAAATTAATCATTTACATTTCTTTTGATCTTCTTCAAAATATATCATTTTTTGTAATCCACCTATGACAATTTATTTCATAAAACATCATTAGGATAGATGCATACTATCGTTAGAAAGTCCCATAGTTCCACATTAAAACTGAGCCACTTGTGGCCTCTATTGTTGTCAGATGGTAGAACTTTAAACCACTAATAGTCCTAGGGTTTTCTAAAAGGATATTCAAGCCTAAGAATGCATTAATCAAACAGTAAATAGAAGAGAAGCAAAGACTGAGAAAAAAGGCAAACGCAAATAGTCTTTAAAGGGACAGTTACTCAAAAACAAACATGCTGTCATCATTTACTAAAATTTTAAATAATGTACTAGTCACTGTTTTCCATGCAGTTGCTATGAATGGAGAATGGAGTCAAGCTTTAACAATGACATACAATTTCCAAACAATTACCATATAAGTATCATAAAAATAGTTCATATGACTCATGTGCTACATTCAGTCTTCTGAATCTGAAGCCCTTTTTGGGTGAACTAATCCTTTTAAAGAAAACCTAAACTACTGCATAGTGTAACCACAGCTTGAGAGAAATGACTTTGCTAAAATACAGTAGCCTATGAAGCTCAGCCAAAACCAGACTTAAAGGTGCAGTGTGTGATCAACTCAATATAATGCCATAGATCTAAATGTAATGCAACACTTTTCACGATTAGTTAACCATGAGAGCTGTAATTGTAAAAACGAGCTAAAAGAGGGAGTAATACTATTTCAAATGCAAAGCCAATCACAGCAGTGGGTGTTTACACTGAAGTCTCCCAGCGGACACGACCCTTAAAACGGAGCGTTCAGTGCAGAGGGCTAAAATCAGGGTAGGAAAAATGCCTTTAATTTATAAATTATGAAAATGTTTGATGTAAAAAGCATTCTAACATTATAAGTGCACCCCAAGAAACATCGTAAAACAATAAAAAAAAACGCAGTTCATGACCCCTTTAAACAAGAACAAGGGCAGATATAGGCTGAATCCGAAATCGCCCCCTAAACCCTCATTCACTATTCCCTACGTTAGTCCACTAATACAGTTCACTTGAAGGAGTGAATGAAAACGAGTGAAGGAATTCGGACAGCCATTGTGTGTACATCGGCTCTACACTCGTTATTGCGGTGCATTGTGGGATAGAATTAGTGCACTCAATAACATCCACTATGGTTTCGGACACCACTACAAATAGCTGTCCCTTCAAATAGTGCACTATTTGAGGGTAGGGGGCGATTTTGGATTCAGCCATTGAGTGGTGCAGGTATGACATCACGTTGTAGGCCAACTGGCAGTTAGCATCACACTGGTTCCCTCGTCAAAAACCCAATAGGATTTTTCCATAGGCTTTTGGATTATCGCAAAAAACAAGCTCTGTGATCAACACAAGTTTATGATACTTTTATGATACTTGATGGATTTTGTCGGTCAAGATAATTTTCACAGATGAACACAACTTTTATGAATTTTGAAGCCTAAATGCAGTCGCCAGAAGTAAAAAGCTAAAGGTAGGCTATAAACGAACTACACCACGGACCCACAAATTCAACGTCACCATCACTAAGCTTCCGACAACTCAGTTGGACTAGTTTATAAGGGCACAGTTATGAGCATAATGAGGCTGTAAAAGCAGACTGAGTTTACCTGTTCTGCGTGATGACGTTAAATCTCCCTGACAGCCTCTGTAGTTCCATTTAGACGCTTGTTAGCAACAGCCTTTTTCAAGACACACGTAACAGCTTCAAAAAAAATCACGAGTGGGGTAATACTGATGTGTTTTATGTTGCAGAATAAAATGTGCACGTGTCTTGAGCTTGTGTTCACCACAGTCCTTATTTCAGCCATTTAACCAAAACCCCATTAAAAAAAACCATTGACTTCGGGGTGATGGAACCGGAAGTGCTAAAATTAACTCACTTTGCGCTTTGGCCTACAAAGTGATGTCCTACCTGCACCACTCTATTCACCTAATTCCATGATTACAAAACTGGTAGTAGAAGCAACCTCAGTAGAAATATAAGTTACATTCCTTACTAAAGAATAATCAAAATATTTGAATTAGAACAAATTTTAAATGATTAAAAACTATTAAATCTTTAAATGTGTTTTCAACCTCAGTAGAGGTGAAATGTACCAATGGATGGCAAAAACATAAGTTCAATCAAAGTGTGTGTGTGTGTGTGTGTGAGAGAGATGTGAACACTTGTGCACACTTCACCAATTTATAATACGCATGCTCTATCCTAAGCTGAGCTGCCCCCAGTCCCTATAAACCCTATAAGTCCCTTTGTTCACCACAATCAAAGAATCTTGTCCTAGCAATTCGTTTTTTCTAGATTTCAAGTTCTAGATTTCAGCAAGTTTTGCTGTATTAGACAAAAAGTTCACTAGGGTCAACTTATTTTTCCTATTTGCTGAATATTTTGGACCATAAGTAAATGTTTCAAATAAGAAAGCTTCACCAATTCCTGCAAACCATTGAGATAGAAGAAAGAAAAGCTCATTTAAACAAGCACACTCTACAAATAAATGAAAAAGTTTCAGAGTCCAAACAGGACAACCCAACTCTACAGAAGGATTAAGGTGCACCACGTGTCTGTTTGTGACTATCGACCCATGTACAATCCTCCACAGAGGGAGGGAGAAAGAACAAGGCCAAAAATGTGGATGATGAAAATGAGACAGGATGGGTTTCCTGAAAATGGGAAAGAGGAGCATAGTCTGAGAGATGAGTGTGGTGAGATGAAAGGTCAACATCACTGCAAATGTCAGACAAACAAGGAACATTTTTAGAGAGAAGATTCAGACGGACAGACACTGAAACAGAGACTATGAAGCATTCATGCTATATATTTTGATGCCAGTTTCTGCTATGATGTTTAGTGATGGGGAAGAACCTTGTTAAGGTCATTTAGTGTAATTTGAATACAGCAGTGTTTATGTGAGAGACAGCCGTTTGACTGTCTTCCCTGTTTATGAATGAAGACAGCAGCAATCAGATGATATTCTTTCTCTCATTTGGCTCATGTAATCAAGTCCAGTTATGAGAGAGAATGAAAGTGAAAAAAATTAAAGGAGCAATGTTTATGACTTTCATCTTTTACACACACACACACACACAAGCTCAGAGGGATGCAGACCGGCTAATCTTAGAAGCTTCCCTTCAAATAGAGGCACAGAAACATAATCTTGATTGCTGCCACAACTGTTGTGTGTCCTTTTAGACGGATTGTCTGTCCCCTTGGATAAATGTACTGTCACTTACTCTGCCTCTGTATGTGTCCTTTTAAATTGTTATTTACTAAGGCATATCTTGCGGTAAGACTAGAAAACAATTTCACAAACACAACCGGAAAAAAGTTTCTCTTTTTGGAACATTTAAAAAAGAAATAAACTCTACCTGTACATGTTCCTTCAGATATAGTATCCAAATGTCTGTTTTCAGCGATATTTTGGCTCGTTTGTGATGACGCTTTACCTGTTGAAACCGACCTGACACAGATGAAATAACGCTGCCACCTAGTGGTCTACAAAATGAACTACACCTCTGAAATTCAGTGCACAACGTAAGTACAGACGACTATTCTAAGAAACTTAAAATATGTGTTGAACCTTTTTTTTTAAAGTAATAATTTCAGGTTAAGTTTCTGGACAATCTGTCATCATGGAGTCAGTACTCCACTGCATTATCCCTTTTTAAGTCATGACGTGATTGTTTTCTTATAAATTGATTGTTTATGAATCAAAAATAAATGTACAACATTTGCAATTTATCAAAAATAAAATGTAAAAATATACATGATATAGTTAGATATTGTAACAGCTTATGCCGTAGCCCACACTGATAAATACAATATTGTGAAATTTGACAGTATTATATTAAATAGTGTCAGAAATTAACCTTTTTTTTTAAAAAGAAAAAAAAAGAAAGAATAGTTCACCCTAACATGTCTTTACTGTCAATGTTGATCAATTTAATGCATCCTTGCTGAATATAAATCTTAATCTCTTTCCAAATAAAAATGCATATACAAGCAACTGACCCTAAACCAAACCCTTACCATTAACTACATGTTGTTCATTAATATTACTCAGCATATATTTGAATTACACTGTAACCAACTTAAAGTGTAACTGTATATTTTTAAAAGATTTTTTAGCTTATTTTAAAGGGATTGTTCACCCTGAAATTCATATTCTGTCGTCATATACTCACCCTCATGTCGTTCCAAACCCATAAGACTCATGTTCATCTTTGAAACACAGATGAAGATCATTGTGAAAATTATATATGAAAAAAAGCCTAAATTTAGTTCATCATAAAATGATCATACCTCTTCAGACTAAAACGCTCCATTCAATTAGTTTTATGATCTCTTTATGAACTTTTTGAAGCGTCAAAGTGGTAGTTGCATGGACTGTCAGTGGAAGCACAGAAATCTCTCAGATTCGGTTCCGAAGATGAAAGTCTTGTGGGTTTGGAACAACATGAGGTTGAGTAATTATGTCAGGATCTCTGATTATGAGAGGACTCAAATGCAGAAAGAGTGTTAATGGGTTTATTGACAAAACAGACACAAGAGATTGAGGGAGAGGAGGTGATAAGTCCAAACGATAGGCAGGGACAAGGCACGATGACAGGCAAGCTGAGGGAATGGCCGCTGAGACCAGCCCAGGGTGTGAACAGGTTGGTGCGCTGTGGTAGAAGTGAAGCACCAAGCTGATGGATGCAGCCAGAGTCAGACAGGATCACACAGCACATGTGGATAGACTCACAGGGCACGATCAGGCATAGCACTGGTCTTGCTGCTTGGCAGAGAGAGAAAAAAGCAGCCAGAGATCCTCAGCTTGCAGGGCAGGACTGGAACAAACAGGAGACCCAACAAACACAAGACAAGGCAGATCGCAGAAACTACTACTAGCAAACAAACTGTAACAGCACAATGAATAACAAACAGGCAAAACATGAGAAAGAGAGCACACATTATAAAGGGAGCAGAAAACATGAGGAACAGTTGAACACACTCAGACAAGGAACAGGTGAGCACACTCAGACAAATGAGGACTAAACAAGAGGGTGTGGTAATTGGAAACAAGGCAAGAACAGAGGAGCACATGGCCAACACAAACCAAGACAGAGCCATGTGTTCAAGCACAACACAAACAAAGACACATTAAACAAAGACAAGACTGACAGAACTGTCAGACCAATTAATGACAGAATTTTCATTTTTGGGTGAACTTTAAGACTGAGAGGTCATCTGATTCTTCTGATGTTTATAGAACTACACTGATAGATTTCGTAAGATACTTAAACTTCCATGCAGCTCTTGGCCATACAGCAAGAGTTTATATTTAGGACATCTGTCAAACAGAACAAAAATGACTTTTTATACTATAATCTTCTGAAGCCATAAACTATGTGTGCAGAAAAGGCTGAAATTGGGGTCGTTTTTCATGGAAAATCTTACCCTACATTTTAAATTAGCCAGGGCTCATTGAGCCCAGAGGTGGAGCTGTACCACAGGGCTCATTGAACCTGAGTCAGAGGTGCACCACAGGACCCACTGAACACAGAGGTAGAACTACACCATGGTTACTTACAGAGCCCAGAGGCGGAACAACACTATAAAACCCACAATTCCCAGACTCGCACTATGGGGCCCACTGTGCCAATATGTGGCATTGTAGCAAGGGACCCACTGAGCCCTGAGGTGGAGCTGCACCATGGGGCCCATTAAACCTGGAGGTGGAGCTGCAGCCAAAGCCCAATGTGCCTGTACAATCATAACTAACTTCAACACATCACGCTTGGCTCTGCAGAAGCAAAGGCTTTAGATATACAAAGCTGGTGCACTCGTATTACTATGAATGGGAGAAAGTGCAACACGCAATATGGCGGAATAAGTCCTGCCTTCTAAATAAAAGAACCAATCGCCAATTGGAAAAGTAATTGTGTCACTGCAGCTGCCATTATAAGCTCTGGTTGCTATAGAAACAGTCAGTGTTCAGAGACACACACTTAGGACTGTGCATGCACACTGGCTGGTCCAGCCTGAAAAATGCTTTTTGTCATTATCTCAGCATTTAGAAATAAAAGTTATGAGACTGTTGTTGTCAGATTTCACTGGTGATTTCAAATATAAAATGTATTCGTAAGCTTAGTGAACCGCTTTGGAGAATTTGATGTTTCCCTATTTAAAGAGTCAGGAGCTGTACTTACTTGTATGATGAAAATAGCTGTCTGAGAGGCATTTCAAAGGCAAGTCTTTCTGATACAAAGTATGTCCATTTTCACTACTCTGACTTGATAGAGGATGTTTTCACCATGTATATTCAATATATATAGACTTCAGATGTAAAAGCCTCTAAGTCCGTCTGACGTTTTTCTTTAAAATTTGCATTTTTGTCAGGCTCCTATGTATAGGTTTCTACCTAAGTTCTGGTAATTCTGAATGGGCTGAGGCTGGGATTTAGCAGGTTTGAAGTGAAAGTATTTGATGAACGTATACTATGTGTGGAAAGCATTCACTCAGTATCGTTATCTCATTTTTGACCGAGGTGGCTTTTAGAGGCTTTTGCATTAGAAGGCTTCATATATACTAACTGATCATGATGGTGTTTGCAGAAAACAGGCATTATTATGTGATACCTATAAGCCTAGAATATAAAATACTTTTTCTATTATTGCTAATCTTTAGAATTGGAAGAAAAGTAAGGACCTTGTGTTTGCATCTGATGAAACTGATGAGAGCTGACAGCCTTGGAAGGCAGATGCTAAATAGTGTTGAGGAAAGTGTGTTTACAAATCTGGTCAAAGGGAATCTGCTGGAAAACTTCCCAATCAGCCAATAAAATTCCTTTAGATTATGTAGGTTTGTTTACTATTGAGCAAGGATGCAATAACAAACAGATGGACAAGTTCTTCACAAGGAGAATTTCAGATTAAACTCAGATCCACAAATTATCTCATGCTTTAAGACACTTTCTCTCTATGTGCTGCATTTCTGCATTCTATACTAAGTGAGTACAGAGAACATTCACATTCTTCTAATACTAATGAACACGAAGAGACTAGAATAAAAGCTTGTAGATTCAAATAAAGGATTGAGTTTCAAGCTGTTCAAAGTAGTGTTTGAACAGGCTGTTAGCCATGATGAAATAATTTGGTTTTGATGTAATTGACGACTCTGAGAGCACACGAATGTGCAGTAAAAAGAACCTGGACTTAAAATGAACCTATTGTATTGCTATAGCGAAACCATTCATTACTGAAGGAAATCCAGAGATATGTCAATTCAGATGTACGTACAGGACTAGAACTCTCATCTTCAATGTAGTTAACTGAAGCTGATCTTGCTGATATCCTATTGCTATATGAGTTCAGCCTAAGGATTTAAAGACATTACCAGCAAGTTACATGAAACTAGAGCCAGCAGTGAACTCTCAGGCCCTTAAAATGCTCAAAAATTCTGCACACATGTTGAAATTGTCAGTCATCAGGGCCGGGCACAAGTTGACATGGGGGGGTCAAGGGGGCTCTTCGATGGTGCACCCTTTTATTTGGTTGTATTTGAGGGGCTCTGTAGCACACCCCTTTTCACCTGCAATAACCAAACTTCATACACTTATAGATCTCATCAAGCTGAACAACTTCCTTGCTCTTAGTCATACGCCAGCCCAACAGGAAGTCGGCTATGGGTTGTTTGAAAAACCCATGCTCTGGAATTTGATATACTCCTCCTAGGTGATTCATCCAGTCGCCACCAAACTCTGTGAACATGAAGCCAACCCTTACGGAAAGAAAATATATTTCCCTATATATGAATGATCAATATATTAAATGATTTAACGGTATGTTTGAAACTATACTGAATAATATTATATGTTGTGTTAATATATTCAAATATATTGTATAATACCTAAGGAATTGCCGCTTTTCATATATTGAAAAATATGTGACTATATATTTATTAATATATCATAATGTATGTCATTTTATATTCAGTAATACACTTCATAATATATAGATGTACATGTGATAAGATATGGTACTGCATGTGTATAATATTGCAGATATATGCAGTATAAACACACATATATAGAGAAATATATAATGTAATATATTTCTTATATTTAAATACATTTTTCATATTTTCAACCTAGTTCACAATAGCACAAGCACACCTGCATGTACTAAAGTATTTAGGAAAGAGACTATCACTGTGCTGAAGAAGGCACAGCCGTTACTTTTTAAATAGTAATAGTCTTAATGGTGTTCGGCCAATCGTCCGCCTAACCACAGGCTCTACTCTACAGCACAGTGGTAACCCCAAACACTCACATATACCAGAAAACCTTTTAAATTCCAAAATATTTCAATTTAAAACACTAGAGTCAGGAGAAGCTGCTCAGACAGGTCCATTCACAACTGAAAAAACGTATGTATGTTGTGCAGTAAAAATCCTCCAGTCCCATGTGTTGTTTGTTTGTTTATGGTATAAAGAGCATTTGTTTTCAGTCAGAAATGCACAGTGTAAAAGTTGAGGTATAGGGACAAGCTCAGAAATCAATTCTGCTTGTGAGTTGTGTTTATGTCTGAGGGAGAACGAGTAGCCTGAGAGTTAGTTTGTGTTTGTTTGTTTGTTTGTTTGTTTGTTTGTTTGTGTGTGTGTGTGTGTGTGTGTGTGTGTGTGTGTGTGTGTGTGTGTGATGCTGTTGTTCTAAATCTATTAATTATGTATCAAAGACACAAAATGTGACTGTATTTGATCATGGAGGTGAGATTACAGCTCTCTAAAGACAAAACACACCATCTGCATATTTGCACAGCAAACAACTGTCATTGAGATAAATGTGAATGCTAGATTTATTGCTTCAAATAAAAACTGTAACACAACATTTTCTTCTTTATTTTTGTTTTAATTTCTTAGTTCTTGTCTAGGATTCACTTTAAATAACTGCTCATACCCTGAACAATCCATGATACACTTCTAGACACAGACATTATGAGCTCCCTTAGGCTTTCTCCAAATTCTAAACCTATTAAAATGTAGGACTAAGAGGGAAAGTCATTATGTTTTACCTTTCTAATTTACACAGAAATCCGATCACTGGAGTACAACTAATCCCTTAATTGTGATCATGTGATTTTCATTAAGATGGCCACTAGAGGGCACGTTGAGATCATATTTTTTTCAGTCTACACCTGCTGTTGGTGATTCAGACTTTAAGAATGCAGCTGCAAATGTCATACAATCTGATAAAATGTAATTAAATTAACTGCCACTGATTTTTCCCCCTTTCAAACAAAGCATAATATTCAGTACTGAGCTTTTTCTGATCTTTGGAAATTTCTGTAAAAAATTATGTTGCAGGACTGGAAAGATCAGAGTTTGTTGTTGTTGCATGAGGCATTGTAATTGGTTATCAACTGGTTATATATAAAAATAACAGTATGGCTTTGAAACAACAAAAGGATAGGCCTGAAGAAAATTCTAGAATTGTCGTTTTGGACTGAAATAATGAAATGTTTAGAGGGATAAATCCTCCTGACTGCTTTGTGTGTCTGCCATACATATCTGACTGCTCAATCTATAGCCTACCCTGAGAATATCATCTTTAGCAGTCTACAGTGAAGTAAAACACTAGGCTACAGTCTCTACAGAGACTGAACACACACACCTACCCAACTTCTGCATTTTTACATTTTCAAAACACATGATTTAGTATGATTTATAAGCTGTTTTCCTCATGGTGACCAAAAAATGTCCTGAAGACCTGAACCACACACACACAATCATAGAATGATTTCTGAAGGATAATGTGACACTGGAGTAATGGCTGCTGAAAATCCAGCTTTGCAATCACAGAAATAATAACATTTTAAAATATAGTAAAATGGAACTTTAGAAGGCCAATATATTTCAAAATCTTATAGTTTTTAATGTATTTTTGATCAAATAAATGTTTATATTTATAATAATTTAAATATTAAAAAATAATTTTAAATTTAGGAAATAAAACTTTGCTAAAGCAATATATTGATATATAGACCTACTAGCTCACAGAAACACACATCTTTCCCTAAGAATCATTTCTCGCCCCGTCAACACTCACACCATCCCACATCAACATTCTTATATCTGCACTAACACCTACAACCCCCCATCAATAACACACACATCACTCTCAGCATGAACTTGGGGTCTTACTTCAAGCTTTTAAAAATTCCTTGATATTCAGGAAGTTACTCATACTTACACCTCTCTATGAACTCACACGTAGGCCTATAGCCTATACTTTGATTATTTAGGCTATGTCACACGCTCTGATAAATATTCTTTCAATACACAGAGACTATATAGAGGACCCTTTAAAGTTAAATTAATTTTAAAGTTAATTTAAAAAATACTAGCTGTTTAATTTAAAGCTAACAGTGTAAGTACAATAAGACACACTGACTGGAGGTGCATCTATTAAACGGATAGATCACAAAAAAAAAAAAAATTCGGTTTGGAATAAAGTGTGGGTGCGTCTCAATCAGCTCCCTAGTTCAGTACTGATCATTGAGTCGGTCATTTTAAGGGATGTCTCAATCGCAGAATCCTTCCAGTGCACTGAAACGTTCGCTCCCTAAAAAGTCCCACAATGCTCACTATGCTCCCTTAACGGAAGTACTGAAGGGCGAAACTTAAATCAAGTGAGCCAACTCACTACACATAACGACCCATAACGACACACAATATGCGTTTTTAAAAATAGAAACCATTATTTTATTAGTAGCTATTTCAGCAAACATACATCGTTGGACAGGTAATGAACACACTCTAACATTTATAATTTATTTAAGGCTGAAATGTTGCACGTATATGTAACAAGCACAGTATTTATCATAATGTACTTTAAATAACATTACAAGTAATGTCAGAAAGATATCAGCTCTGCAGTTGTTCATAAATACCAGTAGTGATGTTATTCAATGAGGACATTGTCACGTCGCTGGAAATAGAGTCATCAGTGTCCAAATGGCCGTTTCTCAAAACCAAGTAGCCTACGCGAACTTCAGACTTGCGTCCTAGTTAGTTCAGACTTGCCAAGTTCGACTCAGGAGAACGAACTCCAGAGGAAGTCTGCAAACGGAACAGCAGCATCCTTGATACCGTCACTCAGCTCACTCTGGTTATTTCTGTATATTTGAGGCTACAATAAAACAAAATATGTTATAAAACACCATTTGTGCCTCTTTTTGTTTTCATTTAAAAAATCTTAAACATACGAATAGCCACACAAATGGTTCAGGCAACGCGTACATTATCTTCACTGCATATATTTATAACAAAACGAAATATAAAACACAACCCTGCCTCTTTTCCTTTACATTTAAAAAATATTAAACCTATTAATATGTGGTTCACACAATAAGTGTGCATATATGATTATCTTCACTGTAATAAAATTAAATATGACATAAAACACAACCCAGTCTCTTTTTGTTAAATGTCAGTTTTAATGATCAAAGAAATAAATGAAACTTCACTTTGCCCTCAGCCAAAACAAATAGCCAAGGGAACAAATAATAGATTCATGAGACCAAAGATCGCCCGTTAGATATACACAAGACTGGATCTCACAACTCTGAAAACGGCAGATCAAAATTTCAAATAGGCGCTCTCTTTATAAATAAACCACAGATTTGAGCTTTAAACAAGTAGCCTACATTCTCGCCTGAAAAAGTCTTAAAACTACATTTCGTGACACAATAACAGTAGTATTATTAAATTATGTGTTTTTTTCTCATCCACTACTGACGCTTAATTGTTGATTAAGAATTGTTGGTTGGTGCGAGAGGCATTCTGGGATACCGGTCTGTTGGAAGTCCACACAAGTCACCTCTCGATGCATCCTCGATAAAAGGGGCGGGTCTAGGACACATCCGGGGATTTGAACTGTACTTGTCTAGATGTGAACTTTGAATTGGAACAGTACTATTACTTGTGCAGTGACTGATGACGATTCACAAGTCCATGAAAACACAAGTACAGACAAGAACGCATATTGAGAAACGGCCAATGTGTAGTGAGCCAGCGTCTTTTACTGTCCTTACCTGTGCCCGAATTTGTGTACACGATATACTGATTCACGAGCTCGGGAGCTAGGGAACTGAATGAGGCGCACCCTAAATGATGACACAGTTTTCATTTTGGGGTGAACTATCCCTTTAATCTGACTCACTGCAACGCCCAGGATTGAAAAGTTCTTGCGGTCTCCCGCTGTCTCCGTGTTGGCACTTGGCAGATCTGCCGAGCCCATGAGGAGAGACAGGCTGGACTGATCCGTGCTCTGCAGCGTGATGTGCATAGCTCAGTGGAGTATTTGAGCGTGAGATTGTCTTGAGCCATGTGTCAGGTTTACTAGACAAATCAGGGACAGAAAATGAAACGCCGGACTAAAGAAGCTGCTGCAGTCTGTTTAAAATGTATCCAAAGCTTGTGTACTTGGTGTGTTGTCTTCCTTGCGGTTTGTAATTTGCTGTAGGATCTTTGTAAGCCATTATTGAAACTGATTAAAATTATCACACATTAACCTTTACCCACAAGCGCACACACATACCTGTTGGACCCTCCTACAGAGAGATTATCCTGTTGTATTCATGTTTCATGTCCCACTGTGTTAAAGGATTAGTTCACTTTAAAATGAAAACTAGGCCTACATGATTTACTCACCCTCAAGAATCCTATGTATGTGACTTTTTTCTTTCTGATGAACACAATCAGAGTTATATTAGTAAATATCTCATTGTTTCCAAGCTCATGAGTTTGAAACTCAAAAAAGTGTATCCATCCATGATAAATGTACTTCACACAGCTCCGAGGGTTAATAAAGGCCTTCTGAAGCGAAGCGATGCATTTGTGTAAGAAAAAATTACATATTTAATACGTTATAAAGTAAAATATGTAGCTTCCGCCAGGCTGCCTTCCATATTCAATGGTGTTGCATGTATTAACATGCTTTATGATACTAGTAACCTCACCTATACCATGATATTATCATTTAGATCATAAAAATACAAATTCGTAGACACCAAAAATGGTATAGATGAGATTACTGGTTCTACCATAAAGCATGCATAAAACAGTAGCTACAATATAAAAGACACTATACAAGACAGTAAAATGTCTTAGACTTAGAGATATACATGTTCCTTCATAGAAGGTTTCCTAAGAAATTAGGGTCATTGTGTCTTTCCTATGACCTGATTTAAAGCGAGTTTAGAGGAAAGCTCTGCATTCTTTCCTAGTCATAAAACATTGTCTTATCTGACAATCCGTCGCTGCTGCCATGGTAACCAGGGGCCCATTCTATCCTTTTGGGGGGGTGGCCAGAGGCACCTTGTTTTGTGGTTGGGTGAGGTTTGATGAATTATTCATTAAATATAATGAATAATTTTGTGTCTGATTGGTCCAGACGTTACAATATTTACATGAATAGGCATTTTAAATGAAGCAAAAATACATGTTGAAAGCATAGGAAAATGCTTTGGCATGGCAGAAGCTTTATTTTGTGCTCAGTGACCCATTTTTGTGTTGATTTTGATGGTTGTTTTGGATTATTGTCCTGATGGATCCAACCACTGCCCATTTTAAGATTTCTAGCAGAATCAGTCAGGTTTTTATTTTCTATCTGTTGGTATTTGATAGAATCCATGATACCATGTATCTGAACAAGATGTCCAGGACCTCCAGCAAAAAAAATAGGCCCACAACATTAAAGATCCAGAAGGTATATTTAACCATACTTTTTATCCCTGTTTGCACTAAACCCATCTGGTGGGTTTGCTGCCAAAAAGCTCTTTTTTTAGTTTCATCTGACCATAGAATCTGGTCCCTTTTGAAGTTCCAGACATGTTTAACTGAATATTCTGGAGTTTATTTTTGGATGAGCGAGAAGGATTTCTTGAAACCCTCCCAAACAAGGCTTTCTGACCTCAAGACTCAACTAATCTCTGCGATTCTCCATCTGTGATCCTTGAAGAGTCTTTGCCCACTCAAACTCTCCTCCTCACTGTGAATTAGGACTATATAGACATGTCCTCTCCCAAGCAGATTCGTAACGTCTTCAGTTGATTGGAACTTCTTAATTATTGCCCTGGAAATGGGGATTTTCAAAGCTTTAGCAATTTTCTTACAGCCACTTTCTGTTTTGTGAAGCTCAACAATATTTTGCTGCACATCAGAACTATATTCTTTGGTTTTACCAGGTTTTGTTGGATGATTAAGGGCCTTTTTGTTTCCTCACATTTATACTCCTGTGGAACAGGAAGTCATGGCTGGACAATTGCATGCTCATGGTCACCCTGGTGTGCTAAAAAAAGTATATACTTTGACGAAAAAACATCCTAATAAATTCAAATGTCACCAGCAGCTGAGCCCTTCATTGGTTAATTTCATGATGCCTGACCAGTGTGAGGGGCGATTAACTGCACCTGTGCTAGTACAATGTGACACTGGGGTCTGCGCAAGTGTGAAATAAAGCTCATGTACTGTTCACTGATCCAGAATCTGATCATTAATCACAGACCACATAAGACAGAAACACTGGCCCAGCCATACAAATACACACACCTGTCTTCCTGCAGGTGCACATCATCACTCTTCAGAGGCTGAGGTTCTGTCCACATGGCACTTCTAGTGATTTGCTTGATCAATCTTGCACAAAAACTCAACATGACTCAACTCAAAGCACGCAAAAAGGCTACTGCAAACATATCACAAACATCGTAGCTCTGATTATAATTATAGCACAGTGGGAATTATGGACAGTAATCAGTGTTAATATGAAAAAGTAAAGTCCCACAAACTCTGCACATTCTGTGATTGATAAAAAATTATTTTGACAGCTGATATAATGGTTGAGTTGGGTTTACTTTAATAAAGAATAGCATGAAAAACATTTGTACAATTCAAACATTTAAACAAATTTGTAATAAAAATGAGATGAAGTGAATCAAAGTAAGAAAAAAGCCAATACCTTCATACATACACAACTGCAAAAATATACACAGACTTTCCAGCAGCTACATGCAGACAACACATCAATTTGCTCTCTCTCCATCTCATTTACACAATCTTCATTTGAACTGGTTGTCGATGAGAGTTCCCTTCATCTTGGCTTTCTTAGCCTCGAGTTCCGCCTGTGTGGAGAGAAACAGCACTCAGATAAGTCTCTGATACCACTTCCTCTAATTTTTGAATTTTTCTGGTAGTAATACCATTCACATATTAAACAGTGTTTTGTTAGCAACTATCACTTTTTTTTTTTCAAAAGAATCTCATTCATAAACAGATCACAGAAGCAGAACATGGTGTTTTCTAGGTGTGTGAAATAGCAAAAACTAACTGCTTTAAAAACAAACTCAGCATCTCCTGCAGTCTTACTCTTGCCTACTACACCTGCAACATTTTCTCTGTTCCTCTCAGCTTTAGTTTTAGTTTAATGTCTAGAAAATCCCAGAGTGCAGTCCTACAGCTTAAATGTTTTTTTTGTGTGTCTGCACAGCAGTGTTTGAAACTGAATGGGAACAAATTCCCATGCTTATGCCAAAATACCAAAAAACACCAAATATACAGTAAAACAGTAATATTGTAAAATGTACAGTAATATGTAAATTATTCCTGTGATGACAAAGCTGAATTTTCAGCATCATTACTTCAGTGTCACACAATCCTTCAAAATCATTTTAATATGATGATTTGTTGCTCAAGAAACATTTCTTTTAAATAAAGAATTTTGTTCTTTACTTAATACTTGCATAAAGTATTTGTAGAATACTTGTACTGCTAGAGATACTAATTGTAATCAATTCAATTCAATAAAATAACCGGCTGATAAGAAACGTTTGTTCATGAATCAGACTACACTAGTCGAGCTATATGTGTGTTTTTGCATTTTAAACAAGTTTTCTTTTTTGTTTGAAAGTACTCAATCTTTAATATTAGGTGCAAAAGAGCCTCAATCTATGCTTATGATTTGGTTTCAGATTGGTATAATGCAGTGGTTCCCCAACTTTTTCTCGTTTGTAAGGGAAATTATTTTCACCTACATGCACCCTTATAAAGACACTCTCAGACATGACCTTATTTCCAAAATCTTATAAGATTTATTTGAAACATTGTAATTAATACAGTACCACAACTAATCAACTTCAATGGGTTTCTCTTTGTGCTTGTGATGTGAAGTCTTTAAGTGGCATTTTAACTTAAAACTGTCAGAAGCTAATATTGAGGCACACAACACACTGTGGTCTCTTCATTACTCACCACCATTGTACTGGTCAATCTGAGAGTGAGATATGCTTTGTCATATTTTCTTGCCTTGTCTACATCAGACGCAATAGTTGTCGTGTCACACCGCGCTGCAACAGCTTGATGAGGCTCTTCTCACTGGACGCATCAAAGCGAAAGTTGGATTTGGCCTTTGTGTCAGAAGTTGTGTGAGCACTTTAAGTATGTCAGATATAGAACGGGGAATCAGTTTACTAAATTTGTAGAGTTGTGTCAGAACCATTGTACACTGAACAATATTATAAACGCAACACTTTTGTTTTTGCCCCCATTTTTCATGAGCTAAACTCAAAGATCTAAGACTTTTTCTATGTACACAAAAGGCCTATTTCTCTCAAATACTGTTCACAAATCTGTCTAAATCTGTGTTAGTGAGCACTTCTCCTTTGCCGAGATAATCCATCCACCTCACAGGTGTGGCATAGATGCTGATTATTGCACAGGTGTGCCTTAGGCTGGCCACAATAAAAGGCCACTCTAAAATGTGCAGTTTTACTGTATTGGGGGTCCGGTGGGGGTCTGAAAACCAGTCAGTATCTGGTGTGACCACCATTTGCCTCACACAGTTCAACACATTTCCTTCGTATAGAGTTGATCAGGTTGTTGATTGTGGCCTGTGAAATGTTGGTCCACTCCTCTTCAATGGCTGTGCAGAGTTGCTGGATATTGGCAGGAACTGGAACACGCTGTCGTATACGCCGATCCAGAGCATCCCAAACATGCTCAATGGGTGACATGTCTGGTGAGTATGCTGGCCATGCAAGAACTGGGATGTTTTCAGCTTCCCGGAATTGTGTACAGATTCTTGCAACATGGGGTCGTGCATTATCATGCTGCAACATGAGGTGATGGTCATGTAGGAATGGCACAACAATGGGCCTCAGGATCTCGTCACGTTATCTCTGTGCATTCCAAATGCCATCAATAAAATGCACCTGTGTTCGTTGTCCATAACATAAGCCTGCCCATTCCATAACCCCACCACCACCATGGACCACTCATTGACATCAGCAAACCGCTCACCCACACAACGTCATACACGCTGTCTGCCATCTGCCCTGTACAGTGAAAACCGAGATTCATCCGTGAAGAGAACACCTCTCCAAAGTGCCAGACGGCTTTAAAATAATGTGAACATTTGCCCACTCAATTCAGTTACGACGACAACGAACTGCAGCCAGGTCAAGACCCAGATGAGGACGACGAGCATGCAGATGAGCTTCCCTGAGACGGTTTCTGACAGTTTGTGCAGAAATTCTTTGGTTATGCAAACTAATTGTTGCAGCAACTGTCCGGGTGGCTGGTCTCACACAATCTTGGAGGTGAAGATACTGGATGTGGAGGTCCTGGGCTGGTGTGGTTACATGTGGTCTGTGGTTGTGAGGCCGGTTGGATGTACTGCCAAATTCTCTGAAATGCCTTTGGAGACGGCTTATGGTAGAGAAAAGAACATTCAATTCACGGGCAACAGCTCTGGTGGACCTTCCTGCAGTCAGCATGCCAATTGCACGCTCCCTCAAAACTTGCAACATCTGTGGCATTGTGCTGTGTGATACAACTGCACATTTTAGAGTGGCCTTTTATAAGTGGCCTATAAGTGTGCGTGTGCATTTGCAGCCTTTTGTTTTGTGCAAATGTAAGTTGTAATGTTGTGTTTATTTTGTGTGGGCCTGTCTATATCTGATTTATCGCATAGGATGCACTTGGTTAAGAATTAACGCGGTAGTAAAGCATGCCGGTGATTAGTTTCAGTGCGCTCAACTCAAACAGCACTGCACAGCTAATAATGACTATGATTGGGACTGTCATATTACATAACATTATAATGAGAACACTATTGTAATAACACATTGTGAATTATTTGGGTTTAGTTTGCCGTTTCATCGCGTTGCTCCAGGAAGAGCATGTGCACAACATGAGTCATGCATTCTGAATAGCTTAATTCAAGTTCACTTGTGCATTTGCATCATTTTGTGCAGATATAATTTGTAATATTATGTTTATTTTGTATATATCTGATTAATCTCATATAGGATGCATTTCTTTGAGCTAAATATCGTGCTAGCAAAGAACTTAAGTGTACCGGTGTTCCTTCAGCGCACACAGCTCAAACAGCAACGCACGACTAACAATAACTTTGATTGGGACTGTAATATTACATAACATTAATGAGAACACTATTTTAATAAATCGTTGTGAATTCATTGGGTTTAGTTGCCATGTTCAGCGTGTTTTGTTTCAGGAAGAGCACGTTCATTCTGAATAACAGATATGAGGCGGCATTGGTGATGCACTGTATTAGAGGTTATATTCGATTATTAAATAAGTAATTTAATTAAATGATCAATCGCATTGACTCATTTTACAATCCTATTAGCCCTTTATTTAGACCCTTATTTAAAAACCCTTCTCATTCATTTGGTGAGGAACATGGTGTTTTGAGCAGCATTTGCACACCCTGTCATGCTGTCGGCTATAAGCCACTGATGTAGACATATTTTGCAGTATTAGGGCTAATGATTAATCGATTAATTGATCATTAATTTAAACGACGATCGATCATGGGAATTTATGTAAATTGACATCCCTAAATCTGATTCTTCAATTGCACCATCCAGCGCTCTGTAACTGATAACAGACCACTCAAGCATATACTGTGAGTTGTACTGAGTCAATAAAATGTTAAATAAATATTTTGTGTTAAATGATTTACTTATGTGGCAAGTAACTACGTAATTTCGCAGTACAGTCTTGACTATTGTATCATCCTGAAGAGGTTTCTTTTGCATAATGATCTGCTGACTCTACACTATCCTGTAGCCTTGCAGTGTCCCCCCTTTTTATAACTCAGTTTGGGAACCACTGGTCTAATGTGTGTATGGGTATGTGTGTTTCCAGTGTGACTCAGAAACTCATGTATGCTTATCTCCACAATCTTTAAGATAATCAAATACAAGCCTACAGCTGCTGAACCAACCCACATTAAAGAGCTGCCAAGGTAAATAAGATTAAGGGAGTGTGTGTGTTTGTGGGGTCTCTGTCATCTTTAACATAAACTGTATTAGCTGTGCAGACTTTATTAAAGTTTCAATGTGCCTCAAGCATGAATGCACATCACCTGTTCTTTCATCTCCCAATGTGTGCGCTTACCAGTTCCTGAAGTCGTCTCTTGCTCATTCCTTTCCTCTCCAGCTGTTTCTCAATCACTTTGGCATTCTGGGCATAAGAGTCCGCCACCTCCCGCTGTAGGAAAAACCAATCATAATCAATCACAGCTCTTTAACAAAGAGATATGATGTAAGGGATGAGTCAGGTCTGACAGGCAGCTGATGAACTCAAACTCACTGCTTCAATCTCTTCCTCTTCTTCATCAATCGTTGAAACAGTAACCGAGCTGAATTTTCCCATGTCTTTGGTGCGCTTTGTCATCATAACCTTCAAGACACACACATGTATATGACACAAACTTACTGACCTTATATTCTGCAATTTCTTACACCTTTTCAAATAAAAATGGTGTCTTACCCTGACTTTCTTTGGCGCCTCTTGTTTCTGGCTGTATACGCTTGTGTTGCCAAATCCCTGGCCAAACTTCACCAGTGCTCCATCCACAATGAATGTCGCTGGAGTGCTCTTCATCTGATGCTGATAAAACAAAAGCAGACCACACCTACACACACACACACACACACACACACACATAAAAAGAGTTAAAACATGTTTCTTAAGATTAAAAAAAACCACCCCGCAGATTTCCCAAACCTGGTGTTGACGTATGAGAATACATCCAGTGTTGACTCTTAGTGTTGACATATGAGAATAGTTGGATCAGCTAACTCAGAAATCAAACTTGTTAAAACGCTGAGATAACACATAATTAGCACATTTTACTAGCAAACCCCCATTGCTGCAATTATTCTCTAAGCCTTGACGTCATCCTCTTGGGCCACAGCATGGCAGAGTCATCATGGCGACACAGGAAGCATGCTAATTGTACATGCTCATTTATGAACAAGAGATATGGATTATAAAAGGCCATGGTTTTCATGACTGAGTCATACATTTCAGGGCTAAATTATATGAACAGGATTGTGAAGCTCTGACACAGTAATCAGGATCTTGTATCATCCTAAAGGGGTTTATTTTGCGACAATAACCATCTGATTGTACATTATCCATAAATAAATGTGAATTAAATTATGTTATTACACTACCATTCATAAGATTGGGGTCTGAAAGAAACATTTCTTAATTATTATCCATGTTGAAAACAGTTGTGCTGCTAAATATTTTTTACGGAAACTATGAAACATTTTTTCAGGATTCTCTGATGAATAGAAAGTTAAACAGCATTTATTAAACAGAAATATTTTGTAACATTATAAATGTCTTAACTGTCACCTTTGTTCAATTTAATGGATCTTTGATGAATAAAAGTATTAATTGTTTTCAAAATACAGTTATCATTAATACCATTAAAAACATTTGACCGCAATAAGGAGCAAATGACCAATGAAAATCAAGTATTCCAGAGAGCTGTGGCATGTAATAATTTTAGGTTATAATTGAGTATATTGTTTCTGTAATCAAGTGATGTATAATTGTGTCTTGTATGTGACACACTTAACACTGTGTACACTGTATTGTGCATTTTGTATATTGTGTGTGCTGTGAGGTATTGTGTAATGGGTATACAGGTTCACTTACTTTCCACATTTTTTGCGAAACTGTCTTTCGATGCCCTCTGACCTGCACAGGAACATACAGCGGTTAATGAATCTTAATCAATACCTAAAACTTCAGTGCAAATGTATAAACACAGACACACCTTTTCAAGTAAACAGCCTCATCTTCCTCCACATTGCAGAACTTGTGGGCGTGTTTTGCTGCATCAATCACTCTTGCTTTGTCCCGTGGTCTCATGGGTAATTTCTCTATCTGACAGTCTGAAAAGGAACACAGGAGCTTAATTATCTTTCTCTTTACTTCTTAAAGAAAGCACACACAAGACCAACAGACAAAACCTATAGACTTTTGTAAAGCAGAAAGTTGATGCCCTATCGACCAGTATGTTCTCACTGACCTTTCCTCATAGATATCATCTGGAATATCGTCTGCAATATTAGTCTGTACTGATTACAATGTAGTTATTAATATGACTTTTTAAAAGGATAGTACACCAAAATATAAAAATAATTCTGTCGTCATTTACTCACCCTCATGTTGTTCCAAACCTGTATAACAAACAGTTTTGATGAAAGTCATACAGGTTTGGAGATTTTAAAATGATTAACCTTTATGACTTTTAATTCCACAAGCATTATAATGAACATGTATACCACAGAGAGTTAGTTTAATCACTCATTTCATTTCAAGAAGGAAATCTCATTAATAACACCATTACAAATGAAAAGCAGAACAATGGCATGTTAATTATCCTGAGCTTCTGAATATATTTCAAGTAAATTTGTTACTGAGGTGAATAGGTCCACAACTGTGCTGGAGAAGGCAGTAATCACTTGAAGGCCAAACGAGCCATAACTGTACATCTCAAAGGGATTTTCACCTCAGGATATCATGAAGTGAGATTATTAATATATAATATAGAATAACTAATTCATATATTCATGTAATATATAATATAACGGGTCATTCCGTGTCAACTCAACAAGACGTCCCAGCTAAAAATTTTGATTTTTCATTTTTCTAGTGAAAGAAATACATAAATGAAGAAGAAAGCCAACATATTAAATGTCATGAATGTACAGCATTTACGGCGTAATTCACTGTTTTGTAGAGGAAGGGTCAAAATGACAATTTTCACCAGATATTGAGCTGAATTACAGGAGGGTAAAAGTTACTTTAAAAAGATGGCAGCATCATTATTTTATTGTTACACAGAGATTGCTAGGTCTATTAGTTAAATCTGTTGACTTTAGCAATCTTTGTTACATTATATGCCAACGGTGCGTTTATTAAGAATTAGAATCTAGAAGGATATTAAGATATATTTAATACTTTTAGTGTTACAGGCATGCAAACTTTGGAAAAATAATATTTATGGCACTCAGAGAGGTATATTCTATGCATGTGTTTTTAAGTTGAGTCAGGCAAGAGGACTCGCTGCGCACAGAGCCACACAGACAGAACGTGAACGCCGAACACCGTTTTCTTTCTCTTCGTTTTGAGCTTAAACGGACATGTGCACGCAAAATGAAGTCAACATGCCTGTCTCGTCGAGTATCCTCGTAAACACAGTCGGTTATGTGTTATAAACAATTGAGAAAGAAAACGGATGTGTGTCATTTATATTAGGTCCGTGCATTCATCTTAAAGGGACAGCAGCCTAATGTACCCACAGCTGTTTGTCACCAATGGTGATCAAACAACAAAAGAGAAAATGACTTTTGTAGCTTTAACAAAGATAAATTGTATTTTAATATCATAAATATTAAATAATTAATTAGTTATATTTCATTTATACAGTGAAGACTGTTATTTTACATTTGATTGCCAACTGAATACTGTTAGATTTACCTAAAAAAAAGTACTGCTTATTTCAATTGTATCCTTCTCCTATTGTATTTATCTATGCTTGTAATTTGTTTATTATTTTCTATGCAGATTCACTCCCCTACAAAATCACCCCAATTATTCTAGAATGATTAATTCTTTTCAAATAGAGCTATTAAAATCATCTGGTGAAATTGCAGAAAAAAATAAATATCGCAATGTCAGTTTTTTCCAATATCGTGCAGCCCTAATACTTGAGTCCTGGAACAGGACTCTATATTAACACAGACATTCCTGTACTGGGATGGCCAAAAAACTAAGCATATCACGTGACTTCCACAGGCCAAAGTAAAGGACAACACATTCTTAAGTGCCAGACATGTAAAATGACACCTATCCGACAATATTCACCACATAAGTGAGGCTGAGTGGAACAAAGCCTTGTGTGAAATATCAGTCCGCCTGCTCTAAAAGTGTTTCCCTGTTCACACATTCAACCGAGTTCCAGTGAAGACATGTGTGAGGACAACACACTGAAGATAGAGGACAAATCTGAATATTGGTAAGGTTTTGATTCATCCCAATGTTTCGCATTGTTTGAATAAGTTCCAAAAAGATTCTTTCACTGAACCTTTCGACACGTTACATTGTTACACAGTAGGTGGCGACATGGTGGCCTGTTTTTTTGTCCTTGGCTGAATACGAAATTGCCCCCCTAAACCCTCAAATAGGGCATTATTTGAGGGGACAGCCATTTGTAGTGGTGTCCGAAACCATAGTGGACACTCATTCAATCCCACATTGCACCGCAATAACGAGTGTACAGCCCACCTGTACACACAACAGCTGCCCGAATTCACTCACTCGTTTTCATTCACTCCTTCAAGTGAACTATATTAAGTGGACTAACATAGGGAATAGTGAATGGCCCTGTCCCAAATGGCACACTTCATGTGCACTTTCGGTCTTATGGACTTAAGCCCAATTTATACTTCTGCGTCGAGTGTACGCCGTAGCTACGTTGTAGGCTGTGTGTTGCACGCGTAGCCTACGACGTACCCTGACGTGCACCTCTCCAAAACTGTAACAACAGGTAAATTCTACTCGGACCGCAAGCGCTGTGATTGGTCTGCCAAAACCCCTCCCTCAGGAATACACATGCTCCCTCTGCATGTGTAACTGTGTTGCCGCGAACAACGAAGCAAAAAAATGAAAAATAAATGAAAATCGACGTGTAGCCCAGGGCGTAGAGGCTACGGCGCAGGTCCGACGCAGAAGTATAAATCAGCCTTTACAATGGCCGCTGCGTGCACATGTCCGTTAAGTCCACATGACTGTAGAGTGTCCCATTCGTCATTTAAGCTTAAAGAAGGGTGCTCCTGCGCGCCCCTTTTGCGGCTGGTATGCGCCCTCGATGCGCACTTCAGCTGAGCCCGCAAGTTCGCGAGCTACGCAGAGGACTTCTACCCAGCATTCAAAGCGGCATTACGTCGTGAAAGTGCGGACTAAGAGGAAGACCGTGAGGGTTTAGGGTGCCATTTGGGACAGGGCCATTGAGGGTTTAGGGGGCGATTTCGGATTGAGCCCTTGAATCATTTACTGAACTGATTCGTTAAAAACAGAGTCAGATTCGAAAGAAGTCTTATGAACATGTATTAAAATGTTCAAATCTGCTATGGTACTACAGAAAGATTGTTTAGGCATTATAAGCATTTCCCCACAAATTATAGCAAACAAAGATCTATCATCGGTTCTCTCACTTATCAAATGGCTAAAGAGAAAAATGACAACAATGCCGCCTTTCACTATGTTCATTAGTCATTTTTACACTTTCATAAGTTCATTTTTTTTCTTCCAATCGAAGGGCATTACTCTTTCAAGGTAGAAAAACAGCCACGTGCTTAAAAGGAAAACCTTTCAGTAAACAAAACAAAACTCGAACGTTGCGTCGCTGGAAGTCAAGATGTGGCGAGACCGTGTTAATCTCAAAGGTAGTGGTTTACATTAAAGCTGAATGTACACAGTGAATTGCTGGGCGCGTTTTGGGCGATCATGAAGGTTGATACTTGATGTCGCTAACGTTACTCACCCAAAACCAGGACCATCTGTCCACACAGACAGTAATACACGTGTAGAGGTTTCTCCCCATCATCATACTCTTCCCTGTCACGGGTGTCCGAGCACACAACACTCCGAGACACCACTTTGGGCATATTTAATTTCCGTTTACTCTCTTTTTCAGAATGTGATATCTGGTTTCAGGCTTGTTTACTGTCCTGTTGTCGCCCGGTGATGACGTCGTTATGTGCCGTTAGGGCAGCCCCCATATCTTTTGAGCGGCTTCCTCTAGAAGGCGCTGTGGATATATAAAAAAACAAAACAATACTATACTATAATCGTGTGCGGCAAATCTTGTATGATGACTGATTGAGTCATTATGACAGTAGTAGAACTGAGATACAATTAAGATATAACGATGAGCGATTTCTCATTTGTGATAATGAAGTCAATATAATAATATTAACAATAATAATGCACTTTAATAAAGTAGCCTATTTAATAAAGTAAATTAAAAAGTAAAGAAAAAAAAGGTCTCCAAAATAGATAATCAAAACATCTAAACAATTTTGACATCCAGAATAATATACGGGAATAAACTAAATTGATTCATTCTCATATATAACGTTTTTATTTTATTTTATTTTATTAATGCGTTTTTAATACCTTCTTGAAACTTTTTAAGGTTGGGGCATTCCTGATAGCTGTAGGCAGAGCATTCGATTATCTATGAGCATTAATTTGGTCTCTATATCGAAATGTCTCTGTATTTTCTGAATATATGGCATGCCCAACTTCTTGGGAATTTATTTTATTTTAGTAAATATAGTGACTTTGGTAATAAATTAGGTAACATTCATGTTTAACTCTTATCCTGAGAGAATCACTAAACTTACACTCATGTTTACTTATCTAGTTTATTTTTCATCTTTTATCTTTGTCTAGGAATAATATTACTTAGGGTAAACATACCTATTAAGCTCACCAGAGTCTACATTAAGACATTTTAGTGCACAGGGTATTGGTTTCAGTACAAGAAGTTATGTTAAAATAAAAGATTAATCTCTCACACAATAATATTTTATTTTACTTTAAATGACAAAGGCATTTCAATTAAGATATACATCATTAAATGCAAAAAGTCTGGCTGTGCTTAATGGGTACATGTTTGTACCCTTTAAGCACACCCCTGTTGCCATTAAGCTCACAACATGTTTTTTTTTTTTTTTTTGAAGAATAATTTTATAAAGATTAACTTGAAGTGACAACCATCAGTTAATATTTAAAGTCTGTTTATGAAGTATTTACATAGACGTTCAATGTGGATGAGCTTAAAGGGAGCATACTGAGCTTCATTGGAACAGCAAACCTTTTTTTTATTAATACATATTATTAAATTCAATTTAAAAGGACAGTTTTGCTAAATAAATAATCTAGGTCATGTATTAAGTTCATACATATTTTAATATGTAATTTATTATTGAAAATATCTATGAAATTATACATTTTCTTATTGATGTCACACTGAAGCTGTGATTTTCATAGTAGTGCACCCTTTAAGCTCACCTTACAATAATATGAAGTCTTTAAAAATTACAGCAGTGTAAAACCAAAGAACATCAATAAACTGTACATTTATAATATAATGTATTTAAAAGTACAAGCCAGTAATGCCTGTGAAGTAATATATTAGTGTAGCACACAATCTTAGTAGCTAGTAAGCGAACTATGTTCTGCAGCACCTGTGCTATGTTGCTAAAACTATCTTTTGGATCAAACTGTAATTATTTCCCACATCCAGGTTCCAGGTTATAATATGCAAAAGTCTAAACATTAATCTCTTAATTTTGCAATAAGAAGTTATACTTATCCAAAATAAAGGCTTAAACATCTAAAAATGCACATTTAAGGGGCTACTCTTCTGGTGAAAGTTTTCAGACAGCTTTTAAAATGGCCACCAGACAGTGTGAACACATGAATACCCATATCTCAGTGTGCAATGGTCTGATTAGCTTGAAATTACAGGAGGTATATAGTAACAAACACATCAACTGGTTAAGACATCAAATAGGATGACAAATTAGTTTTTTCTTTTTATAATCTGAGCTCAAAGATAGTAGTGTGCTTAATGGGTACTTGAGCTTAATAGGTACGTTTACCCTATTTGCTACTTATTTTACTTTGCACACCTAGTTTATTTTATTTGACTGTTTTTACTATTTTTTAAAAATATTTTTGTAATAGTTTATTTTATTATTTAATTTATTTTCGTAATTTTACTTGATTTGATTATACAGCACATTGCACACAGCTAACTTTGCTAGTACAAATGTATGATTCCAATCAGTGATTCCTGAAGGATCTCCACTGAGGTCCGAGCAGATCTAGACAGATCTTCACCATATAGTAGTTTTTAAATAACCACAATTTTTATACGTATAACTTATACATGTATAAAAATTGTGTTGTTATAAGATGTGACGTCCCACCTTAATGTTTCTGCTGCTTATATAGACAAATATACATATGCACAGACATACATTTCTGTTGTCATTGCCCTGCCTTAACAGGTAAGGTGCATCAAGACGCCTTAAATAATAGACAGAGCAAATGGTTTTCCTTACACAAACACACATGTGGGATTGTGTGTTAGGAATCATGCTGGTTTGGCACTGAGTATGTTGCCATGCCATATTTCTATCTGTGGGATATAGTCTCTCTCTCTCTCTCTCTCTCTCTCTCTTTCTCTCTCTCACACACACACACACACACACACACCATTTCTCAGATCTGGAACTAGCAGCTTAGGAGATACACACTCACTTGTCTCTCAGAGCACCACGCATCATGCTTCCTCCTCTCCTCCTCTCCTCTCTCTCCTTTTCCCTTGCTTTTCTTTCAGGTAAGACCCACTTTTGTTTTTGTTTTTTTACCTCATCTCCTTATCTCTAACTGTATCCCACATTGTTTTCTCATTCTGAACACAGGTAACTGCATGGCTGTTTGGTCTCAGGATATACTCTCAATCGTTTCTTGTCTCTGCTTTTCCTTTTTCATTCCATCTTTGTGGTGTTTGTGGTGGATGTAAACTGCTCAAAGAATGTGTAAATGAATACCTGTGCAGATGAATGATAGAACGAATGTTAATGGGTTGCACTTTTGAAAGAAGCTTTATCAGTATGAGTATGTCGTGATTGGTTTTTATAAATGTGAGTAAATTAATATAAATGTGATAATGAGCTATTTACGATATAAATGAGCTTCAGGCAGTGGGATGTGCCGGTCTGGAACATACCTTTTAATTAATATAATTAGAGGTTTTATATTAATGCCTGTTAGTATTGCTTCTATAATTCAGGTAGGTTCTTGTGAAATGTTGATAGAATGCTGGTTCACTTCTGTAAAGGGCTAGTCAGCAGAAATGACTTGCACATATGCAGTTTAGTTTAATTTTAGTTTTAGTGTTTGCAAAGGAGTATTTTATTATGTAATACAGTATGTGCTTGTTGTCAGTGTGAGTTTTCCATGTAGCTTTCATATATACATATGCTGTAATTATTTGGTCATGGTGTCATTATGTGATATTCAATCTGATTTAGATCAGTTTGGTGGCCTAATAGTGTCTCCTCAGACAGGTGCTAAAAGTGTGTGTGAGAGAAAGAGAGAGTAAGGGGGGGGGGGGGGGTGTTGAATTATTAAGTACAAGTCAGAAGATTGATGAATTCAGACACATACACACACACACAGCATACACTCTACAAAATTCCCAAGGTGTTGGAAAGCAACAGCATATTTATTTACCTGTCAAGAGATTCTCTCTTTATACTCTGTGATATGACCTATGGCATCTCTCGTGATCTATAATCTATAATATTTTGGGTCATGGACAGACACAAGTATCAATCAAAAATTCACTATTCCCCAAAGATTGGAGGGCGTATGCATCCTACAATTAAATGGAAAAGAAACTGATTAAGAAGTAGTTTCCAGGATGAAATCTTAACCTCAACCCAGATATACGCTGAATTGAGCAGTGAAAAGTATTCATATATTAAAGCCTGTTAAAAACTGTTGAAAGAAATGAGTGGAAATAAGCGGAAGTTAAGTGTGGTACTGAATAGCGGCAAAAGGAAGTGCCACAGCTCACTTGAGGTTCACATGCAGATTTTCAGTAAATACATGACAGTGTCATAAAAAGATGACATATGAAGATGACAATAGATATATCCCCTAGAAGAATGAATTTAGAATGAATTGAGAAGAATGAATCTAATCATTAAAAACAGTTGTTGTTGTAGAAAAACAAAATGCTTGTGTGCTATTTTTTTTTTAGTTTTTTTTTAAGGTAGCACTTTATTTTACAGTCCTTTATTTTTCGCATGTACATACTATGTACATTCAGGGCCGTAGCTAGGGAATTCTGGGCCCCCTGAAAAAACATTGATGTGGGCCCCAAACGCCCTCCACTCATAAAATATATGGCGGGCCTATAAGATAGGCATGGAGGCCCATATCTGGTGCCATGCACCTATTTCTAACAAAACAGACAAAAAAAAAATGCAAATAAAGGTTATTGCTTTTACTTATTTTATATGCAAAGCTGTATATAAAAATTATATCAAAACATTAGCGATTATAACTTATTATTGTTTAAACTCATCAAGCAATTATGCACGATAAACTATTAAAATAACAACAAAAGACAAGAAATTAGCCTAGTAAAATGATACAATTTGGCCTACCAACAATATAACAGGCCTGTAAAATGTCTTTCCAGTCAGTCTGATGTCTGACAGCTGAGATAAATATTCAGAAATTAAAATGAATGTAGTCAAATGTAAAATAAAGCCACTTAAGTTTTTCTCTGTCTTAATTTTTGATGATGACAATGTGCTATTTTATTTAAAAAAAAGCTAATAAATGTATCGATCAATAGCAATGGGTTGTATTCCCGTTTTCTTGACAGTACTGTAATATCACATCAGCAGCCGGCAAGTATGTAATGTACACGTATATCTATTTTTCTGCATGTTATACACGCACCAACGAACTACATAATAGCGCAAAAGACGGGGACTTTGAGCGCGTAATCGTTCGAGCGGGTGGCTCCTTATTCCGGCGTTAGTAAATCGGGCAGCGAAAATATCGGGGCACGGCACCCCATCACATTGACTCCCTGGCAACAGCGCACTAACCTGTCTTGTTAAATTTTGATAGACTGATAAAGAATTTTTTCTGGCCTCCCTCTCCTTTTCACGACCTTACTGGTACCAGATTTTTCTCCGACATTTTCAGTCAGTTTCACTTGTACTGTAACGGAGCAGCCTCAACTCTAGTTGGTTCTGTTCACTTATTAACCATCAGACGAAACCATTTTTAGGGAGGGGGAAGAGAGGACATTTGGAAAGCTTCTTTAACTAGCCTAAATTGCATGTTTTGTGGTTTTCATTTAAGTCTCAGGCATACAAATGTATACATTATAATGATCCATAAGAGTAGGGGAATATATAGCATAACTACTGGATTTAGTGGCCCTGGGCAGTGGGGGGCCCTATAATTTTCACCACCTTTCACCCCAGAAGGCCCTGTGTATACTTATTGTAGTAATGACACTAACTGGGTAATAACTACTAACCCTGAATCCCGTCGGTATGTACACTATAAGATCAGTGAAAGTGCACGTACTGTAAAATAAAGGTATAGGCACTCTTGAAAAAAAGTGCAAAATTTGTTCCTTTAGGAGTAATATCCTCAAAGGGGCATCATTTTACCTTATTTACTCCTGAATGGTTAGTAGTACCTTAAGGGTACATACACCGATCAGGCTTAACATTATGACCACCTTCCTAATATTGTGTTGGTCCCTCTTTTTCTGCCAAAACAGCCCTGACCCGTCGAGGCATGGACTCCACTACACCCCTGAAAGTGTGCTGTGGTATCTGGCACCAAGATGTTAGCAGCAGATGATCTTTAAGTCCTGTAAGTTGTGAGGTGGGGCCACCATGGATTGGACTTGTTTGTTCAGCACATCCCACAGATGCTCGATTGGATTGAGATCTGGGGAATATGGAGGCCAAGTCAACACCTCAAACTCGTTGTTGTGCTCCTCAAACCATTCCTGAACCGTTTTTGCTTTATGGCAGGGTACATTATCCTGCTGAAAGTGGCCACAGCCACCAGGGAATACCACTTCCATGAAAGGGTGTACATGGTCTGCAACGATGCTTAGGTAGGTGGTACGTGTCAAAGTAACATCCAGATGGATGGCAGGACCCAAGATTTCCCAAAGCATCACACTGCCTCCGCCAGCTTGCCCTCTTTCCATAGTGCATCCTGGTGCCATGTGTTCCCCAGGTAAGCGACTCACACGTACCCGGCCATCCACGTGATGTAAAAGAAAACGTGATTCATCAGACCAGGCCACCTTCTTCCATTGCTCCATGGTCCAGTTCTGATGCTCACTGTTGGCAGCCCCATACGCAACAAACTGCGATGCACTGTGTATTCTGACACCTTTCTATCAGAACCAACATTAACTTCTTGAGCAATTTGAGCTACAGTAGCTCGCCTGTTTGATCGGACCACACGGGCCAGCCTTCGCTTCCCACGTGCATCAATGACCCTGTCGTCGGTTCACCACTGTTCCTTCCTTGAACCACTTTTGATAGATACTGACCACTGCAGTCCGGGAACACCCCACAAGAGCTGCAGTTTGGAAGATGCTCTGACCCAGTCGTCTAGCCATCACAATTTGGCCCTTGTCAAACTCACTCAAATCCTTATGCTTGCCCATTTTTCCTGCTTCTAACACATCCACTTTGAGGACAAAATGTTCACTTGCTGCCTAATATATCCCACCCACTAACAGGTGACGTGATGAAGAGATAATCAGTGTTATTCACTTCACCTGTCATAATGTTATGCCTGATCAACGTATAACTAGTCTAAGGTAATAATGCACCTATAGGGGTAGTTAAGGTATAACGTTGTCTTCTTCAGGATATTGCCAAATTTCCCACATTCTTTCTGACAGTGGGTCTAAACAGTTTCACTGAATTCAAGTTATCTCCCTTAAATGATAAATATAGGCTAGAGATTTTTTTCATATGTGTGTGTGAGTGTGACAAACTTTCAGTTTCAGAGCCACACAGCAAGTCAGATTTCTCTCTCTCTCTCTCTCTCTCTCTCTCTGTCTACAGCCTAAGGTTGAGGTTTTGGAGAGGTGAGCTAATTGGGTTTTGTGCAGTTCAGGGGAGATGGACTTATCATCTACGCAATTGACTTACCGTCCATGATGCCAGAGCAGTGTAACGGGAAGGCAAACAAGAGGATTATTCAAGTGTTTATGTGTGTGTGTGTGTGTGTGTGTGTGTGAATGACAGAGAGAGAGAATGAGGATTTCACCTGTCCCTTAGATTTTATGGGGATGTGTAGAGTTGTCTGTGCAACATGACAGCAGTTCCCCAGGGCTTCAGGTTAGACCAACCTCTGCTTTATATTCTTCTTGCAGGCAGAAAGAAAGACCATTGACTGGAACATAGTGTAGATGAAAAGCAGAATAAGGAATAATGGATGGACGGTGACAGAAGGTTTCGGTGAAAGAGGCTAAAAATAAAAGCAAATGAAGATGCCATTGATTTCATTATGGTGTCAGAGTGGTACAACCATGAACGTTGTCTTGTTCTGGGCCGTGAGGAGAGGAACACACTAAGGTCCTCTATAGTAAGCTCATTGTGTGGGAAAAGGGATCTTATTCATAAATATTTTGTCACTGACTTTTTGAATTTTAACGTTGATTTAGTGTTAGAAATGACAGTAACATATAAGTAAATTAGTGAATGAAGAGATGAATACACATCATCTAAATGCTTTTTTCAATACTGAAAAATACTATTAATACAATTAATATTAATTCAATAAATACTGTATTGAATTATATTTGCCATATAATGAACATGTTGTAGATCAGTCATTCTCAACTAACTAACATGCTCAACAAACCTCCATGACTTAAAATGATTCATAACTTTATAACTTTGCATTGTTATTGGTTAAATACCCATAAATTTATTTAAACAACTGTAATTAAAAAGAATTCCCTTCCCTCACAATCTTATGTGATACAGACAAGATCATGTTCTTCAGTCACATACTGGCAGAAAAGCTTATTGTACTTCAGATGTCTGCTGCACATTTTCAATAAAAAATGTCCTAATAAACCTGAAGCGCCCAATGCTGTTTAATCTCCAGTTGCTTCAATAGAAACTTCTCAGTCCAAATACAAAAAAAAACCCTGTCTGGGTACCCTGCAGAGCGCTGGGCTTTGTATCTGCAGAATTTTTTATTTTATTTTATTTTTTAACTTTGAGAGCTTGAAAAACTACATTTATTTCCCTTGCATGATTCTAGTTCAGGAACTTTTTCATTTCATTTTCAATATACTGTAACCCTGGCTGGTAGACTTGCTGTTGTTACTTTAATATTGAAAGCAGCTGATACCACTGGTTTGAAGCCTGTTCATTGGCAGGGATTGTGTCTCTGAGGTTTAAATGTAATATCACATATTGAAAATGGATTATTATAAATGGTAAAATTTAAAATAAAAGGTGTTACATCATAGCTGCAGAGTGCTGTTATGCCATCAGTTCGAGACACACACTATGATGCTGTCATGAGGCTGAGAGGTCACGCGAGTGGTGGCAGGGTTACCCAAAGTCTTCCATCAGTCACGTGACCTACCTGCATCATGAACTCCGAACTCCTAGAAGAGTACCAAAAGGACGACAACAACATCAGCATACAATTCAGTTTGGCATCATTACAGCACATTAAAGCATGAGAGATTTTTTGGCTGGGATGACGGTTTTGTGAGTCGGCATGAAACAGAAGTAGCGGTAGATTTTTCCATTGTGATGCATATCCTAGTGAAATGGCTTCTCGAAAAAGACCAAATGTAGCATGGGCAATGATTTTGTCCATCGGGAATTGACTGGAGCGTTGTAGTTTGCAATACACATCTCATGTGAGTGACAGATTTATTTTATTTTATTGCTTTTAAGGAATTACAACTACAGTACATTAAATATATAAATAACAAAACAGTGACAAACTTAAAAGTTAAATAAAAATATGAAAATGTTTATAAATGGAAACACATTTTACAGCTTTCTTATTTTTTAAACATATTAGGTATTGTTGAACTTCTGATTTTAAAATTAAAAACAAAGGTTTATTTCCTCCAATTTATGAATACTAAATTTAGCTAAAAGAAGTAGCAGATATATTAAGTAATATTCCTTATGATAAGATTTGTCATAGATTTTAAAGGAACACGCCGACTTTTTGGGACTTTAGCTTATTCACCGTATCCCCCAGAGTTAGATAAGTTTATACATACCATTTTTATCTCTGTGTGTGCCATAACTCTGTCTGACGCACCCACCGCTAGCCTAGCTTAGCACAAAGACTGGAGGTAAACAGCTCCAGCTAGCCTACTGCTCAATAAGTGACAAAATAACAGCAACATGTTTACATATTTACCTATTTACATGTTGGCGTTGTAATGACATATCGGTCTAGAAAATTGCAAATTTTCATTTTCTGTCAGTCTTAGTACACGATGTAACTATACACATCACAACATGTAAATAGGAAAATGTTGGCATTATTTTGTCACTTATTGAGCAGTAGGCTAGATTGAGCAGTTTACCTCCAGTCTTTGTGCTAAGCTAGGCTAGCGGTGGGTGCAATTCAAAAAATGTAATACACATTTATAACGCTATACTTTGTTATATTACCTTGGCAGAAAATTAAAAAAACGAATGAACACTAGGTGTTTCTAATACCACGGCTGAGGGAGTGACGGCAAATTTGACATCTTTCTTCTGACTGCTGTAATCAGTCTCTCTAGAATGTTCCCTCTTTTGGAAAGTCGTGGAAATGTTATCACATATTTTTATTTTTCTATTAGGCAAATGCAAATACAAAAATTATATTTGCTGTCGTCTGTCGTCTCCCATTCACTAGAAGTTTACCCAACTATGAACACATTTAAAAAAATTCATAATAAATACTGCAAGATTCCATAAAAAAAACTGACGATTTAGATTTTATGGTGACTTAAACATTTCAGTCTTTTAAATGTGTAGATTTTCACTTTAAATGTGTATGCCTATGTTTCACTCATATGCCACATCCACAAAAGCAAAAAAAAACATAAAAAATGCAACAGGAAAGATTTAAACATTAAAAATCAAGGTCAGTAGTTAATTTAGTGTTATGTGATCTGTGAATCTGTTTTGCTGGTTGATTGATTCAGTCAGGACTGTTTAAGATTCAGCTCTTAGCTGGATTTGATCAATTCTGGAAGACAGATTCACAAATTTCCATGGTAATTGTATTTATTTATGAGATATTTGAGGGTTTTTTTATGTTGCTTTGTATTACTTTTCGGACTGGAATAAGAATGTACTTCATTTAACAGTCAAAACTTTAACCCATCTCTGAGCAGACTTTGGCATTACCTTGTTTCAGTGCATTCATGTGTTTGTGTGTAGATTCTTCAGGTTCTGATATGTGTCCATTGGGTCAGTTTCCGTGTGGGAACCTGTCGGTGTGTTTGCCTCAGCCGCAACACTGCAACGGGCAGCAGGACTGTCCTAATGGAGCAGATGAAGAGAACTGCGGTAAGACTGCGGGCAAGAGCGCACAAAGACACACGTGCACTCTGAACACAGATGTATACAAATGCAGTCACAAGGACACGCACTACTGCAAATGTGCAGACAGTAGCACACCATATTGCCATAAATGCACACATATGCATTTAGAATATGAATATTGCAAATATAAATGGCATTATCAAAATATCTGTGTGTGTTGTAGTGGATAACAGTGGTTGGCCTCATCTATTTGATGCATTCATGAAAACAAGGGTCCAGGAGTCGAAAGAGTGCAGTGAGTATTTTCTCTTTCTCTTGTTCTCTATTTCTCTGTCTGTGTCTCTTTAAATGTGCTTGTGAATTCTTTACAGGATAAATATACCTAAAGACAAACATCAATGTTACGGTGTGTAGTGCAGCAGGGAAGAGAAGATCCAGGGCTTCCACAAAGACGGGTTTTTATTTATAAAGGGAAACAGAACACGACACACATAGGCATAACACATAAGAACGGACAAGGAGTGCAGGGAAGTGAGATCAATATAAAGGGAGTGCTAATGACGATGACCAGGTGCAGGGAATCCAGGGAGAGTGGGAGAGATGAGGAGTGAGTGATTTCAGGTGTGAGACACGGAGGATCATGGGAAATGGAGTCCAGGACAGGCGTGGATTGTAACAATCAAAGGCTGATTATGTTGTGTTAAATCTTTCACAGTGTTTCTCTGTGATCTTGAGGTGTGAATGTGACTTTCTGTTCATAGTTATCATTTGTTTTAAAGCCTTATTTATTTGCCAGTGCTGGGCTTTCAATATCTTTTGTATAATACTCCTAAACTAATGAATATGATATGAGACTGAACAGCACACAGTTAGATAAAACAGATCCACTGAATGTTATTATTGGGTTTTATTAATAGATGTTAAAGATTTATTCTATTGGTAGGTGTTATCATTGGGTGTTATGTGGTATGAAAATTGAGTTTATTTCTTTAAGGTTTTATTTGATCTTTTTCACTTAATTTATTTTTGTCTTTATAGAACAGGACAGTCAAAGACAATAAAAAGTGATGTGCACCTTTTATATTAAAGCATATTTTAATGAACTGTAACAAAAAATGTATGGCTAGATTCCCTTGAGGACTATTGTGAAATTTAACAAACATTCTAAATGTATTCTTTATTCCTTTTCCTATTTCCTTCAATTTTAAATTTGTAAAAATATCTGTCACAACTGTGCAGCTTAATCTAATGAAGAGTGAGACACAGGAAGAATGGGATACTAGAGACTTTATTGAACACAGAGAATCAACAGTAAACATTGACTAGCTCAGGTGAAAAAGAGGTACTATCAGGGCCGTCGCTAGTGGGGTGAAAGGTTGTGACAATTATTGGGGCCCCCACTGCCCAGGCGCCCACTAAATTCAGTAGTTGTTGTACTATATATTCCCCTACTCTTATGAATCATTATAATATATACATTTGTATGCCTGATAGTTCAATGAAAACCACAAATACATGCAATTTATTTAAAGAAGTATTCCAAATCTCCTCTCTCCCCCTTCCCAAAAAATGGTTTAGTCTGATGGTTATTAATTATTTCAGCTCAATCAGCGGAAAAAAAACAGAAAGACCCAATAAAACCACAAGAATAGGACGCCGCCCGTGCACTCAGGTAGCTACTGTCACATCTTTGTATACCAGCGCGGCGCGCACCGCCCGAATGACTACGCGCTCAAAGTCCCCGTCTTTTCTGGCTGTTGGTTTGTATAACATGCAGAAAAACATGCGTGTCAAAATGATTACAGACTTGCCAGCTGTTGTATATAAAATAAGTAAAAGCAATAACCTTTATTTGCATTTATTTATTTGTCTGTTTAGTTAGGTGCATGGCACCAGATGTGGGCCTCCATGCCCTTATCTTATAGGCCTACCGTTACCGTATATGATATGAATGGAGGGCGTTGGGGGCCCACATCAATGTTTTTTCAGGGGGCCCAGAATTCCCTAGCTACGGCCCTGGGTACTATTAAATGTATTACAAATGCATTATAGTATATTTGTATTGTACTAAAAACATACTCAAGTATATTTTTAATGCGTTTAATAGTAGGGCCTACGTCTTTTTTACCTGGGAGGACAAACACAGAACTGCGGAAACTAAGGCCTTATATACACACAGTAAATTATAACAAAACAAGAAACAGGCGCGAAACTAACCATTGTAACAAACAAGGACGAGAGCTCAGGAAATCGGAATAGTGAAAACGAAACCAAAACAGAACATGACCGTCACCATACCTTTCTAAAACAACATTATATGACACTTCTCATATAACAGAATAGAACATAGGCTAACTAAGAGTCTTGAAGCTTCAAGAACCCATGGAGTTGTTTGCCCCTCTTTTATCTTTGAGTGCCAGAAAGAAGGACACGGGCAGGCAATGTGTTTAATTTGGTGAATATATTGGACACGCCTCATTGTCTCACTTTTGAAGATCAATTTGTTTTCTAAACTGCAAACAACAAACTGTTTTAAACTCTGCAACAAACCAATCCGTCACACTTCTGATTTGATTATAAAAAGCTTCTAAGCAAATTAGCCTAAATTAAAAACTTACCAAAAAGAGACATTTGCCTAGATGAAAGGGTGGGAAGAAAAAGAAGGAAAGTTTTGCTGACTAAAATAAACCGCAGTTACAATGGTGCAAGATTACTTCTGTTTCATACATAGTGATAGTCAGACTGTATTTCAGTGGGTGATTAGGAGGATGCTCAAATAAATAAATAAATAAATGTTTATTCATCACAGAAAAAAGGATCTGTAAAAAAAAAAAAGTAATTGAAATGGACAAAAGTTATTTTAAATTGTAATAATTTTTCACAATATTACTGTTTTTACTAGATTTTTCATCAAATAAATGTAGGCTTAGTGAGCATATAAGATACTTTTTTTTAGAAAACACTTTACAATAAGATTTCATTAGTTAACATGAACTAATACTAAACTACACTTCTACAGCAATTATTCATCTTTGTTAGTGTTGATTTCAACATTTATCAAAATAAAAAGTTGTATTCGTTATCATTAATTAATGCAATGTATTGCTCATGGTTAGTTCATGCTAGTTAATACATTAACTAATGTGTACAAATAAAACCTTATTGTAAAGTGCTACCAAAAAATCTTACAGACCCTAAACTTTGCACAGTAGTGTTTATTTTTAAACATAATCAATTTTGGTATTAGCTATGCCTGTATATAATAAAAAAGCTTCCTGGAAGTATCACCGAGGTGGCCGCTGAGTGGACTAAATTGCTTTAAAGCGGGGGTCTTCAGCAGTCGGTAAAGTTACTTAAATTCAAACTAATGTTAAAGGTTCTACTAAATGTTTCATTGTCCCTGTAATTGCACAATTTGCTGTCTTTGCTCCGTTGAGAGTCAGGATCATATTAGAGCCATGTGAGTACGAGCAGAGGGCAAAAGTGAAGACCTGCTGCAGCTCTCCGCAGAAGCAAATACTCATCTTGAGTATCTAGTCTTCATGCAAGAGGTATTACTGCAGTGTAGCGTATGGAAAAGGACAAGGCCTGAGGGAGGAAGAGCTAGGTTCAGGTTGTTTTATTGTGGAGGCAAAGCACAAGTTTTGCCTAGGGACAGCTATCTTGGAGTCTGATGATCTGACACATTCTCTCAACAGACTGCAAATAGACTGGGCTAAATTAAGTCACCAGGAAGGTCATACATAATGATTTGTGCTCTTGTGTTTAGGGCAGCTCCATTAAAGATAAGAATCAGAACATTTCTGCACAACTTTCTTCATTTCTTCATAACTTACTTTCTGTTGAGCAAGTGAAGCCATTTAACTGAAAGGTTCTTAGCTCACCTATAAGCTGTATGAAGTCAGAAAACCATTTGCTTTCTGTCTACCTCTCAGTTTACACCCATTACATTCAGCTGCCAAGAGGGCTGGTGTAATAGACTGACCATAGTGCCATTATTACCCAGCATTACAAGGGTAGGACTGAGGGACAATCTGGAGGAAAGATCGATGGGAGAATACGGTGATGGTGGCGACATATAGTTCCAAGGGAAATATACTTATTATTAGCTTGCCGCCTGCCCTCTTCCATCACCTATCACTGAATTTTTTCTCAAATTTTCTATAGAATAAGCAACCAAATGTTTTATTCTCATCAAAGAAAGATAATAGCTTTTTCATTTAGGGAGTGTGTATACTGCTTTTGTGCAACTGTATATAGGTTTTTTTTTTAAAAAGCCGACCCCTGAATAAGATGATCCCCTTGTGAGGACCCCCTTCCTATAATACAGATTAAGTATTTTTATGTAAAGACCCATTTATATATATATATACCGATCAGGCATAAAATTATTCCATTATTCCTAATATTGTGTTAGCCCCCCTTTTGCTGCCAAAACAGCCCTGGCCCGTCAATGCATGGACTCCACTAGACCCCTGAAGGTGTGCTGTGGTATCTAGCACCAAGGTATTAGCAGCAGATCCTTTAAGTCCTGTAAGTTGTGAGGTGGGGCCTCCATGGATCGAACTTGTTTGTTCAGCACATCTCACAGATGCTCGATTGAGTTGAGATCTGGGGAATTTGGAGGCCAAGTCAACACCTCAAACTCGTTGTTGTTGTCTTCAAACATTATCCTGCTGAAAGAGGCCACAGCCACAAGGGAATACTGTTTTCATTAAAGGGTGTACATGGTCTGCAACAATGCTTAGGTACGTGGTATGTGCCAAAGTAACATCCACATGGATGGCCGGACCCAAGGTTTCCCAGCAGAACATTGCCCAAAGCATCACACTGCCTCCGCCGGCTTGCCCTCTTCCCATAGTGCATCCTGGTGCCATGTGTTCCCTAGGTAAGCGACGCACACGCACCCGGCCATCCACGTAATGTAAAAGAAAACGTGATTCATCAGACCAGGCCACCTTCTTCCATTGCTCCGTGGTCCAGTTCTGATGCTCACTGTTGCCGCTTTCGGTGGTGGACAGGGGTCAACATGGGCACCCTCACTGATCTGTGGCTATGCAGCCCCATACGCAGCAAACGTATTTCAACCACCATTTTCAACCACTCTGTTGTATATTTGCTGGTGTGCTTGAGATCATTGTCCTGTTGCATGAACCAATTTCGGCCAAGCTTTAGCTGTCGGACAGATGGCCTCACATTTATCTCTAGAATTATTTGGTATACAGAGGAGTTTATGGTCAACTCAATGACTGCAAGGTGCCCAGGTCCTGTGGCTGCAAAAGAGGCCAAAAAACAACAACCCTCCATCAGTGTGCTAAACAATTGGAATGAAGTGTTTGTGCTGATATGCTGTGTTTGGTTTTCGCCAAACGTGTCACTGTGGGTTGTGGCCAATTATCTCCACTTTGGTCTCGTCTAGAGAGAAGAGGCTTTCTCCTGGCAACCCTTCCAAACCTGCTATACTTGTTCAGTCTTTTTCTAAATGTACTGTCATGAACTTTTTGCAATTGTAACATTTAACATGTTAACTGAGGCCGGTAGAGTCTGAGATATAGCTCTTGGGATTTTTGCAGTTTCTATGAGCAGTGCATAGTCTGACCTTGGTGTAAATTTGCTGGGACATCCACTCCTGGGAAGACTGGCAACTGTCTTCAATGTTTTCTACTTGTGAATAATCTTCCTCACTGTAGAATGATGGACTTCAAATTGTTTGGAAATTGCCTTGTAACCCTAATCAGATTGATGGCAGCAACAATTGCTTCTCTAAGATCATTGCTGATGTCTTTCCTCCTTGGCAGTGTGTTAAAACACACCTAAATGCTTTAGACCAGCAAACTGCCAAAACTTCTGCTTTTATAGAGGTGGTCACACTGGCTAATTATCAATTAATGAAAGACATTTGATTAGCAGCGTCTGACTGCTACTTACCCTCTTAATTTCTATGAAAACAGTAAGGGTGTACTTAGTTTGTCACACATGGTTTCTCCATTGTGGCCTAGTTTTTGTTAAATAATGTGAATTATTTCACATTATGAATGAAAATAAAGTCACCCTTCTGTTGGCCATATGTCGATGCTTATTTTATGCGTTTGTTCAATTAGGTGTTAATAGTACATTGAAAATATACATAACCGGAAGAATTGCCACACTGCTTGTGTGGCAAAACATGGGCACCCTCACTGATCTGTGGCTATGCAGCCCCATACGCAGCAAACGTATTTCAACCACCATTTTCAACCACTCTGTTGTATATTTGCTGGTGTGCTTGAGATCATTGTCCTGTTGCATGAACCAATTTCGGCCAAGCTTTAGCTGTCGGACAGATGGCCTCACATTTATCTCTAGAATTATTTGGTATACAGAGGAGTTTATGGTCAACTCAATGACTGCAAGGTGCCCAGGTCCTGTGGCTGCAAAAGAGGCCAAAAAACAACAACCCTCCATCAGTGTGCTAAACAATTGGAATGAAGTGTTTGTGCTGATATGCTGTGTTTGGTTTTCGCCAAACGTGTCACTGTGGGTTGTGGCCAATTATCTCCACTTTGGTCTCGTCTAGAGAGAAGAGGCTTTCTCCTGGCAACCCTTCCAAACCTGCTATACTTGTTCAGTCTTTTTCTAAATGTACTGTCATGAACTTTTTGCAATTGTAACATTTAACATGTTAACTGAGGCCGGTAGAGTCTGAGATATAGCTCTTGGGATTTTTGCAGTTTCTATGAGCAGTGCATAGTCTGACCTTGGTGTAAATTTGCTGGGACATCCACTCCTGGGAAGACTGGCAACTGTCTTCAATGTTTTCTACTTGTGAATAATCTTCCTCACTGTAGAATGATGGACTTCAAATTGTTTGGAAATTGCCTTGTAACCCTAATCAGATTGATGGCAGCAACAATTGCTTCTCTAAGATCATTGCTGATGTCTTTCCTCCTTGGCAGTGTGTTAAAACACACCTAAATGCTTTAGACCAGCAAACTGCCAAAACTTCTGCTTTTATAGAGGTGGTCACACTGGCTAATTATCAATTAATGAAAGACATTTGATTAGCAGCGTCTGACTGCTACTTACCCTCTTAATTTCTATGAAAACAGTAAGGGTGTACTTAGTTTGTCACACATGGTTTCTCCATTGTGGCCTAGTTTTTGTTAAATAATGTGAATTATTTCACATTATGAATGAAAATAAAGTCACCCTTCTGTTGGCCATATGTCGATGCTTATTTTATGCGTTTGTTCAATTAGGTGTTAATAGTACATTGAAAATATACATAACCGGAAGAATTGCCACACTGCTTCGACACGCACTTACGGTATTTAATTCCGCTGTGGTAAAGGCCTATATTCGCTCATTTGGAACGCCCTGCGACATCATCAAAGAAAGGCAACGACAGGGTCACGCAGATTATGACATAATGCAAACAAATATCGTAATTTACTTTACTTTCAAATTTAAAACCATATAATAGTCCTATATATATACACACAAAACACACAGTATGTATCAATCTAATAAATATAATCAAAACATTGTATTAGTCTATTAGTTTTACTAGTAGTAGCCTAGTTTATTTACTATTATTAGTTTATTACATGGAATGCTGTATATTTAATTGACTATTAACAGATTTGAAGCTGTACTGTAACTGTCATTCAATATGAAAATACATTTTGATTTGGTTAACTGTATAAAAGTGTTCTTAATAATGGTCTTAATAATTGTAGCGGTCTAATAGTACGCGCAGCTGCATAGTAAACATTCCTGAGGTAAATAAAGTAAAATAAAAGAAATTTACAGCGCTGCAGCTGCTTCTCAACACTTTTACTTTGTTTACATATTCATACAATATGCAAATGTAACATTCATTGCCATAACCATTCATAAATACTCAAGTTTGTATAATAATAACAATATTTATGAATACTCAAATGCATACGTAAACTTCATCGCAAAGCCGTATAAAAATAAAAACTCGACTAACGGCTCTGCTCCATCGTTAGTTCAGAGTAGTAACGCGACACGCAATGACAGTTGGGTGATTTTCGCTCTCCACTTCCTGTGAAGTGATGTATCGATGTACCCTCATTCCCTACGCCGTTCTCAGTGCCCTCTGAACTGAACATGTTCGCTCCCTTCGGATTGGAATCTCACTTAAGATGGCGGAATACCCTGTGAAGTCCACTTCGCAGTCCACTTACAGTCGAATGGAACGCACCCCAGATCATTTTTTATTATGTCCTGACCAAGTGTGCCGCACAAGTCCTGAAGTGAAGCCAAAACGTTCTGATCGCCCCCAGGTGGCTGGTCCCAGTATAGGTCATAAACCCCACCCTCTCCATGTAATCGAAAGGGACGTGAGACAAACTAAACAATCAAATTGCACTTCAAATTTTTTTCCAAAAAATGGTTTCTGTAATTTTAGGTAGTTTTTATCATGCTGATGTATGTTCAAGTGTTCGTTTTTTAAATAAGTTTGGTTTTAGTTAGTTATTTGATTCTATAAAAACGGGGGGTGTGACGTCATGATTGACAGCTGTGATTGACTGATTCACTGAGGCACCAACAGACTTTTTTCGGGATTTTGGGAGGAGATTGGAGCTTTAACTTTAATTTCTACATTTCCATAATTGAAGGTGCGTCGTCCATCTTTTTTTACAGTCTATGTTTCTGATACATAAAACCATAGGCTGAGAGGGGCTCCCAAGGGTTTGATATTGCTCACGTACTGTAAAACCTGTAAAAAACATGATGGAGAGAACAAAGTGCTGCTTTTATTAAAAACCACTCTGTATTTAAAAGGATACATTTCTGTCATAATTTACTCACCCTTAAGTTTTTCCAAACCTGTATAAATGTTTTTGTTCTGCTCTACACAAAAGAAAGATATTTGGAAGAATGTTTGTAACCAAGCAGATCTCGGCCCCCATTGACTACCATAGTAGGGAAAAAATACTATGGTAGTCAATGGGGGCCAAGATCTGCTTGGTTTTTTTGTGGCTGTCAAAATATTTTCAGTCAAAGCCAATTTAATTATATTTTTATTCTTTGCAGGGCAAAAACAGAGAAAAGCTATTTACAATAGCATAGTGTTGCAGACAATAATTACACAAGGGATAATAAATACAGATTACACAAAGTAAGCATAAAGCAGCTAGAACAACATCCTTTAATGATGACAGTGAATTAGTACAGAAATCATTGCAATTTAGAGGTTGAGGTATAATGTAGATTATTGAGTATATTATTAATTATTAAATGGCTGGTGCAACAAATGCAATGTATGTGCAATATATGTAGTCTGTACAGGTATGACATGTAGGGTTGAATTCTGACTCTCAGTAGAAAGAAAATGCTCTCATAGATGTTCCTTACCCTCTGGTCTGACATGGGATCTTTCCCATCATAGTGATGTACTGGCCAGTTTTTACTATCAGTTACAAGGCTTTCCTGTCGGCACCAAAACAACCTTCATAGGCCGGATATAGAGTTTGTCACTTTCTACAAGCCCTGCGGAACATTAGTGGGACGAAATGTTCCTATGCGAAGTTTGTTGATTAAGATGTAATGTAAGATTGTGTTGAAATCAATGCATCCTGACGTAGGGGTCTTTATTTTCCAGGTGACTGAGTGTGAGATGGATAGCGGTTGTTATGGCATTTTCGGTTGAGTGGTTATTTCTGAGGGTGTTCTAGTGGAGGTCCAGAGTAGCTGAGATGGAGGCATGACCTGCTGCTCAAAGCACTTCATAGCAATGGAAGTGAGTGCCACAGGGGAATATTCAATCAGGAAACTTTCACTGGAATGATGGTAGACTTTAAGCAGGTTGACGGCAGTGGTGGATGAAGTATACAAATCCTGTAATTGAGTTCAAGTACAGATACCCTAAAATTGTACTCCAGTAAAAGTATTAGTAGTCCTTTGAAATTTCTACTTAAGTAAATTCAAAAGTTTACTCAAGTGGCAAAAGTACTTCAGTCCTTTATTTATTTATTTAGCTGGTTAGTTAATATACATAATCCTGCTCAAAATACCTGAATTTTGAAGAGGGAGGTCTCAGTCTAACATTTTTATGAATTACAGTGCATCTGGAAAGTATTCACAACGCTTCACTTTTTTCCACATTTTGTTATGTTACAGCCTTATTCCAAAATTGATTAAATTATTAATTTTTTCCCTCAATTCTACAAACAATACCCCATAATGACAATGTGAAAGAAGTTTGTTTGAAATATCTGCAAATTTATTAAAAATAAAAAAATAAAAAAATCACAAGTACATAAGTATTCACAGCCTTTGCCATGACACTCAAAATTGAGCTCAGGTGCATCCTGTTTCCAACTTGATTGGAGTCCACCTGTGGTAAATTCAGTTGATTGGACGTGGTTTGGAGAGGCACACACCTGTCTATATAAGGTTCCACAGTGCATGTCAGAGCCCAAACCAAGCCATGAAGTTCAAGGAATTGTCTGTAGACCTTCGAGGCACAGATCTGGGGAACTGTACAGAAAGATTTCTGCAGCATTGAAGGTCCCAGTGAGCACAGTGGCCTCCATCTATAAATGGAAGAAGTTTGGAACCACCAGGACTCTTCCTAGAGCTGGCTGCCCAGCCAAACTGAGTGATCGGGGGAGAAGGGCCTTAGTCAGGGAGGTGACCAAGAACCCGATGGTCACTCTGAAAGAGCTCCAGCGTTTCTCTGTGGAGAAATGAGAACCTTCAAGAAGAACCACCATCTCTGGAGCACTCCACCAATCAGGTCTGTATGGTAGAATGGCCAGACTGAAGCCACTCTCCAGTAAAAGGCCGCCTGGAGTTTGCCAAAATGCACCTGAAGGACTCTCAGACCACGAGAAACAAAATTCTCTGGTCTGATGAAACTTTTTGGCCTGAATGGCAAGCATCATGTCTGTAGGAAACCAGGCACCGCTCATATCCTGGCCAATAACATCCCTACAGTGAAGCATGGTGGAGGCAGCATCAAGCTGTGGGGATGTTTTTCAGCGGCAGGAACTGCGAGACTAGTCAGGATCGAGGGACAGATGAATGCAGCAATGTACAGAGACATCCTTGATGAAAACCTGCTCCAGAGCACTCTAGACCTCAGACTGGGACGAAGGTTCCTCTTCCAACAGGACAACAACCCTAAGCACACAGCCAAGATAATAAAGGAGTGGCTATGGGACAACTCTGCGAATGTCCTTGAGTGGCCCAGCCAGATCCCAGATTTGAACTCGATTGAACATCTCTGGAGAGATCTAAAAAATGGCTGTGCACCGACGCTCCCCACCCAACCTGATGGAGCTTGAAACTGCCCAAAAATAGGTGTGCCAAGCTTGTAGCATCATACTCAAAACGACTTGAGGCTGTAATTGGTGCCAAAGGTGCTTCAACAAAGTATCGAGCACATTTTTTATAAATTTGCAAAGATTTTAAACAAACTTCTTTCATGTTGTCATTATGGGGTATATTTTGTAGAATTGATGGAAAAAATAATGAATTTAATCCATTTTGGAATAAGGCTGTAACATAACAAAATGTGGAAAAAGTGAAGCGCTGTGAATACTTTCCGTCAGTCAGCTTTCTTTAGCTCTGAGAATCATGTTACTTCTGGTTCTTGGTTCATTCTGAATAGGGCAAGACCAAGTTGTGAATCGGTTCAACCTATTCATTGAAAAGAATCTGTTCAAAAGAATGCTTCATTCACAAATTGGACATTGTTCTCAAGTCCTGGAGCAGGTCTTAATTTCTTCAATTTCGAATAAAGATAATCGGTATGTTTTAATCAAATGTAGTGGAGTAAAAATATTTATTTAGATATTATGCTTTGGAATGTAATGTATTATGCCTTTTTTATTCAGCCCCAAATAAAGATTTACTAAACAGGGCAAATTAGCGTGAGAGCACAATTTCAAAAAAGCACAGATGGGAGTGAAAAGGTTTGCGTGTGATCTACTGATAAATATAGTGGTGCAAGTATGATGTCACTTTGTAGGCCAACTGGCAGTTAGCATCACACTGGTTCCTTCGACAAAAACACAATAGGATTTTTCCATAGGCTTTTGGATTATCGCAAAAAAACAAGCTCTGTGATCAACAAAAGTTTATGATACTGGCACGTTTTGTCCATCATGATAATTATCACAGATGAACACAACTTTTATGAATTCTGAAGCCTAAATGCAGTTAAGCTAAAGGTAGGCTATAAACAATCTACACCACGGACCCACGAATTCAACGTCACCATCACTAAGCTTCCGACAACTCTTTCAGTTTTTATCTAAAAACATTTTCCCAGAACGTTTGAAATATAATAGTTTATAAGAGCACAATTATGAGCATAATTAGGCTGTAAAAGCGTGATGACGTTTAATCTCCTCGACAGCCTTTCAAATCCCATTTAGCCGCTTGTTAGCAACCGCCTTTTTCCAAGACACATAACAGCTTCAAAAAAATCATGACTGGGGTAATACTGATGTATTTTATGTCGTAGAATAAAATGTGAAAGTGTTTTGAGCTTGTGTTCACCACAGGCCTTATTTCAGCCATTTATCCAAAAGCCCATTCAAAAAACCCATTGACTTCGGGACGATGGAACCGGAAGTGCTAAAATGTTGACTCACTTCCGTGTTTTGGCCTAAAGTGATGTCATACCTGCACCACTCTATTAAAGAACACAGACGCTGTCGGATCATTTGCATAATGACCAACGCAATCAGGAGCAGCTCAAATAGCGTCTGGTGTAAGACATGCTTTTTTGGGTGGTAAATAATGGAGCAGATATGTAAATTGACGAGTGCAAACCCTAGTAAATCAACTTGCATGATTCAATACTCTCCTCCCATAAATTTTGCGTCTGAAAGGAAAACTCCTACAAATACATATGCAATAAAGTCAGCCACAAAAATAACCCTGTCCATGCCTAGTAAATCCTTACAGTCTTTTTTTAAAGAAGGTATGCATTGGCGCAAGCTGTTAGTAAATCTGTCCCTAAGAGTACTAAAGAAACCCCACAGGAAAACTGTGGATGCTCTTCTTGACTGTCAAGCTTAGGTTAGGTGAGACAGACCTAGTTGTCTCAGAGCCTGAATGTGTCAGAAAGTGACATTGATTTTGTTCCCCTGCTTTTTGATGATTTTAAAATCAAAACCAGTTCATGTGCTGAATTTTTTTTGTGGGATAAGCAAAAAGAGACAAGAATAAAAAGTTAAAACGAGTGTGATGCACTTTTGTATGAAATGAACAAGTATACAACTGGAGCAGTGTAATACATTAATGAGAAATGTGAAAGAATTTGGGGGTAGGATAGGACATTTCTACAGTAAATGCATAGGGGACTTTACATTTAAATCATTATCCTCTCTTTTTTTTGTCTCTGTCTTGCCGATTTCAGCTTCACATCAATACACATTGTTTACACATGCAATTTAACTGGATCAAGCATGAAACATAGCAATTTATTTAACTAGGAAACAAAAGCTTTCAAATGGTCATGGTTGTGATGCCCTGCTGTTTTAAATGGATTGAACAAGGCATGAAAAGAAAGGATTTTATTCACTAATGGAAAACACAAAAGGGGTTTGAGACTACAAAAGTGTGTTTTGTCATGATAATGGCAGGACTTATCTATTTGGGAAAACATAAGGTAATCTGTTTCTTTGTCTCTTTCATGAAATTCTTTATCATATATTTTTTGAAGTATAAAGTCAATATCTATCAGTGCAGTCCCTGCAGATGAACCATTATTGCCTGTCTCATGAAAACACACACACACAGACAGACAGACTGTCAATGGATTCTAATTATACACTTACTACCTTTCATATGGAAATTCTTGCTTTGCAAATAGTATTATATAGCATTATTTTCAATAATCAGTATTCCTGTGGGTTTATAATGGCCTGTTTCTGTGTGTGTGTTTTCAGTGTTAGATGTCTATCCGGATGTGTGTCATTGTGAGGGTCGGAAGGTGAACTGTAATGGCAAAAACCTCCTCCATGTACCTGCTGTGTCATCTAATGTAACTGCACTGTAAGTATAACAACAGCAGAGAGCAAGAGACCCTCACCTCGGTTATACATTACAGTCCGCATGAAACTGAAGTTGCGATAGTCTTTTCTTTCCTATTGTAAAAACAAAATGTGGGGCGGGACTGTTCCATCAGTGACTGATCGTTATGGTTTGCTATTGCTGTCATCTGATGTGAGTGACAGGTTGTCCTGCCCTCACAGCAGTAAACATGTCATCAGAAAAGAGATGTTGTCATTTTGATTAAAGATTATGAGAGTACAATTTTTTTTTTATATGCACAGAGAAATAATTTATAAAAAAAATACTGCAATATTCCATAAAAAAAAGAAAAAAGAATGGTCAATTTTGATTTTATGGTGACTTTAAGGCAGGACTTGTCAGGTTTGATGGTTTTATAGGGGATTTGGGTACTGGTCATTATGGAAGGCAAGCTGGCTTACCAGCAAAACCCACTAGGACCAGCAACCCACCTTAGGATGGGATTACTATATTTATACCATGGTCTGTCTGAATACTCGATTCTGATTAGCTGGAAGGTGTGCAATAAAACCATTTAATGCACAGGTAGTTCCAAGAGTTGAATCACCGTTCTATATTAATGCGCTGTTTTCATTGAAGCGCGCATACACATACTTCACACACACACAGAGAAGAGATCATGCTGCATTCACACAAAAACATTCAGGAGCTACTGATCTACTGAATCGCTACACTATATTTCTCAGCAACAAAGGGGTAACATCATTATTTTTAAGTAATTAAAGGCCAACTACCACTAGAACAATGTTATATATTTTGTTGACTTACATTATCCCAAACATTTCCAACAATGTTTAAATCCAGAGAAATCAGCTATTTTAACCGGTGTTACGTATCATGTCCTGTCAATGACATCATATCCAGCTACCCTTCATTTTCGTAGAAACCATGGAAACGCTTTAATATAGTATGTATTTTATTAGACAGATGAGCAACTGTTTGGATATACATTTATCAACAGAAAATGAATCATTGCACAACACGGTTAGTCTTCTTTTTTAAATCGCTTGTTTTCACCATGAGTAACGTTTTGACCATGCCTCAGAGACACTATTTTGTAAAGTGGCTAATATAGCATAATCAGAGAGAGTTTTCTCCATCATACAATTAAAATTAATTGTATGTCATTTAGCAAGTCATTTAGTCATCCTGTTTTTATTAATAGGATATTCTAATATCGATCTAGATTACTGCAAAGTGCAACAAGTCTCTTAGCCACTGAGCGAACGCACAGAGTAACGTTTTAACATAACTTTCAACACACTCAAATGTATTTAGTATGATTGTTTTAACCATGTAAAGCAGCGAAATTTACATATTGTGCCTTTAAACTCATGCAGCTTCGTTGTTAATAGAGAGAGACGCTGAACAGACGCAGATATACATCTCTCTCTCTCTTTCTCTCTCTCTCTCTCTCTCTCTCTCTCTCTCTCTCGATAATTAATTAAAATAAATGCTATAATTCATTCATTCAATAAAATGTACTCTTACGCTCTACTTTATCTCTCTGTCTGATTGAAAGCGTGCAGAATGCTACATCTATGAGCCGTAACTGACGAAACTGTAAATTTTACCCCTCTGTCAAATATTGCGCTGCAAACTCCAATAACAGCTTTAAATTGTGAATGCTGGCAAATGACCATGATATAAGCAGTATAATCTACGGTTAGCTTAGCTGTGCATTAAACCATTTTAATGCGCTTCGCGTCGGGTGGTTCTTTGCCTCCACATCGTGCATTAAAATCGTTTAATGCACAGCTAGCTGTGGATTATCCCTTACGTAATAACTGTTATTTTCCTCCCATGCTGCCCTCAGAGAGCTGAACAGTAACAGAATCGAATCTCTCTCTCGTGATCTGTTCATCCGCTATAGACACCTGGAGAGACTGTGAGTGACACGTCATCCTTTCATCTCATCTTCTCCTTTCCTAATCCCTCTTGCTGTTATCTCTTCTAAGCTTTTTAAATGTCTGAGTCTCCTTGCCTTGAGCTCGTCATGATTTATGAATGATGATTAACAACAGCTTTGCAGTGATTAATTTTTCCTTTTCTCTAAAATACCAAGCAGAGAGCTGTCAGAATATGTTTTATGTGTATGTATACTTAAAGGGTTAGTTTACCCAAAAATGAAATTTCTGTCATTAATTACTCACCCTCGTGTCGTTCCAAACCTGTAAGACTTTCATTCATCTTCGGAACACAAATAAAGATCTTTTTAATGAAATATGAGAGATTTCTGTGCCCCCTTTGACAGCCTACGCAACTACCACGTTCAAGCCCCAGAAAGGTACTCCAGTGGTTTAACCTCAATTTTATGAAGAAATTAATGACAGAATTTTCATTTTGTGTGGAACTAACCCTTTAAGGGTTCAAAACAACACTCCAATTGTAAGTAAAAAAGCTAGAACTTTTTTTTTACAGTGTTCCTGTTACACATTACATGTACTTACTATAGTAATAAAAGTAAATTATTGATGCAATTTATTGTAACTAACCCTAAACCAAACCCTATACAAAGTTCATGTACTTACTAAATATTACACAGTACTTATGTATAATTACACGTTTGAGACCTTAAAATAAAGTGTAACCATAAAAAATTGGCCAGTTGGAAACTTTACTTTATAGGACTGCAGCATTTTACTTAAAACTATAACTCTTACTGATGTTAGCGAAACATTTAAATCATATACTAAGAAAATTTATGTTCTAACGATTTTTGCCTCCGTGAGAAATTTACCATCAGAATTGGACCTATGATGGCAGAATATTCTGAATACTGGTTGTATATATTTCCTCATATTAATCATCCAAAACAAATGTATAAAATCATCATATTTCTAATTTGTATATATAAAGCTGCAAATGACACAATGACATACACCTAAATAATCCTAATGTAGCAGTAATAAGGGGGTAAATACAGTTTCATGACCTTCAAATCACTTGCCATTGAAATAAAATAATTATAGACCCTTCTTTTGTGCATGATTATGTTTGCATGGACATATTGGCATAGTGGACACACTTTTTCTTTCGCTGAAAAAAAGAAAGAAAAAAAAGTTCTCACCCCCATTAAGTGTAGTGGAGTTTTTTAAAGCTCAACTTTCTTTGTAGGGTTCAGACAGGATGACATTTTTATTGTCCATCAAAGTTCAACAGTGTAGCACTCAGTATAGCCAGGCAACATTTACACTCAGACAGACAAAGAAAGGCCTTCACAACACAAGACATCTCATCAATTTATCATTATGACAAACATTGTTTAGAAGACTTCATAATAAAGATAACCATTTTCCACCAATAGTTTGATACAAACAAACAAAAAAGATTCTTTGAAGGGTTTAAATGTTTCTGTTCCCACAAATTACCAACTAAGAAACCACAAGCAACCAATTAAGCAACCATAAAAAATGTATAACAGATAGTATGTTTTGCTTTTGATCTACTTTCCATTTCTGTCAGTTCATTGATTGTGCAAGCATGAAAGATTTTTATCTAATAACTGCTATTTTTAGGCAATTATGTGTTTTCAGATAAAGGGTTTGTAAGTGCACTTGTAAGTGTCTTACATGCTCACCAAGGCATCGTTCATTTAATAAACAGTAGTATTGTGGAGCTATTATTACAATTTAAATGAACTGTTTTCTATTTTAAAATGCAGAATTTTCAGCATCATTACTGCAGTCTAATATGCTGATTTAGTGCTCAAGGAACTTTTCCTATTATAAATAAAACAGTTCTACTTAATATTTTTGTGGAAACATTGATACATTTTTTTCAGAAGTCTTTGACTAGAACGTTCAAAAGAACATTTATTTGAAACAGAAATCTTTTGTAACATAAATGTATTTATATTACGTTTGAACAATTTAATGCATCCTTGCTGAATAAAAGTATTGTTTTCTTTTGAATGGTATTGTAATAATGATATTTGTCCGTGGGGCTTGTAAATATCATAACACAATCATGACTCATCATCATCTAATCATTCTCTCAAAATAAACCCTTGTGATTCCACAAAGCACAGGAGTCTTATATAATCTGAAGGGGTTTCCTAGGTGAAAAAGACATACTATTAAATGTTTTAAAAATGCATTATATTTGTATTGTACCAAAAACTCAAGTACATGTTTAATGCATTTAATAGTACATATTTTTCACCTGGGTTATTTGCAGTAAAGACTGGCTGAGTGTACATTATACCAGTTATTATGTGATTACTTAGCAAATAAATAAATAAATGGACATAAAATATTGTTTTAAGTAAAAAAAATATTTTATTAAACGAGAAGAATCCTGAAGTGCAATGAGAATCATGAAACTAGCATAGAGTTGAATTGGTTGCCAGGCACATGGCAACCAATTATAGATTATGATAAAAGTTTAGACAAAAATATTTGGCCACAGGATGCCACAATTGTTCATTTCTTTAGGGGTATAACTTTTTAATGAAGCAAGATATACAGAGTGCACCTACAGCAAGGACTCAAACTGTGAATATTCTCTCTCTCTCTCTGCAGACATTTGGAAAGTAACAGTATAGAAACGATCTCCAAGAAAGCATTTTCAGGACTGATCTCTTTGCGTAAACTGTGAGTTATGTGTGAATGAACAGTTCACTGTGTGTGTGACTGTGCACAATCATGTCAATGTCACATCATGTATAACGTTACATTGCTCCTTCCCAGAGTTCCTGTTTATATTAATGTGTAACTGTACATCACTGTATGTCTATGCTAATGTAATTGTGAGTTCTCCATCCCTTTCTTCCCATTAGTCAGTCTGAGGCTTTCATCATCCAACCATTCATCCATGTAAAAGTAAAAGAAGGAGCAGAAGGATGTTACAATCAGGATGGAGGATTGATTCAGGCAGAACAGATCCATGATCAAAGAATGAATTTTAATGCACCCTAATGCTGTTGTGTTTTCATGTATGCTTCAATGTACCTGGGCTCTTACTCTCAGATGCCTGCTTCCATATACATATAACTGTTGATCTAATCAACATTATACTAAGACTAATCAGCCAGCTAGAGGGAGGAAAGAGAGAAAGAATGGAAATCACTGAATGGAGGCAGAAGGAAAAGCTGTGATGGTTATACAGCAGAGGGCCTTTTGTATTGACACAACTTAACAAAACCCATTTAAATATCTGACCTCTGTTAATGTGTACTCCTCTTTCTCTTTGTCTCGTTCTGTCTCTCTCTCACTCTCTCTCTCTCTCTCTCTCTCTCTCTCTCTCTCTCTCTCTTTTTTTTTGCAGTTTTTTGACTCAAAATAGGATTGCGTCTCTGAAAGCAGGAATATTTAGTGACCTCAGCACTCTGGAGTGGCTGTAAGTAGAAAAACACAGACACCACTCACATGGGTGGATGAAATGAGATGATAGGTGCGATTCAATTGGAATTGCAATTTATCTCTCACTTTCTTTGTCTCATTCTTCTTGTTTCTGTCTGTTTCTTAGGCTGTTTCTCCTTTTCTACTTTGCCGTTTGCTTTTTTTCTCCTCTTTTTCAATCAGGCATAATTGATGGATTGTGTTTGTTCTCTGTGAGAATGAAATGCAGAATCATTTAAATGAATCTTTCAGGGCTCAGGTTGACCTGCTCTCATTACCAAGCAAAGAGCTTCAACATGCTCTCCTCAAAAGATTTGGGGTTTCTGCAAAGGTTATTATTTCAGATGAAGTTCAAATGATTTTCAGGGTCACTCTTTTGAATATATCTGTGTTTGTCTGCATGTGTAGGATTCTGGATGAGAACAGAATATCATCTCTGCGTCAGAAGTCGTTTGAAGGCCTGAAATCATTATTTTTCCTGTAAGAGTAACCTTCTAATTCACCCTGACAGATAGATCAAATAGATAAATCTATAGTATATTGTGAATAGACCTACAATAGAGGAGGATAAATAGAAAAATGTTGCCTGTCAAATGTTTTTCATTTATTGTAAACAGATTTCTCTGTGGATTGTGTTGTATAGCTCAAGTGTGCATGTATGTATTTTGCAGGTCTTTATTAAATAACTCTGTCGAACAGTTTCCTAAAACCTCGATTTGTCTTGAGATGCCCCGTCTGAACTGGTTGTGAGTTATAAGCATGACACTTGCATTGCACTACATCTTACATAAAGTGGATCCATGAAGTATTTACATATATACAGTATATTAAGTAAAATCATTTTACAGAAATGTTTAAAACAACAAATGTGCTGTTAATTAAGATCACAATTAAGATAAAATTGTATTTGGACACTTTCTGGTTGTCTGGTTGGACCATGGTTATAAGTATTGTGATGAACTACTATACTCCGGTATCTATATTAACTCGGGGAAATCTGACATTATACATCCAGAGGTGTTAGTGAGGCCATGAGGTGGTGCTCACCCTGTGGTCTGTGTGGGTCCTAATATCCCAGTATAGTGACAGGGACACTATACTGTAACAAGCACCATCCTTCGGATGAGATGTTAAACCAAGGTCCTGACTCTATGTGGTCATTAAAAATCCCATGGCACTTCTTGTAAAGAGTAGGGGTGAAACCTGTGTCCTGGCCAAATTCCCTCCATTGGCCCTTACCAGTCGTGGCCTCCTAATAATCCCCATCCACTGAATTGGCTCTATCACTCTCTCTCCTCTCCACCTGTAGCCGGTGTGTGGTGAGCTCACTGACGCAGCTGTACACTGATGGTGGTTGAGGAGAGATCCCCTGATATGACTGTAAAGCGCTTTGGGTGTACAGTAGTACATATGAAAGCGCTATGTAAATGCCTCATTCATTCATTCACTAAAATATCAAGTTGTTTAAGAATAATATAAAACATGGCTCTGAGAAAAGGTCCCCCGTCATTTGTTTGTGGATACTTTGCCTTATAGCACAAGGTTTGAAAGACGTTCCTACGGGTTACTCTTATCACTGGTTTCTCTGGTGCTTGGAGTAATACTATCTGGCTTTCAGGCTTTCCGACTCTGTTGATACTCAAATGTGGGCGATAAGTGGGTCGGTTAATTGGGGGGTAAAGTACAAGCCAATTTTGCAGCTTTGTTTCTGTAAATGTTATTTTTTTCACTGGGAAGTAAGTTTTGAGTTGTGAGAGTCACAGTCTATTTTCATAGTGTAATCAACAAAAATTTTATTCCTCATGACCCCCTTTAGTGTCCAAATATGGGTAACACTTTATTTTGATGGTCCACTTTAGACAATCTACTAACTATAAGTAACTTTGCAACTACTTGTACTAACTCTCATTAGAATATTAGTAGAATATCTACTTAATATCTGCTAACAATTTATTCCGATGGTCCCCTAACATAATCTACTAAATATAAGTAACTTTGCAACTACGTTTACTTATATTATTTGGTAACACTTTAGATTACAGCCAGGAAAGTACTGTATAAGTTAAACGAATTTATTGCATAACTTTCGGTAATTATAGTGTAACTATAAAGTATGTATGTGTAGGTATAAGGGAACAATATGTAATATTTGGAGAATAAAGGGGTAACTACCATGAAAATTAACAAATTATTTATACTGTAAGTATTTTTTAATTAAGGGGTAATTATCCGTGTAGTTACAGGGTAAGTAATAAAAACACCTACACAATCTGATATCATTAGGAAACCTTTATTTGAAAAACAACTTAATTCAAAACAGATTTACAACACTTCTTATTCATTTATTCATTTTTTAAATAAACTTTTCATTTCAAATACTAACGTCCTGACAGAAAGAAGCATGTTTTGTCCCTTTTTTGTTTCTCTTGATTGGCTTCTCCTCCTCTTGATCCTCTTCTTCTTTTTCATTATTTCCACTGATGGATCTTAAGAAGGAATCCCATGTATTTTTGCTATTCTGTATTAATATTTATTAAAAGAAAAAGTACACCCAGAAATGCACTCATAATTTACTAATCTTTAGTAAATCGACGCGCGTGCATGAGTAAAGAGTGAAGCTTTAAGCTTTCATGACGTTCATGCTGACGTTTTCATTACCAGAGATTATTTATTTTTCTGTGTTCATCTGAAGAAATAAAGTCGTATACATCTCAGATGGCATGAGGGTAAAAGACAAGTAAATGGTGAGGACATTTCTGGGTGTACTGTATTTTCTTTTAATACATAATACAGAATAGCTAGAGATTTCTTATTAAGATTCACTTGTGGCAAAATCTAAAAATAAGTGGAACAAGAGGAGGATGAAGCCAAGCAAGAGACATTAATAAGAAGTGTTGTAAATCTGTTTTGAAATTTGTTTTTTAAATAAAGGTTTCAGAGTGATATCAGATTGTGTAGGTGTTTTTATTGTACTTACCCTGTAACTACATGAAACACGAGGGTAACAAACACCACTTTAATTTACAGCCCGTAGATTCACACTTACCCTGTAACTACATGAAACAAGACGGGAACAAACACCACTTTAATTTACAGCCCGCAGATTCATACTTACCCTGTAACTACATGAAACAAGAGGGGAACAAACACCACTTTAATTTACAGCCCGTAGATTTACACTTACCCTGTAACTACATGAAACAAGAGGGGAACAAACACCACTTTAATTTACAGCCCGCAGATTCATACTTACCCTGTAACTACATGAAACAAGAGGGGAACAAACACCACTTTAATTTACAGCCCGTAGATTCACACTTACCCTGTAACTACATGAAACAAGACGGGAACAAACACCACTTTAATTTACAGCGTGCAGATTCATACTTAACCTGTAACTACATGAAACAAGAGGGGAACAAACACCACTTTAATTTACAGCCTGCAGATTCATACTTACCCTGTAACTACATGAATAATTAATTAAAAAATACTTACAGTATAAATCATTTGTTAATTTTCCTGGTAGTTACTCCTTTATTCTCCAAATATTACATATTGTTCCCTTATACCTACACATACATACTTTATAGTTACACTATAATGACCTAAAGTTACGCTGTAAATTTGTTTTGCTTACGCAGTACTTTCCGGGATGTAATCTAAAGCGTTACCTATTATTTTACTAACCCGAACCTTAACACCTAACCATAACCTAACTGTCTACTAATACTCTAATGATTCAAAACTCAAAGCTACTTATAAGTAGAATGTCTAAAGTGGACCATCTAAACCAAAATCTTGATATTTAATCATTTTTACTCCATCGCTACACACTCCAGTGATCAGCTGAAGGTGTTTGTTGTTGCAGGGAAATGGAGGGTAATAGAATTTCATCTCTCTGGGCATCAAGTTTTAAAAACTGCTCCTCTCTCACCGTCTTGTGAGTATCCACAAACCACACACACACACACACACACACACACACACAAACATACACACACACACACACAGTAACATACAATGTAAAGTGCAGTGAGTGTTGTGGGATCCAGGGTATTTATATTATAGATTGTTTATTTGTCACAGCTGAGTGTGGGAGAAGGAGATAGAAGTGGGACTCATCGAAAGCTCCTCCTGTGTCTCTCAGCTCGGCTGGAAACACTTACAAATAAATGCAGTTTTAGGTTGAACTGAATAATTTAAGACTTTAGCAGATTAAAGACATCGGGAATGAATAAATTACAATAATTACTCATGTTTTAGATGTACATGTTGATATGCATCACGAATATCTGGTGCTGTGGTGTAAGGCCTTTGATTTGGTCTGTCAGTAACATTTGAAGGACACTCTGTCCTGAGGGACGGAGCTCGCAGCATCACTCTCACTTCTTCTACTGTATTTTGGTATCACTTTTATGGGCCAAGGGTTGTTTTTAATTAAAACTAACAGATTTAAATATTTCATTATTTATTTTTGCAATTTTTTAAAATGCCTTTTCATTATATACAGTGGTGGTCAGAATTTTTGGCACCCCTGGTAAATATGATCAAATATGGCTGTAAAAAATAAATCAGTTTATCCTTTTGATCTTTTATAAAAAAAAAATCACAAAAATCTATCCTTTCATTGAAGTAAAAGATTTGAAAGTGGGGGGTAAATCACATTATGAAATAAATGCTTTTTTCCAAAACACGTTGGCCACAATTATTGGCACCCTTTTATTAAATACTTTTTGCAACCTCCTTTTGCCAAGATAACAGCTCTGAGTCTTCTCCTATAATGCCTGATGAGTTTGGGGAACGCATGACAAGAGATCAGAGACCATTCCTCCATACAGAATCTCTCCAGATCCTTCAGATTCCCAGATTCATGTTGGTGCTTCTTCTCTTCAGTTCACCCTACTCATTTTCAATAGGGTTCAGGTCAGGGGACTGGGATGGTCATGGCAGAAGCTTCATTTTGTGCTCAGTGACACATTTTTGTGTTGATTTTGATGTTTGTTTTGGATCGTTGTCCTGATGGAAGATCCAACCACGGGCCGTTATAAGATTTCTAGCAGAGGCCGTCAGGTTTAGATTTTTTTTTATCTGTTGGTATTTGCTAGAATCCATTATACCATGTATCTGAACAAGATGTCCAGGACCTCCAGCAAAAAAATAGGCCCACAACATTAAAGATCCAGCAGTACTTTTAACCGTGGGCATAGGGTACTTTTTATCCCTGTTTGCACCAAACCCATCTGGTGGATTTGCTGCAAAAAAGCTCTTTTTATAGTTTCATGTGATCACAGAACCAGGTCCCTTTTGAATTTCAGTCTGACAACTGAATATGCTGGAGTATTTATTTCAAAGCATTTATTTCATAATGTGATTTACCCCCCATTTTCAATTCTTTTACTTCAATGAAAGGTTAGATTTTTGTGAATTTTTTGAGTAAAAATCAAAAGGATAAACAATGCAGATTTATTTTTTACAGCCATATTTGATCATATTTACTAGGGGTGCCAATAATTCTGACCACCACTGTATGTTAAACTATGAAATCCATCCATACAAAAACAATAATGAATTAAAATAAAATATGACCTGTGTGCAAACAAAATATTGCTTGTGTGTCCTATTAAGATTATGCAAAAAGTATAAAAATGTTATTTAACTGTGTGTAATCAGATACATATAATTATTTCAGTTAAAGTAGCTTTAGTGAGACAAAGAGTTCCCCAAAATAATTTAATTTCCACCACAGAATGCAATTGTGTACAGTATATACAGTAGATTTACATAATCTGAGATGTGGGTGAAATTACATGTTGGATAATAAAATATTACATAAATTGCATTATTCTCCTTTCATGCATGTACTGCTGACCTGTCATTAGTGGACAAATAAACTACTGTGAGTGTGCAACGTGTTTTAAGGGAATTTATTTTCCACAGGGCTATAAGTGATTATATAATCATTGAAGAAACTGCCAATGACACCATGATGGAAATGTACATTTCATTGAAGGGTTAATTAATATTCTAGCATCCTAGAGACTGAATTCTCTTTTATACTTGTACAGGATGTTACTGAATTGACTGAAGTGACAGTGTGTTTGTTGTGATATCTGATCCAATTCATTCACTCTATTCCTCAATTCAAAGATATTTCAGTTATCACAGAAGAGTACATTTCTTCAAAACTGTAAATATTTCATGTCTTCAATACATCCAGTGCTTTTCAGACCCAAACTGTGACTGTTAGTTTGTCCTTGTGTACTCAAGCATTATAGAAAATGTTTGAGATCATTCCTGGAAGCATGAACATAATGATAGTTCTTAAGTGTGATCTTCAGACTCTCTTAAGACTCAGAGATAGAGACAGAGCTGATTTACATATAGATGTATATGACTTCATCATGCAGCACTGAAGGCCTTGGTGAAAAGGGGAATAAGTTTGAGACTTATGCGTGTCTTTTTCTGGTTTAGAGCGTTGAGGAGAAACCACATCAGCACCATTGAGGAGGGAACATTTGCAGACATGCAAAGACTGATAGACCTGTGAGTATACATGCGCACACTAAGTGAAGGCATTCATTTCAACGTGGTCCCTAGATTATGTTTTTATAATTTTTTTCAGGTCACTGCTTATAAAAATGTATGCGCCAGAGAGAGAAAAAAAGAGACTCTATTTGTGAATTTTAAGGGCTAAATTCAATTCTGTCTATCATTTTTGTTCCTTCACCCTCATGTCGTTTTTAAACCCACATTTCTTTCTTTCTTCCCTAGAACACACAAAAATTAGATGTTTACATAACTATCTCTCATACAACAAAAGCATATAGAAATGAAAAGCATAAAAGGGCTGAAGTTGGTATACATTCACAGATGAGATTTGACAGCTAAGGTCGAGGCCAATATTTTGAGTCGGTAAATTCAGTTTTATTCTGTTTTTGACACTATCATATGGCTTCTGGAGACTTAGAATATAGTGCACATGTTATGTATATGAAGCACATTTTCCTTAATTTTTTGGAGCTGGACAGCCCTGGTGACGTGTTTGTTTTGAATAGAAAAAAAGCAGCATGAACAATCTTCATATCTCTGGCAGAGAGAGAAAGACAGAGAGAGTAACCTCTTGTGTGTAAATAATCTCAGCCTGATAAGCACAAGTGTTGGAACAAAGCTTCTATTTGAGGATCACAAAAGGATTTTTTCCCCCAGTTTTATTTATTTTGTGAATGGTTAAGGTGAAAAATTGCTGCTGAATTTTCTGTGATTTGATTTACAGAGACGTGTCTATGAACCAGATTAAAGACCTGCCTCCATCTCTGTTCCAGAACCTCCAGAACCTCAAACAGCTGTGAGAGCCATTCTTTTTTTTATGGTGCAAATTGTGTTGTCTAAAACTCGTTTTATGCTTAAAAGCTAAACAATATATTTCTTGAGGTACCTCAGTAGAACAATACCTCAGTGTTATTCACTTGTGCTGATCTGCCCAGTGATTCATTGATTGGTTGAAAGCCTCTTTGGATAAAGTGACAGGCCTTATGAATCACAGAAGCATATTATGGACTTTATCAATAACTATTTTACTGTTTGTGTGTGTGTTTGTTATAGAAATATCTCCAACAATCCCCTGGCACACATATACAGCAATCAATTTGACACTTTGGTGAATCTGCAGTCACTGTGAGTAAACAGGAGTAAATACAACATTAGTTATGTTATTATATTGAGAGTTTGTATTTATTCATGTGTGTACAATGTTTGCAGAAATCTACATTATATTTACATGAAATTCACATCCGGTACATGACTATTAATCTCAGCATGTGATCGACCTCAAATTGTTAATCAGAGAATAATTAAATATTTCATAATTCAGTCACATTGAATTAGCTCTTTAGGTTCTGATTAGGCAGCAATTAATGGTTACAAACACATATAAGTTTTAATATTATTTGATGGGTTTCATTCTAAGGGTAAGGTTTCGAAAAATGGGTGGAATTTAGGTTAAATTTAGCCTATTTTTTGGAGATCGTGCAGGTTTGAAAAGCGTTCAGGTCCTGGCATTTTCCACACAGAAGCAGCTCAGTGTCGTCTTCACACTTCTGCTGGTTTGAGCTCTGTAGACCTGCACCACGTGATTTACAGAAGTAGGACATGTTCCTGGATCAACATCATATGTTGTTTCTGGGAATTCATTCCTTTCAGCCAATCATACCCTTACTCAGAAGACATTTTTATTGCTCAGAAGAGCAGGAGACTCCTTATAATACTTAGGTACAAAATAAAAACAGAACGAAATAAACAATTGCTGGCATAAACTTTATAGAGATGTAAAATAAATGAGATCTTCTGAAACTTCTGGAAGAGTCCAACTGAGATTTTGAGGATCTAAGCAGAAAAGTCTGAGTGAAAAAGCCATACATTAAACAAAAGTAAAAGTTGCCATTTGCTCTTGATTGGATCTTCTTTCTGTCTAGGAGAAACAACTGAGACATTAAATAAATCTAATTTATGATTTTTCTAAGGGTAATAGAAATATAACTTAATGTGAACCCTAACTATAATCTATATCAGATGCCAGCAATTGGTTGATCGGAATGTTGTTCTAGTTTATAAAAGGACATAGATCCAGGAACAGCTTCTTGGCCTTATATTTCTATGCTGCAGTTCTCTTCATACAAGCCCACTCACTAATTCAATCCCCACTGAATTTCTGACCTGCTGGGTCAGAAATGAACAATTCCAGGCATCATGGCAAGAAAGGAACAGAGAGCAAACAAAAACAAAAAAAATCGTAATGTATCCTATATTGATATTGTAATGTTATTTTTTTTACTTATCAAATGTTTAATATTTAAGGGTACGTTTACACAACAACAATGTACTAAAAACGGAAATGTTTTTCCTTTGCATTTTTCGTCTACAGACGAAAACGTCAAAACAATATCCGTTCAATAATCTGTGAAAACGACTAAAAACGCTGTGTTATGCTGCCAGTCTAGTAGTTGGCGTTGTCACTTTGTAAAGAAATACTACACGCCTATAGACTGAACAAGTAATACACATGGGCATGATATCACCGTTTTCACAAATCCCGTTTTTGTAGTTTATACGGAGACATTGACGGTATCATTTTCAAACACTTGCACTTTGAAACCCGTTTTCAAAAGTTTGTGTTTTCAGGCCCTCAAAACACCGTTGTCATGTAAATGAACGGCCAAAACCCATAAAAAGTTTTCCGTTTTAGTTGTCTTGTGTCGGTGTTGTGTAAACGGTCCCTAATATCTGGTTTATGTACTATTTAGGACTGTATTATGTCAGTAATTATTCATCTGGCTTTATAGGTCTACAGTTCTCTACTTTTTTATTGGCTTTGAAAATGTGTTTTTTGTGTTCTGGATAAAAAACACCTGATGTAGGTCAAATCTGCATCTGTCTATTCTGTGTGCAGGAGTATGGAAGAGGTGGAAATTCCCAACATCAGCATCAGGATGTTCCGGCCCCTAACTAACCTAACTCACATGTGAGCATACTAAATTTCTATTGTAAAACTTAGATAGGTTACTTTCTTACTTTCTTTGTTTAATTCTTATGCCATCTTATTCTTATATATATGTAGAAATACATAAATGTAAAAATAAATCAATGTAGAAATGAATAAATGTGGAAATAAATAGAAATAGAAATGAATAAATGTAGAAATAAATAAAATAATAAATAAATGTGGAAATATATATATACATAAACAAGGAAATAAATGTAGAAATAATTATTTATTTTAGTTTTTTGCTTTTCTATGTATATTTATTTACATATTTATTTATTTATTTTTGCTTGTTTACATTTCTTTGTATATTTATTTATTTATGTATTTATTTATTGGCAGCTTTGGAATTCCATAATGGGTATGCAAGGCATATTAAATTATTTTTATGATTAAGCTACTTTTATTATTAAATTAATATTACAATTAATTTGCCCCGCATTTTCATCTCTATATGCGCCGTTAATATAGCGTCAGATGCCATAAGCTCAGTTAGTTTTTACTTTCACTTTCTGTAGTAAATATAAGACTGGCGTTTGAGACTTCTTCACCGGCATAACATAACAAAATTTGCACATTGTTATATGATATCCACTGGCTCGCCATCATAGTTTAAGTTCAATATTGCGACCTGGCATTTTTCTTTATCACCAGTTGCTTGCAAAAATCATTCAATTTCCTGTGATAACAAAATAAAGTAAATTATTAAATAGGCTAAATAAATAGCCTAAATAAGAAAAGAAGTTAAATAAACAAGTAACAAGCAAACTTGAACTAGTTTTCCTAAAATTTCTGTGAATATTTTGCTGATGCAAAAAATCTTGCCCCCCTAACTCTATATTTATATATATAGTTGCACTTGTGTGCCCTTTGTGGAGAGTTATCAGCATGTTGCAGACCTTCAGATTTGCACTCAAATTCCTTGTATACCATAGTCTCTCAAGACAAACACAACGAAAACCTCCATTAAGCAAGTAAGTCACACAGCACGCCCTCTGAGCAAGATAGAGAGTGAGAGAGCAGAGAGAGGTCTTTACTCTTGAATGTAGGCTGGATGGTAGCTGTCGGTTGGAGGGTGTATGATTACTGCATTTGAAAAGTCAAACCGGTTGGTAAATACAGCTCAACTTGAACTCTTGATTATTCACAGGCAACAAGGTAACCATGCCTCTCTCTGCTTGGGAATTATCTTTAACTTTTCTTCCATCAGATTTAATATCTCCAGAACAGATGTGCTCCCCTCCGGAGAAATGAAAATTAAATAAATAAATAAAAAGCAGTAGAGTGTAGGCCTTCAGAGAGATTTTTAAATGGAATGCCATTATTTCTTTATGAGGAATGAGTCCCCTCCACACCAGCACTGAACAAAAGAGCCGCCACACGCCAAGAGATGCTTTACTAAAGTGAGTGCTAAACCTCACGCTGAACCTGTCGGCACTTTGATGTGGAGATGAGGTTTTCGGGATTGTTACTTTGCAGATATCAGCTGCACTAAAAATTCACTTTTGATCTTAAACAGGCCCACATTAGCAGACTGTGACATTAATAGAAGGTTAGCTCTGCATTTCACAGACCTGTTGATGAGTTTGAAGAAGCATAAATGACAACAGAACTGCTTGTGTGTGTGTGCTGAAGTGAAACACATGGTTTAAGAACAGACAGGGAACAGATACTCTGCTCGGGCTGGAGTGTTTGATTTTGCAGCAGGGTAAAGTGTTCATTTAGGGTGTAAGTAGTAGGCATTTATTTGGACATGTTCAAGCTCATTACTTTTTCTTAATGCATTCTGCCTTCATTTACTGATCTTTGTGTCACTCTAAATGATTTTCTGGGACTTTATTTTACAGTGTGTGCACTTACGTGTACATACAGTGTACTTATCTAAGAAAGTACTGGGTAATATAAGGAAACTACATGGGTACCTAGTTATTATTACCCCGTTAGTATCATTACTACAAAAAGTACAAAGTGTGTATATGGGGAACAGGGCTGCATTTCCCGAAACCTTCTTAACGTTATGTCGTTCTTAAGTTATACCTTAAGCTGTACCTTAATGTTAATGCGTGTTTCCCGAAACGTTCTTAGTTAAGTATGCCTTCTGTAAGTCATTCGTTCGTAAGGTTGGTCTGGACCACTCTTAGCTATACCTTTTCACTATAGAGAGTTCATTCCGATAGTGGCTATAGGAATATAATTATGTTAATTAAAGTGTTTTCATGCAAAGAATACAATTGTCATTACACTGATGGTTGTTAGCTTTTTAATTATATTATCCAAAGGTAGGCTACATCAGCTGGCAAATTGTGGAGGGGAGTTTAGTCAAACTATGGCAGCGATACAGCGAATAGTTGTGCTAAATCAAAGACAGCGCTGTCCACAGAGCCATTTAGTGTATGTGCACTATTTCATCCTTGAAAACTTTAGTCCCCTGGCTACCATGTCAGAAGCTACCATTCAAAATGAATTTTGCCTGCCACGGCAGCAAATTCAGCAGCTTTTAGATCTTGTTGGTCCGACTTCATCAAGACAAACTCGATGGAGCTACCCCATCAGCCCCGAAATTCAGCTGCTGGCAGCTCTTCTCTTTCTTTCTTTTTTCTCCGCTATAGTATAGCTGTTGATTATATGTTTCGTGTGTTGCGCTTTTATTGAGTAGGTCATCCAATAACAGAAATGAGTGATTTACACCAAAAATGCGATGTGGGCAATTAACCCTGCTTGTGGAGTAAATTAACTATGGCAAAATATATTATGATAATATAAATGGCATACTGGCAGTTAGTGTAGCGGGTTGAGGCATGATACGTTTGGGCATGAGAGGTTGCAGGTTCGCACAATCATTTCAAAATTATATAAAATATTCACGGTTAAATTTAGTTTGCAATTTGGATTATATTTATAAGATCTCACGAGTCCTGATAAATGCTGTTTCAACTTTTTCTGAAGTGCTTCTATTATAAAGAACACTGCTTTCTCACATAACGCAGTTAAACAGCCCCTGCACGGAGTGAATAATCGATTTTTCTATTGATAAACCGATTCAGCACCACCGCCATGGACAGCACCTGCTAACGTCGCACTTAAGAAGGTATACCTTAAAGGGTTAGTTCACCCAAAAATGAAAATTACCCTATGATTTACTCGCCCTCAAGTCATCCTAGGTGTATATAACATTTTTCTTTCAGACGAATAAAATCGGAGTTATATTAAAAATGTCCTGGCTCTTCCAAGCTTTATAATGGCAGTGAATTGTTGCTTTTCCATAAAAGTGCATCTATCCATCATATAACTGCTCCACGCAGCTTCGGGGGGTTATTAAAGGCCTTCTGAAGCGAAGCGATGCGTTTGTGTAAGAACAAAAATATCCATATTTAAAACTTTATGAAGTAAATTATATAGCTAAAAGTTATACCTTTAGAGTCTTCGTAGCGTGCTAAGAGACAGCATTATCAGGAAATCCAGCCCTGGACTGTAAAATAAAGTGCTACCAAATATCCTGACGATTCTTTTCCATAAAATTAAAGTGAATGATCATAGAAGTGGTTCATATGACTTGTGCACTATATTTAAAGTTCTCTGAAGCTTTTTTTTTCATCTTCTTAATGAATTGGTTGATTTAGTTCACAAAACTTGTTTACAAATCAGACTGAACTGGTTCTCGAATATTGCCTCAATGTCGCCTAAGAATTTTCATTTGTGAAAACAATTGCATAAATGTTTTTAATATCTTTTTTATATGATCATTAATGAAGTATGCAGTTATGTGTAAAACAGTTTTGCTTTACTGTTCTCTTTTTCTGTCATTTATGTGTTGGATAATTTCAGTTATTTTAAGCGTTTTGAATTCTGTGGATATTCTCCCAACGTGCGGAGCTGCAAACCAAACACAGATGGAATCTCGTCCTTTGAGAATCTGCTCGCAAACATCATCCTGCGCGTGTTTGTCTGGGTCGTCGCCTTCATCATTTGCTTCGGAAACATCTTCGTCATTTGTCTGCGGTCCTGTATTGCTTCAGAGAATCAACATCACACCATGGCCATCAAATCCCTCTGCTGTGAGTCCATCATACATCAAACACAAGTGTGACACAACCAGTATGTAGGATCCTACTCAACCCCAGTGAAGCTCAAATGATTAATCAGTCAAAATCCATTTCATGCATACAACAGTGAGACACAAAAACTTGTGAACTCAATGTAGAACAGTCTGATTACATCAGATAAGAGTGAGATTTCTACACATCCACAATACAAAACACTTAAACACTTAACTAAAAAAACCTTAGTCAACATGAAATTGCCCTATGCAACCCATTTTAATTTGCAATATTTTAGCAAGAAAAATGACGTAAGGTAAGACTCGATTTTATCCATCAAGATTTGATTGGATCAGGAAAGTTGTACTTTCTAGACCAGATTGAAGCCAGACCTAAATACGATTAACATTATGCAATAGACTGCAAGACCATGGTGATATCAGCAGAAAGGGACAGTTGTTTGGAAGCTGAGAATTTTATATTTTCATTAAATATTATTTTATACACTACTACATTTCAAAAGTTTGGGTTTTTGGTAATTTTCTTTTGTGTTTTTTAAAAGGAATCTCTTATGCTCGCCATTGCTGCATTTTTTAATATATACATTTTATTTAAAAAAATACAGTCAAAACAGTAATATTGTTAAACATTACAAATTAAAATAACCTTTTTTTATTGCTGTGTAACATGACAATCCCCAAAATAAAATAGTTTAAGCAAAATAATTAAAATAGCCGCCAGACAGGATTAAGCCTGTCAAAAAAGTAATTATACCAAGATAGCTCAAAGGAAAAACCTCCGCTTACATAAAATAATAATAACAGCTGTCATTTCCCACAACAATGCTTTGATTGAATATAAAGGTATATTAAAGAGTCACAACCCTGAATAATCAGGTTAAGTATGTGTACTATAGTAAATATAGGTGTTTTTGATTGTGTGTTGACATATGTAATCATCTACTTATTTTAAGTGATTCAAAGTTCGTAAGGAAAAAGTTGTTTGTTTGCTTTCTAAAATTGCAATATTTGAGTGCAGGGTCTAATTTTGTAAGTTCACAGTTATCAGACAAACAGGCTTAAAGGGTCGTATAGTTCCCTCTAATTGCAGCATTACCACACACACACGTTCCATTATACACTCAGCTAATTATAGACATCAACACACAGCCCTAAAACTCACTAAATTATACATATATGCAGTATCACAAGCTTTTAATAAACATCAAAACGCACACACTCTTGACTCCCCACTGGGCAGATAAATAATTACAAAAGTCTGAATCTTTACACACATGTGTGTGTGCACACACAAAGAGAGCTTGGTGACTTGTGTGTGACCTTGCACATTGCAGCAACACAATTCATACCTGAACACACATACTGTACACAGACTAACAGAAATGGTAACATTTATTAGAATATATTTTATTATATTTATTAGTGCAATATCTAGAGCTGGTCAGCTGGGGATCAGAGTCTGAGGATAATCTGTGTCTCAGTGAAAGAAAGAGATAGCAGACAGGGGGCTGAAAAGAGATGGCTGGATAGGTGCAGATTTTTAACCCACATAGAGTTGAAAGGACCAGTCACTCTCTTAAATTATCAAAACCTGCCACCCCCTCAGATGAGAGACATGCAGAGAGAGGGAAGAGTTTAGAGTTGGAACTCCATCTCACTTGGTGACATTGGCTGGAATATGTTCAGCAATGGGGATAGGGGGGGCTGTCTTTGTAGGACTTACTTATTCAGTTAGGACTAACACACTATCAATGCTTGCTTGCAAAAAGCCATTCACAGTGTGTGAAATGTCTCATTTCAGAGGCCCTGATTTTGATGAATGAAAACAGAAGCAGGGAGAGACACCTTTGAGGGGAGGGAAGATGATTTGGATGGAGTGCAGTGAATGAAAGTGTGTTAGTAATGTGGTGCTTGTTAACTACTGGCTGAATCAACTGCTCTGCAGGTTTCTAGGACACAAAAATAGAGATTACCCCAAAAAATAGAGAGACTTGGGCTTGACCACAAACTACCAGAAATAAATATAGCAGAAAGCAATTGACTGATATGACTGACTGATTGATTATGGATGGGTAGATGTATAAATGGATCAATTCTATTATTTATATACTATTATAGTATTTAATAATATTCTCAGTAAGCTCTCAGTAAGGTTTATATTTCCATATAGACTGGATTAATTTTTTTTCAGCTTTAGTTTTAGTAATTTTAGTACTTCAACCTAAACATTTCAGTTAGTTGCCAAAGGCAACATTTTTTACATTTTCTTTTAAGTTTTTCATCTAATATTTATATTTTATTTCAGCTTTATTTTAATTACCAAAAATTATTTTCAATAGTTTTAGTTTCAGTTAACGCTGGAATGGATGTGCCGATGCATGAACAGGTGAATGGATGGATGGATGAAAGTTTGACAAATGGATAGATGGACAAAAGGCAAATGGTTGCATGGACAGATGGGCAATTGGATGAGGATGAATGGATGGCAATAGACCCTTTTCACAGACTGTGATGACGCGTTTTAACAGTCATCAATATTGTAAATCCTGCAAAGTTTTTTGTATTTTCATTTTTAAAAAAATGTATGTACATTTATAACACTAATACTTTGTATTATATTACTTTTGAATTAAATTACAAAAAAACAAGTCACTGCTGCTATGAGGGTGTTTCTAATACAGCGTCTATGGGAGTGATGGAAAAAATCGTTCTCTCTTTTCACTGCCGTTATCAATCTCACTCTGTTTTTTCCCTCTTTTTGAAAGTTTTGAAATCACTATTGTGGCGTTTTTCCTTTGCTATTTGAGCAAATGGGGACACAAAAAAATATATTTAATGTATTCTCTCATTCACCGCTATAAAAGTTAACCCAACTATGACGACTTCCGCTCTGAGAAACCCGGAAATGTGAAAAGGGTCTATGGATTAATAGTTTAATGACCATATTTTAAATCATGTATTAAGATGTGTGTTTATCTCTGATAGGTGCAGACTGTCTCATGGGCGTGTATCTGCTTTTCATCGGTGCTTTTGATATCAAGTATTGCGGCGAGTACAACCGCCATGCTCAGATATGGATGGAGAGCCTTTCCTGCCAGCTGATTGGCTCTCTGGCCATGTTGTCCACAGAGGTATCCGTCATGATGTTGACCTACATGACACTAGAAAAGTACCTGTGCATCGTCTTCCCATTCCAGCATTACCGTGCTGGACGAAAACAGACCCTCTGCTCACTGACCTTCATCTGGCTGCTAGGATTTATCATTGCCGTTATTCCCTTCTGGGATAAACAGACATTTGGGAATTTTTATGGCCGGAATGGAGTGTGTTTCCCTCTTCATTCAGACCAGACAGAGAAACCTGGTGCCAGATGCTACTCTACAGCCATCTTTCTCGGTGAGAGCAGAGGGCACTGGAGTATGCAAATTTTGCACTATGTTTGAGACGATACGCTTGTGTGTGTGTTTGTGTCATTCTCTGGATGTGACTCAGCTTTGCAGGATTATTTAACAATTTTACTGAATTTCCCCAGAGCTTCAACAATGCTGTTACAAAAAACTTTAAAAAAGTAAACTCAGAAAAAGGTTGCAGCCGCCACTGGTCAGTCACTGAACTCAGCAAAAAAACAATGCTCTTAATTACTATTTTTCTCATTTTGTAACAAAAGTAGCTAAATATCCTCAAAATGTGCTAAATTATGTAAAATATTAAGGCGTGTTGTTAGAGAGTACATAATGAATTTAATTTATTTTAATTTTTCCATTGGCATTTATTTATTTTTCAGTGGTGTAAGAAAGCGTAATTCTAAATATATTGTCCGAAAACCTAATATAAATACAAGTCTATTTTCTTAAAGCTGCAGTCCGTAACTTTTTTTGGTAAAAAATTATCCAAAATCAATTTTTGAGCAAGTACACAACAAGCCAATATTCAAAACTATCTCCTTACCATAGCCCCATTCACAATGGTAATTATAATGTGTTATAATTTGGAGTGGTGTGGTGGATTTCTGCGGAAAAATTCAAGCATGTCTTTGCTCATTACCTCACGTCTGTATACATAAAGAAAGAGTCCGGCTAGTAGTAGTAACGCACGTGAGGAGCATGTTCTTCAGCGGATCATTTATAGCCCTTTCTCACAGCAGCTGGAATAATTCATTTTATAATTTTGTTGGCGGATTGTAATCCAGAAAGGCCCAAATGACATCATCAGTGACAACTGGAGATTCACCCGGAGTCAAAAGCAAAAGAATAGACTGTACGGAAATTGAAATCTACAGGTAACGCTAATAAACACTAAATACACATAGTCACGCAATGCTAATGCTGTTAACATTAACAATTTGAGAACAAAGTATAACAATAATAACAATTTGCACAGTTTGATCGTTGGATTTAATCACCGTTGGTAGCACAATTTATTGTAATGTTTTGTTCCCAAAAGTGGCAGACATGTTTGTTACTTGTTCAGATGACATTCTTTCGGTGAAAGAATACTCCAAGACGTAGAATCTGTGATTCAGTGCGGTGACTGACATCCCCACATACTCCTCAAAACATTAGATTCATCCGCGCTGAGGAGCCGCGCCGATGCACAACCCACGTACAGATGATAACTCCGCAAATAACTGCACTTGCAGGTTTCAATGGTGACACAGAGGCAAAACTTACGCACTGCTTTAAAAAGAAAAATCAAATAATAAACAAATAATAATAAAAAAAATGCTCCCCAAGTTGATGTCTCATTTTGAGGATGTTACAGTAATTGTTTTTACTGGAAAAATATTAAGTCATGCAACACTGCACCAGTCCAAAGACAAAAGAAACAAAACAAAACAAAAAGTAAAACAAAATATGCGGCTAAATTGGTGAAACACTTTTTGCTCGATGTTACTGAAGATTTATGTGTGTGTTTCTCTGTCAGGTCTGAATCTGCTGGCTTTCATGGTGATCGTGTTCTCCTACTCCAGTATGTTTTACTCTGTCCAGAAAACGGCAAAGTCAGCGCGGCAGACAGTATTTGATCGGGAAGTCACTATTGCAAAGCGATTTTTCTTCATTGTGTTCACTGATGCCATGTGCTGGATCCCCATCTTCCTCTTGAAGATACTATCACTGTTAAGAGTTCAGATCGCAGGTAAGCAAACGCATGTGATCACAATATGTTTGAGAGGACACACTGGTAGGTTATTATGAGTGTGTCTTAACTCATAATTGCTGTGACCGCAGTTTGGCAGCACATTAGCTAATGATCTTAATGAGGCCAACTTTTGCAGCAATTACAGCAGCACATCTCTCTGGCATAGTGTCAATATATTTCCTCTGAGAACTTCAACACTAATGTTATCCCATGCCTTCTGCAACTGTAGCCAAAGGCGTTCCTTTGAATGTACAATAGATCTGTCCAGTTTATTTTCCAACTCGCCCCAAATGTGCTCGATGGGGTTGAAGTTCGGATTTTGAGGGGGCCAGTTCATCATTTTCAGTGTTCCAGCAGATTCCTTCCGCCGCAGATAGTTCCAGCAATAGTTAGAAGAATGTTTCGGGTCATTGTCCTCTTGAAAAATAAATCCAGGCCCAATAAGACGACTCCCAGATGCCAAGTGTTCTAATAATTAGAGTATTAGATAATTAGAGAATAAATCTTGTCTACTGGCATTTTATTCATTAAATCAATTAAAATACTTTTTTTTTAACTAGTATGGTATCTATTCTAGGGGAATTAAAGGTCTTAGGGTGTGTTCACACTCGGCAGGTTTGGTTCAATTAAAACAAAGTCTGGTGCAATTGCTCTGTCAGTGTGGTTCATTTAAATAAGTGTGAACACTGCCATATGAACCCTGGTGCGCACCAAACCAGCAGACCAAAACCCTTAAAACAAGGTGTGTCTGCTTCCAAACAAACTCTGTGTTGCGTTCATATTACAGTCGAAGCGCACCAGACCAAAGATATCTAAACAAACCAAAAACAGGACATGATGTCACAAGATGTGAGCCTAAAAAGGACAGAATGCTCAAGCATACCTGTTTTTTTTCTAATCATAGGAGCTATGTAACTGAGGAATTCCTGGCGCTGTTTTGACTACTTTACATATTTTATAAACTCTTCAGTTCTCAGCTGGTGAAAATACCATTATATGTATGCACATACACTGAGCGCTTTTAGCCCAGCACACAGCATTGTTTTGAATGTACGGTAATTTCCGCCACAAAATATACGTCATAAAAGCTTTTTTTTTTTTTTTTGGTGTTAAAAATTAGTGTGAACGCTAAGGGAACCAGGACTAAATTGATGCATTTTCTTCATTGGCCCGGACCAAAAGTGAACCAAACTACAAGTGTGAACACACCCTTAATATCCACATTACAACTGATGAATGAGTATTGATTGTTGAGTAGTTGACTTTATCAAGACACAATGAGCCATTCTCATTTTTTCCCTTTATGCTGAACCCTTTAAGCCTGAATCCAGATATAACTATATACTCCTTGTAAAAATCTGTTGACAGCTGTCATTTACAAAACATGCGAGCGATGCAAGTAGCTGGTCTGAGCAAAGAGGCACATTTTGATTAGTAGATGGCTGAGAAGCTGAAGCCCCGGGCACTAAGAGGATTAGACATTCAACCGCCATGAGCACATATGAACACTTATCAGCTAAAATGGCTTTGCAGTTCTTCCCTCGGACAATACGGTTTAATCTGCACTTTCTTTTCGCTTTCTCTCCATCTCCTCTAGGTACCATTATTCTGTGGGTGGTGATTTTTATCCTACCAATAAACAGCGCCCTGAACCCCATTCTGTACACTATCACAACCAGCGCTTTTCAGCAGAGACTCAAACAGTGTCTGAAATATCGCTGCCAGCAGACTAACTGACACAAACACACTATATGCACATGCTCTGAGATTAATATACCATGTGGAATAAAAAGTTAATAGATGACAGGATAATGACCACACATACACGATGCTCTCATCCTCAGCAAGTTAATGAGGCTTATAAGAGCCTGCAGGGGTGAAGAAATGAGCGCACACATGACCACATTAACCAGCAGACCATCATTAACAATATACACTTATGCAAATTACATGTAATACCAAGCCTTATTTGAAAAACAAAGAAATAACATGCAAACCTATGAAACTTCAACTGCCATATAGACCTGGAGCAGTGCATGCGTACGGAGGGAAAGCCAAACTCTGTGGCTGTCAGAGAAACAGGCAGGAAACAGTTCAGGATGGACCCGGTGGGCTGAGGATTGGAACCCTTCCGACTGATTTAATTGCATTTTTGTTGCTTGTGTGGATGTGTATGGAAAACAAAGAGGCAAAGATGGCATTTGCATACTGTCAGGATAGAAAATGTTCAGACAAAAAAAATACATGGTGGAGAGGAAGGACTGAATATACAAAATATTTCACAATGCAAAATCACACTAAACACAATCATAGCACTTAATCCGTGAAGAAATACAAATACAGATCATTATGGTGTTCAAGTTGGTATCAAATGACAAATTTGTTCCAGATTGCCGTTATTGATTTTTATTGTGTGAGTCTATTATTTATGAAACTCACGGCTTTCATTTGTCTGCTGTAATTTGTCACTTGTCTACAATATGTAAAATGAATGTAAAACCCAAATAATTGCAATGAATAAATTATAATTATTTCATTATATTTCGTTACACAACACCTGTTTGACAGCACTAACTCCTTTTCCTTGCTCTGATATATTTTATATCTTACACAAAATCAGCTTTAAGAGAATGTCTTTTAAGAAAGACTTAGGATAGACTTCATTAACAAAGAGCAGCTTTACTGAATAAAGAAGTTCAGTGATCCCTGGACCTCACAGTCTTACTAAAAAGCATCCCAGGACAGTCATCTGTTTACTGAGCTGGACCCTTTACAGCGGAAGGTTTGGGGTTAGACTTTGTCTCATCAAGTCTGACAACATAGTCTTGTCCAAATTTTAATGTATTCAAAAACTGTTCACACAGAACACATTGCAGTTAAAAATTTAATTGTTTTTTTGCATGCACTAGACCAGGGTTCTTTAATTCTGCTCCTGTGGGTCCACTGTCCTGGGCTGTGTTTCCCAAAAACATTGTAAGCCTAAGTTGATCGTAGAACAATTGCCACCAATGGTCTCTACAATCAACTTCGGCTTATGATGCATTTGAGAAACGCAGACCTGAAGAGTTGAGCTCCAATTCTGATCAAACACACCTGAAGGAGCTAATCAACATCTTTTGTATCACTTGAAAATTACAAGCAGGTATGTAAGCTTGTGCTATAGGCATGAAAACACCCTTGATGACCAGTTCATCACAGGTCTAACATACACACTCACACTTAAGGCCAACTAACTCTTTCTAATTCACCTGTCCTGCATGTCTTTAAAATCTTACTTGCTACAAAGTGCCTTTAAACAAAAAAATGTTATGCCACTGAGCAGCAAATTATGGCAAATCTAGTGATTATTTCATCCTCAAAAGTGCTTTTTGCATCAACCTGATACCTTGTAAGCACTTTTTTTCCATGCAGAGAAATATCCCAGATGCCAACCAATCAGAGTTGTGTGCTATGCATCAGACCCGCGGGCATGTTGTCCGAGGCTGGCGCTAGGCTTTGTTTTATTATTTTCAACAGGTCCTCAAATCAGCTGATGAGGCTCATTTTAATAATGTATATACTGACATCAGACCGATTAAATCTAACCATTAAGTTTATAGTCAAGTCACCTTTATTTATATAGCGCTTTATACAATACAGATTGTTTCAAAGCAGCTTTACAGTGATAACAGGAAAAATAAGCATTTCGGCTGTTGTTCAGCTGAAGTCAGTTTAGTGTTGATTCAGTTCTGTTGTAAAGATCAGATAATTAAATTAGTTCATTTCATCTATAAAGCAGTTCTGCAAAAAATTATCACATCATCCAGCTCAGTTCAGTTCTCATACAACAGCGTCAGTACAGTCGGATCAATAATACTGTTAAATTTTAAGTTTCGCTGTAACATCCGATGCTACATTTGATCCAGTTACAAAAATGACCGAGCAGGGTCATCTGTCATTGATTCAGGTGTAGTCTGATGTCAAACAATGTTACAAGAACTCTTTTCAGACAGGCCTGAAATGTGGCCTCTATGACTTTTTCTTTATCACCTGAGCCAGCCAAGCTATCAGACAATCGATTTATCTAATCAATACAACAGATGAGGCACAATCAAGACTGAAAAGAGAAAGGACAGGGTGTGGGAGAGAGAAGAGAGTTGTTCTTACTCTCTTCTCTCTCCCACACTGCTGTAAATTAAAACCAACCTCACTGTGACCCTGTGAATAAAACTTGCAGAATGCATTTATGCGACCTACCACATCAACTGCTACAGACAAATTTTCAAAGGAAGTAAAATGAATCTATATTTCTTTACTGTGTTTCACTGTAATCTGTAGCAGGAGATAACAAAAGCACAAAAAATACTCTCCCAAAGACTACTAGCCTGTGAAAGGCTTCGAGCCAAGCTGCTCAAAAGAACAGGAAACCAATTCATTTTCTAGGCAGGTGATCAACAGGACTGTACATTACATTTTTCTCAATTTAACACATACTTTGATATCCAAAGTCATTTTGAAATGGGAAACTCTCATCTGGGGCATTCTAGGTTCACTGTAAGTGCCTTGCTCAAGTAGACATTGGTCCTCATGAGTTATTCTTCTGAATGATATCTTGTTACATGGATTTTTTTGTTGTTGATATTTTTACTGGAAAACAAGATGATTTTTTTTTGTTAAAAAGTCTGAGAAAAATGTCTCTTTCACAGTCAGAGAAAAATGAAGAACAATATACATAAAACAAATCCTTCCCCGTTTATGATCTACAAACTGACAATGGCTTGAATAGAGATTTCTTTAAAGCAGACTTTGGTAATTAGAAAAGCCATTAGAAATGGAGTACGCTTGACGTAGGCGTGAAAAGGTCACGCTTGACGTAGGCGGAAGTACAGAGTCAGTGTTTACAAATGTGCGGAAGGAGGACCATATACACATATTCAAATGTCTTTATACTTCGGTACTTCAGTCTACGTCAAGCGTGACCTTTTTAACGTAATTGCGTATTACGTGACGTCACGAACGCGCATCACAGATAAGAGCAAGGCGAGCATTTGTGCATTTTTTTTTTTTTTAAATGACCGATCGTTTTGCTAGATAAGACCCTTATTCATCGTCTGGTATCGTTTAAAGCCCTTTGAAGCTGCACTGAAACTGTCATTTGGACCTTGAACCGTTTGGTGCCCATTGAAGTCCATTATATGGAGAAAGATCCTGAAATGTTTTCATCAAAAACCTTAATTTCTTTTCACCTGAAGAAAGAAAGACATGGACATCTTGGATTACATGGGGGTGAGTAAATTATCAGCAAAAGTTTATTTAAAAATTAACTAATCCTTTAATTGCATGTCGCCCATTATTAGTTTTCCTAAGGCCACCAGGTGGCGGTGGCCCCGGGTGCGAGGGCCCGTGTTCTGATCAGGAGATTCAATCCTCGTTCAGAAGATGCATCATAGCACCCCCTATTACAGTGAAAACACGGAAAGCCGGAAAATTCCGTCATTGGCCGTATTTTTCCAACCTTCTACCTGTGAAAGTGCACTGGAAAGGCAGTCAAACTCCACCCGTGAACTCGTACTGGATCGATTTACTCCCAGTTACACTCTGACGTCACATAGCCCACGAAACAACAATGGCAGCCTCTATGGACATTTCCAAATATATAAATAACGTAAAAAAAAAGATATAACAGCTTCTCTTGCCTTACACGCCGTTTTTTATCTTCTGTTTTCCTTAAATAAGCAAGGAGTAAGCACCTTTGGCGATAGAAATTATTGTAATTGAGCATAAGCCCCGTAGGTCCACCATGCTTTGTTTACATCTAGCTACCACAATTCGTTGCGCTCAGACAGTTTGGCGTGACTTTGCCTGGAACGCTACAAAAGTCATGAGTCATGGTTTGAAGTCGTAACTTACGGGCTCAAAAACCTGCCTGGAACGCAGCACAAGTTCTGTGAAAAACAAAAAAAACAACAACTTACAGCACCTGTAATTATAGGCTATAGATAAGGTTAAAAAGAAAAACTTTAGAAAGAACTTTACTTTCTGCAGTTGACAGATGTCTCTGACATTTGAAACAAACTGAATTTCCTTTAAATAACCCAACACATTGTCTAACATTTTCTGACCTATACAAAAACAATTCACTCTCATGCAACATTAAAAGGTGCTCGGCAACAGTCTCCTTTTAGTCTGCCAGTACAGCATAATTGGACAATTTTAGACACTTTAATAATTAACGAGGCAAAAAATAAGGAGCACTTTATCTCCCCAGAGAAATGACAGCTCACAAGGAGTTTTCACTGCGACAGGGCAGACTGTCAGCCCATAGACTGCACCTCAGAATCAGTAATTACTCTGTATCAATCAAACTCATTTGGAAATAAATACTGTAGAAAAGCAACTTGTGTAAATGGGAGTCCTCCATCACCAGCTCTATAATACATTTACTGACATGTTTGCAAACCAAACCTTTGCCCTTAAGTGTCCTACAACACCTTGTTCTAGCAGGACACCAGTGCACTTTTTAAATGGATTGCCGCTCACTGCAAGACACCTGTTAGTTAAATTAAATTCTGTTTTCAGGATTAACACCGTCTGTCTGTATAAAAGCCAAAACACAAACACTGTTTGTTTTAGTTTTTTTTTGGAAAAGTTCCTTTATTCTCATTGCACGAGAGGCTAAGTTGGCACGATACACAGGAGTATGATTGAAAATGACAATTAAAATCAACATTATTCAAAAATGACACCTGTGTTTAACACTGAATTATCATTCAAAAAAGGCAAGACTTGAAACAAATTAAACATTATGGGTAAATGGAGATTCTGTACATTAGAAAAAGTCAAAGCACATTGAACCATTTCACTTTGAGGCAGAACACTTAAAACAACACGTATACATGCAGTTACACTTTTAAATAAATAAAATACTGATATTACATAATGCCCTGGTGAAACAGCACAGATTTAATGACAATTATAAGACAAACACACATACGCAAGTTTCTCTTTAGTTGCTCATAGGCACTTAGGCAGTTAGGATTTATAATAACAACAGATAAGAACAGTAATAAGAAAGAAAATCATCTAATTGTATAAAAAAAAATTACTTTACCTTTAGGGGAGATAAAAATTTTAAAAAGTAAAGCTGTATTAAGAAAGTTTCTTGAATATCATTCCCATGGATTCCATGCAGATGTTAAGTTATTAAAACTTCACAATTTAAGTTTGCCACATGCAAATGGCTCACGCAAATAAATTAAAAAGGGGTGGCAGAATAAAAAGAAAGCGATTGAGGTCACAAAAATAACCTATGTAGAAAACTGTCAGACTGATTCAATTTCGCCTGCATACATCAGATTATCATGTACTGTGTCAGTGGAGAAAGTGTCACATTTGCTTAACAGCACCAATCATAAGCATACAGAAATGTCTGGAGGCTCTATGATGTCTGTCACGTTGGACTGATGATGTAGGCAACAGAATGCAAAGTACACAGGGAGCTTATAACAGCAGATCCTGTGTCATATGATGTTATGATTGTTTGTTGATTGGCTGCTTCTCTTTGCCATCTGGTCATTATCATTGCCACAGGACAGGTCAAAAAGCAACACTTGTTTACATTTACCCTGAGAATGAATGAGGGGTCTGACAGACCACACTGGATTATTAGACAAAAAATGTAAGGCATACCAGGTGTCTTATCGAGACAAACTGCTTAACACAAACCGATATAAACAATTACACTAACAAAACACACACAAGATTAGACGCAGTATCAACAGTATGATTGTGAGCTTGAGCTTTTTCACATTAATCAATGGCTTTTAAAACCACAATGGGTTTATTTGTTTGCATAGTCCAACTACTATTCCACACAGTACTGTGTTCTTCGTCATTCATTCCCAGTTTAAAACATTCTCTAATGTTCTTACTTTCCACCTTCCGACTTGCGTGGCTATCCTTTTTACACCTGCACTCTCATTCTTTCTCATACAAAATAGTCTTGGATTTAACCCAAGTGGGTTCAGAGTTTGGTTTCAGGTCCTCGTGCTGTTAGAACTGGGAAAGAACTGCGTATTCTAGCAAGCTCCATCGCACACAGATGGCCGAACACTTTATTATACCAATCAGGAGAGCGCCCCCTGTGGGACAGAAATACAAAAGATTAAAATTCATGACGACCTTTAATTAATATTATTGTAAACATTAGCATGCTATATTTGTTCAGTGTATTGTGGAGAATCAAAAAACAGTCAAAAATGCAAAGTCACGTTCCTGAGAGATGTAGCAAATCATTCGTAAAACCTTTGCGTCTTACCGTAGATCAGCCCTACAGTAGTGTGTGAGCCGGGACCGGCCCATTCCACATGGCTCAATAAAGATGCGTGATGTCAGAAGTACAGCCCGTAACCCTGCCTCCACCTGGACGTTATCATGGTCCACAGAGGAGGAAACAAGAACGCACAGCCCCTTTGGAAGATCACTACACCAACGTCTGCAACACAAAATACTACGATTACCAGGAGCCCACGGTGTACTAGAAGGCATCTGCAAACTTGATGACTAAAAAATATTTAAATGAATATTTAAAAATATATTTTAATTTTTTTTTAATATTTAAAGTAAAAAATATTACATTCAGTTAAATATTTCAATTATTATTAATATATTAACAAATCAAATTCTAATCCAAATTAAAATGCTAAAAACACAAAGCAATAAGCATTTTCCCCCCATAATAATTATTTTTAATTGAAGGACAAACTGAAAACTTCATAAAATGAATTGTGGTATTCATTTAAATCAATATTCTATTCACAAATCTGACAAATCACTTTGTCATAACTACAGCAGAATACTGGAATTCTATAGAAATACCAGAAAGAACTTTCTATCATAGTTTGGAACCAACAATCTTTCTGCATAGAACCAAAACCCAAAAAAATCTGCATAGAAATCAAGATCTTACTTATTCTAGACATATTTTAATTTGATCCCATTAGTGTTTTAAAATTACAATAATTCTATTAGCAAACCTGTACATTTAAGATATTTAGGGTTCTCAGTTAGTTAGTTATGGATGTGGCACAATAAAGAATCAAACTGATCACACTAAAATAGTTTTTTGGAGCTGTGTACCTGAGCACTATGAAATTTCTCCGTGGATGTGGAGCCATGCTGTCTGTGATGTAATGGAAAACCTCGGTGTTGTTTTCCAAAGTCTCAATGACTCGACTGTGTAGAAGGTCTTCATCCCACAGGTGGCGCTCTCGCAGAACACGCTGCAGCACCATAGCAGGAGGGGCCTCTATCTCCACCGAAACGCGCCATAGACGCATTGGCTGCCCGTCTCCTACCTGCAAACAACCATCATTAAACTGTGAAGATCATGCCAAAAATACAATGCACATGAATAACGCATAATAATGCAGACGGATTTGAAAGTTCTGGAAGTAGTTCCGTGGCTATTGGAAATACTGGAAAATGATGAGTTGATCAGTAGAAGAGGATATCTGTGCACGTCTCACAGCAGACCACCACAATGAGCCCATATGAATCTAAGAGACTATTTCAGCAGGTGATTTGATGGCAGATGGTCTAAATTCAGTTGTGCCAACAGTTCTCATGGTGCTTGGGCATCTGATATTTAAAGGTTAATCTAAGGGGAGACAGCGTGAACTGCCACATGCACTAAAATCTCATTTCCCTGAGTTTTAGCAAAGTTCCTTTCAGGCAAGTCATTTCACTTGGCGGCCATCTTTGAAAAGCCTCTCAGGCAGCTATCTGAGTCATGCAAGTACAGCTCCTATCTCTTTGCACGGAAAACATCCAATACTCCAAAGTCGTTCACTAAGCTTACATATTTGAAAATAACCAATGAAATGTGACAACACAATTTTGTTTCAAAACGCTCAAATCATGACAAAAAAAAAAAGAAGCATTTTTCAGGATGGACCAGCCTGCGCAGTCCTAAGCGTGTCTCTGAACATTGACTGTTGAACACTATCGACACTGCAGTGACGCAATGACTTTTCCAATTGCAGACTGCTCTTTTACTTAAAAGTCTGGACGTTGCAGTTTCTCATTCATTAGTAAAACGAGTGCACCATCTTTATATATATCTAAAGTCTTTGGTGTAAGTGACAAGAAACAAGAAGGGTGCATCTGTCTACTGTGGGCATGTATGCTTCAGCCTCCCTGACTGATGGTAACTGGCCAACTGTTTGACAAACAGAGACAACAAAAAAAATTTAAATCCATTTTGAGCACATTGAATGCCTTTTAAAAGCCACATACTTTACAAAATAAATAGTGAAATGGAAACATGGGTATTTGTAAGCATGTTTCCTAATATGACCAAAACCTGATAATACAATTAATTACATAAATAAATATCTTTTCATGTCATTCTGACAAAATTTGTCATAATTCAGAGGGCAGGACTGGGAATCTTTCCAGATGCTTTGGCATTAGCAACAAAATAAAAACAGCAGCAATTAAACAGGGTTTCAAATAGGTTTCAAAACCATTATGTAATATAATCATATTAAATCTTAATTTGCTTTCGCTCTTCTGCAAAGTCTAATTATTGTCATAATCTGCTCTAAAACTGTATAACTAATATGTAAATAACATTTAGAGGGAAAAAAGTGCCTTATGGATGTGATAAATGTGTTTTATTAATGATTCAGACAGATTCTGAATGTCCATAAGAAGGGCACAAATATATTAAGTGATTTTGGAACCATTACTGTCTTACAGTTTATGGTTTTATATGGTCATAAAAATGTAAAAAAAAATCTGACCCTCACAAACATCATTCACATTAAAATCAATTAAGACCTTGCGTTGTTTGTGAGAAAAAGAGAAGCTGTCGTGCATATTGGTTGAGGGAATGAAACACCTTTCAAGTCTTTTTAATGGACATTAAAAAAATTCAAGACAATTTTGTGCTATAAAGAACGGGGGGAAATATCTATTTATATTAAGTCATCCAGTATATGAAGAAAATAAATCTTGCAAGTAGGTCTCTCTAGGACACGCATGTATTTTCATCAGATCTCAGAACGTTCTTCAAGCTTGTTTCTCACATTTGAGCAGCAACTTTCTCCTCTTCCAGTGCCACTCCAAAGCAGTGACTGATGAAGTGCCCTGCATGCACAGGCCCTCCAGTCTCAGCCACTGAAGCTTTTAACCTTTATGCACAGTCGCTGTGTTAAGGACAGCCTGCCGTAGGTAGATTTACAGCTGTGCCATGCTCCTTTCCATGTCTTAAATAATTTCTAAATTGATTTGACCACACTCAAATGGATATTTAGTGACTTGGAAATGGGCTTGTATCTATCCTTGCCTCATGTTTTTCCATTCCTCTTTCACAGAGTTGCTGAGATTGCTTCTTTTTTTCTTCACCATCCAAGTGCTGGCACAGTAATGACTCCCCAATAGTTGCAGAGGTGTATTTATACTACAAACAACAAAAGATGACAGACATATACATATACATTTATGTGTGTGTATATATGTATATTATATATATATATATATATATATATATATATATATATATATATATATATATATATATATATATATATATATATGTATATTATATATATATATATATATATATATATATACACACACACACACATAAATGTATATGTATATGTCTGTCATCTTTTGGCTAGCATTACATTATATGATCACGCTCTTATTCACGCAAATGCTTTTAAACCATTCAAGCGCAACAAGACAAACGAGAACGCACTGTCTGTGAATGTCCTGTCTATGTGACACACACAATGCACAGAAAGATGCGTGCCAGTATCGTGTGCACAGACAGCGGCAGAATCAAGGTCTCTTTCACACTTAAACAAACAATAACAGAATTGTGCTAAAATGCCTGTTTTGTCGAGTATTCTCAAAAGAGCAGTCTTAAATGACTTAAATAACATCTTAAATGAACTTAAATAGTTGTGAGAAAATGAGATGCGTGTGACAGTTCGTCAGATCATGTTCAGCAGCGGCAAGTCTTAAAGTGACAGCAGCCACTAATGATGTCTGTCATTAAAGTTAATCAAAGAACAAAGGTAACAGAGAAATTGCAGCTTTAATAAGGATTAATCTATAATTTATGCAGTTAAGACTGTAAAGTGTTTGATAACTTTAATTTCTGTATTACATAAGGCCACAGGTAAATATGACATTTATTATAATGGGTGAAGATTGTTTTAAGTTCACTTAAATTAGAAGTTATTTTTTAAAGACTAATAAATGTTGAAATTGATAGCTTTCAATTATACTGTAATGCTGAATGTCTATCATTAATGTTTTAAAAAAATCTATTTGATAGAGACATCAGTGGCTGTATTAGTATCAGTGATACTGGCTTTCATTCATAAAAAGATGCCATTACAACAACTATTTAAAATATATATAACATGCAATTATATTATGCGTAATAAGTTAATGAATTAGTTACGTAATTAGTTAATTAATTAATTCAATAAAAAGTTAATTAATTAAATAGAATTCTGGACATAAAGCTCCAGAGAGACTGTTCTGAGTACATGTCTGAATCTCTACCTTTTTATAAGCCAGTTCAGTGTTGTCGGGTCCATGGGTATGATGCCAGCCTTTACTTCGCTCAGATGCCTCTCTGAGAAGACACTGAATGTTGTCTTCTAGGTACGCCCGATAGTCCACAGGCTCGCCCAGGGCATTCACCCCGAGCCCGTGCAGAGGCAATGGCTGGGCATCAGCCGCCACATAAGAATTCCTAGACTGGAGCATCATTTCATGCGGGATCTGCAGAAAGAAACAGTGACAGAAAACTGATCAGTGCAAAAATGAGCTGCTCCTGGTTCCCAAAATTAATTCCTGCCACTGTTAATCTATACAAAATATGCAAGACGGCTTGAAATAAAGACAGACACTGACAGACACTGAGTTATCAACAGACACTAGAAATTAAAAAATAGCTACCTGAAACAGCTTCTTGCATTCCGTGATCATGTGACTAAGGCAGTGTGTGGCAGCCATGTTCTCACTCAAGTCCTTTTGGACAGGCTTGTCTCCACCTTTCCTGCTCATGAGCCTATAACCAAACGGAACATAAATAAATATAAACCAAAAAGTTGAGATTGGAGGACATTTTGAATGCTGTTACTATGAGTTGTTTTGGACAAACTGGCAGTAATCTTTCATTCCATTCTGTTATGATGGTTACTTTCCATCAACTTTTTAGAATATTAGATCGCTTTTCTTGTGGGGACCTTTGCTGGTCCCCCAATGAAGGAAAAATGTGACAAACACACACCTTGGTGAAGCTCCATCTTTCTTGGAGGCATTCAGGTGCAGTATGGAGGGTGCGAGACAGACAGCCAGACTCTCTGCAGTCATCTGGTTTTCCTGTGCCGATGCAATATCACTGAGGAAATAGAGCAACGTCTGTAGAACCTCTCTGTTCTCATCAGGCAACAGGATCACGGCTGCCTGCACGGCCTGTAAACGCTGCTCTGCTGGAACGACTACACACACACATACACACATGGGAGAGAGTTGTGAAGCTTACTGAAGCAATGGTGTGTTAAAAATGTGAACTTGGGAACACTAAAAAAATGTGAGACTGTGTGTGTCACTCACACTGGTATGCATGTAGAAAAGTGTCTGTAAGCTTGGAGGTGAGCACGGGTTCAGGCAGATCCCTAAAGTACTGTTTAATCAGGTCAGCCACATCATAAGCCGATTGGCCCTGGTAGGTCACATGATCGGGGGAATTCTCATTGAGCTGCCTGAGGGCCTGGATCCGGGATTTAACCCCTGATTTCCGGAATATTCCCACCTGTAGAGAGGAATTAGAGATAAGACGCTGACGAAAAAAAAAAAAATGCGTGTTTGTGTGGATGAGTGTGTGTGTTTGCTTGCATACAAACCTTCTCCAGACACTGGCTGCGTAGGTATCTCATCGCCTGCTGGATGCTCTGAGGCAAGGGCTGGCCAGTTCGCTGGACGTTTACGATTGGCGGAACGCCAAAAACATGTTTATCTTTGTAATCTGGAACTTTGGAACGCTTCATAAATTTCGGAACCACCCTGACCAATGACAAAGAGGAAAATTTGAAAAAAAACGGACCAGGGAGATGAGACCCAACATACATGAATTGAATTATTTATTTAAATTATATATTTTAAAATTTCATTTAATTGATTATTTACTTACTAATAAATTTAATTAAATATTTACAAATATACTGATACACTTTTTTATTGTTATATTCATGTATAAATGAGAAAAGGAGGTTTAAAAAGCACACTAGTACAAGAATCCAATATGTGCATGTCCCCAATAAAACCTGCAAGGTCACATCATTGCAAGATAAACTCAAAATCATGGCAGCAAGCTGTAGCGAGAGAGCAAGAGCAAATGGAATTGCAGTAAGTATGAATAGACCTTGTGAAAATTGGATCCGTCTGCTGCCTATGACACTGACACTGATGCAGGCCTTTGACTGTGGGGTGTGTGGGAATGGGCGAAAGAGGAAAGATAATGCCTCCTCAGTGACTGGTGCAAAATGAAATGAATCATCTTTTAGATCTGTTAGCCATGACAGTGTCTGATAGACCTATAAGCTTCTCATCAGAAGTCCTTTACTGCAGCTGGAGTTTAAAATGGACAAATGCAAAAAATATAAACCAATTTACACTTCGTTCCTGCAATGGCAAAAAAAAAATTACTGAAGAACAAAAGTGTGTGTGTGCTTGTGTGTGTGCATCTGTGCGTGTACATAAATAGAACTGTAATTTTAACCCTGTTGGCTGAGGTAGATATGGAAAGTAATTTTCATAAGCAATAAAAAGCCAGCAGGGGAACAGAGAGAGAGAGACAGAGAGATGCTGTCATTAACTGCATCTGTTAGAGCTGTTTTACTCAACTGATTGTGCCAATAAAAAACACTTTTGGCAGAAATGAGATTTCCTGCATCAGACATAAGAGAGCATTAATGCCACAGCTGACCTCATAAGTCAGTTAATGTCTCCACCAACAACAACACACGTTTTTTAGATTGGGAACATGCCTTGAGCTACAATCTTGGGAGTTATTTAGAAAATTTGTGACAATGTATGTATGTATGAATGAGAATGTGCCATCTCACCAGTTCCAGCCATGTTTGCTGGTGTCCGTGTGTTTCTCCAGGATGGCGGTCAGTCGCAAGAGGCTGAATTTCTGCAGCAGGTTGAGCTGGGCAGCCGACTGCCTGTTGATTTCTAAAGACGCAGAAGTCACGCTCGGACGATGAGAGTTTTGGAAACTGTGCCAGCGCAACTTTCTGAGTATAGAGAAACGGGTGGAAGAAAGACAAGAGTGAGAAAAACAAGAATGATAAAAGGATGAACAGATGGATATAAAAGCAGCACTTTCACTCAGTTCACTCTTTTGGATGTATCAGACACACGTAAACTACAAGAAATAAAGTAAGTTTATGTGACAAAAAGCCTCAGATGTGATTATATTTAATTTTAAGAAAGAATTCAATTGCAAAAGTCTTGTTTTCAGAACGTACATTATTTAGTCTTAAGCATATAATTTAGTGAGGTATATTCATAAAAAAAACCTGTTTTATTTAAGGAAATCATTTAAGACAAAAAAAGAATGTGTGTCTGAATGGGTGTACCCCAGAGTTCCACTCTAGGTCCTTTAATCTTTATCAGTGATGTGTCTGCATGAAGTGGAATTATATTTTTAATATGAATATTAAATCCCAAACACAGAACTTCAAGTAGGCTTTGAAGGTACACACAGCTGTCACTGTCACCAGACTCAAAACGGAGTGGCCTGTATCTCTCTCTCCATTACATTCTTTCACAGCACTAGAAACAACTGCACTCTTACTGCACTCACAAGTGTGGACAGGCCTATAAAGGTCTATAAAGTCTAACCATCAGATGTACTCACCTGCTGGGTCTCGTGAGTGATGCTCCCACCCCTGAGTCCCTCCTCTCTCTCATTCCTCCTTCTCCTTCTCCCTCATTCACGGAGTTTCCTGCACTATCGTAATCGCTCACTGTCGTCCCAACATCTGACATGGATTGCTCATCATAATTCAGACTGCTGGGTAATGTCATGTCCGCCGTGGACACAGTCTCCACATTCGATTGGTCTTGCGGCTGAATGCCGAGCGAGCGTGACCATTCGTCGATGTTATGCTGTAGCCCGTGTACGTGCTGTAGAATGTCATCCAGATGCTGGAAGGCTTTCTCTTTTCCAGGGTCGAAAATGTCACATGGACTGCCCGGTGTCTCTGGAACATTGTCGTAAATGCTTCCAATCGAGCCCATAGAAATGCTTCTCCTCCCAAAACCTGAAAGAAAGTCTTGCGATCCACTGCGACTAATGCTTTCATCCAATGAAAGGTCTCCATCTTCTCCTGCCCAGTCACTATGTTCAGGACTTTGAGAAACGGAGACCAGGCAGAGACTTTCGATTGACAGAGACTTGGGGAAGGTTCCAGGCTTGTGGTCAAAGGGGAGGTGGACCACACGACCCTCTTTCCTCTGACTGTTATGATTGGTTAACTTTGGCATCTCCCAAGTTAACTGGTAGTCCTCCAGGTAAAGGCATGCTCTGTGAGGCTTGTGCAAAGTGGCTTTCTGGCTAACATTACTGCGGCATATTGTATGTGACCTCCATGCCTCATCTTTGGTGATTCTGAACTTATTTGTGGTTTGTCCAGGCAAACTTGCATTGGATGTGCAGTGCAGACCTGAAGGTGGCTGATGTTGAGTTACTGTTGAAATGTTCTTTGGGACTTTCTCTCTCTCACAATCCCGTTTCTTTATTGATTCTTTCCTTCGTAAAAATGATCTAGAAGGACGCTTCGGCTTCTCTCTAATGGATGGCAGGGAAGACGAGGATCCGGTGTCATCGTTCTCATCTTGGCCGGGTGAGACACAAACTGACGATGCACCTTCTCCCACCTTGATGTCACTGAAAGCTGCAACTTCTGGAGAAGTTGTTTCCCGGGCACTGTCTAAGCTCAAGCTGCTAGCACTGAGGTCAGAGGTCAGTGAGGTGACTTCTAGAAGACTGATGTCACTCAGCACACTATCACTACTACCCGAGGGTCTTAAAGTCGAGGCCCGGTTGCCAGGGGGGGCAGGGGTGGGTGAGAGAGTGCGGAGACGGGACCAAGTTTTACTCTCACGCTGAAAAGCCCAGCGGGAGCTTAGGGCACATGCGTCATCCTCCTCTGAGTCCTCACTCTGCTGATGGTAACACAAACATGCACACTTAGATAACGAAAACCCTTTTTCCATTTTTGAAGTATTACAAAGAAAAGTAGCCAACCAAGAGTACCAGAATTCACTAAAAATAGCATAAACACAAGGACACAGATACATTTTAAAAGGATTGTCAAAGTTAAGTTTAAAATATACCATCCAGAGGAAGTCAAAATTTATGAAAACAGATAAGCAAAGAGCAGTTCAAACAGTAGAAGATTAGATCACATAATTGAATTAGAAGTGGGTGGCATGTTTGTTTGTTTACCTGTTTACACTGAAAATGAACCTCTAAGCTCATCGCAGCACATTTGTTCAGGGTCGTTAGCCTCCTAAAACACACACACACACACAGAGAGAAGGGCATATTTGAGTTCTGTGGGATTTAAATTCATGAAATGTATATGTATATTCTTGTTATATTCTTATAAGAGGCAGGGTGGCATAGTGGTTAAAGGCCCACTGAAGTGCCTTGAAACTGTTAATTGTGGTGGTGTAATTTCCACTGAAACAGGAAGACAGGGTAGGACACAGAGCAGCTCCTCCCCTTTTAAAATATAGCCAATAGCATTTTGTATCACAGCTCGACCTGAGCCGTTGAGCTTGGTAAAGATGCATTTTACAGCTAATGACAGTCACAGTCTAATATATTCCCCCTTTAGATTTAATATGAAACTTTTACTGAAGCAAAATAATAATCATAATCATGCTGAAGATGTGTTTAAAAGGTGTATAATTTATGTTGGTGAACGGCACAGGTGTTATCTCTTCTACTTGTCAGTGCTATTTCTAATGAGTCCGTCTCACCGTTTCTCCTATTGTAAATCTGTGTTTCCACCATGTTTTACATCAGCACGGCCCTTCCAATGTCACATGTATTATCTATAATTCAGACTTTAGCACTAGTTAATACAACTTCGCTTGGCCATTCATGCATTCAGAACTCATAATTACTATATTTCCAACCACATTAATATCAGGTGTAAATGGGCCCGATGTGTTCTTGAGTAAGACACATAACCCCAGATCACCTCAAGGAGACTGTCCCTTTAAGTCGGGGGTGGCGAACTCCGGTCCTGGAGAGCCTCGGTCCTGCAGAGTTTAACTCCAACCCTGATAAAACTGCCTGTAGCTTTCTAGTAACCCTTCAGACTTTGATTAGCTTGTTCAGGTGTAGGGCTGCAACTAACGATTATTTTGATAATTGATTAGTTGGTCGATTATTTTTTCGATTAATCGGATTTTTTTTAAAACTTTTTTTTACTGACAAAACACTATTCCCCACTATTCCTTCAAACAAACGTGTCAGCTGAGTGCTATGAAAACAAAAATTAAACATGGTTTTACAACAAATAAAACAAACAAACAAACAAAAATAATAATAATAATAATAATAATAATAAATAAAACAGGGTTATTGTAGTTATTCCAATGGTAACCACAAATTAACCATAGTTTAACTATGGTATTTATGAGGTTATACAAATAGTAATCAATATGCCAAAAACATGGTTTTACCATCTAATAGAACCATGGATAATTTCCGAAAGAGTATATCTGTGCTATAGCCTACATCATGTGCAAAATAAGTTACTACGCAAAAGGACAGTTTAAAATCCCTACCTTAAAATATTAAAAAACAAAAACACAAAAAACACAGTGTTAACAGATAAGAGCAATGCTCTGCAGGAACACACACATTCGCTATGGACAAAGTAACCTGTTACTGTAATTTCTTAATGTACAAAAGTCTTGCATTTATATTCAATTACACGCTGTTATGCCTTTACAGTTACTACTCTCATAAAATACATGAATTACATGTTGACTTTTAAACCTAAATTGAACGTCTTAAAGCAGATATTTCAGAGTTCTCATGTTTTGGGCGCTTGGATCATGTACCTTTTCCGCAGCAGGTTGCTTTCTGTTTCCACTCCACTATTTTTAGATGCATTTTGTCCACAGAAATGCGTTTTTCAGTGCTGTAATTTGGCGCGACTAGTGGAAGCTTTGCATACAGGAGAGCAGACCCGACTAATCGATAATGAGAATCGTTATCGATGATTTTCATTATCGATTATTATCGATTTTATCGACTGGTTGTTGCAGCCCTATTCAAGTGTGTTTGATTAGGGTTGAAGCAAAACTATGCAGGACTGTAGCTCTCCAAGACCGATGTTCGCCCCCCCCCTGCTTTACGTAATATACTATTGAATAAAAGTCACACTGAATAAAAGTGTCAGCTAAATGACAGCTTAATTAAAGTACATATTATATGTTCCTGTGGTTAAAACAAAACCACAAAGTTCCAACAGTGACACAAATGTGTGGACATATCAACTGTTAACAGCAGTTGTCCAGGCTTAGACCAGTATTTAGATTTATTTGTTATTTCTGTCAGCAATTGATCCAAGCCACAAAGTTTAACACATTCAGTGAGTGTGTGCATGTTTATTGATGTTGACTGAGCCCTGATGATGCTCCCAGCTGAATTGCATTAATACCACACTTGACAGAGTGATGAATCTATCAGCCCATGTATCTTTTCTAGAATGATTTGAACTTGACTCTCGGTTCTGATATGGCAGTGATTTTATTAGAGGTAGAGAGGCATTCATCACTATGTCATTATGTGATTATCAGTATGTTTAGAGTTGATGTGAGTGGCCTCGTAAGTGTATGAGTCAGCGATGCTTTCATGAGCATTCAGCCCTCTCTGTGAATTAGTGCACTCATTGTGCTTGGTGTGATCTCATTCCGGCTCTAATGTGTGTATATGTAAGAAAGATGATAATGATTTAGTTGTGAAAATCATCATAGTTGATGCACAGACACTACAAGATGCAGACCATCCACAAGCATATGTGACCATCCGTTGATTCGAGTTGATTCGCACAAATAATCACAGTAGCTCTCTTGAACACGCATCGTGGCCACAAGATTTCTGTTGGACATAATATCTTTTCTGCATGACAGAACAAAACTAATTCTAGAAAACAAACACACAAGAGGGGGTGTGTTCAGTGTGGCATTTGAGATACAGATAATAAGAGTGTGCTCATCAATACAATAAACTAATTACTGAGTGAATAATAATCAGTAGGAAGGCAATAAGGATAAAGAGCGTTAACAATAGGCTAACAAGACACTCGCAAACACACACACACGCAAAGACTTTTAGCTGTGTGCGTCATTAGATAGCTATTTTTGCCGGCATGCTTGTCAGGTTTTTTTTCTTTGAAAGAAAAAAAAAAAATATATATATATATATATATATATATATATATATATATATATATATATATATATATATATATATATATATATATATATATATATATATATATATATATGTGTGTGTGTGTGTGTGTGTGTGTGTGTGTGTGTGTGTGTGTGTGTGTGTGTGTGTGTGTGTGTGTGTGTGTGTGTGTGTGTGTGTGTGTGTGTGTGTGTGTGATTGCCTCTTTCAGGTTTCTTTTTCTTGCTGTAGCTCAAGCATTGTGCATGGTGCTAGTAACGCCAAGTTCATGGATTTCTTTTCCTTGGGAATGCATGAATTGATAAAATGTACAACTTGAATGTAATATAAATGCATCTGCCAATTTTTTCTTTCTCTTTTTCTAAAATGGATGGTCATCTTTAAAACCATATTTTAAGTGTCCCCGTTACACTTAATGTTGTCACATTTTCCTGGTTAAATAAACATTACCTCAAAAAAAGAGAAACCAAATACAATTATATTTTGTATTTTTACATTATGTAATTAATGTTCTACTTATTAAACCCAAGTAAAAATCTCATCAATTTGGTGTTTTTAAGTGGTTTTACATTTATTCCAAATAATAACTAACGGCAGTAACAATTTAAACAATATATTGTCACTGTTGGACAGTGTTACTTTAGAAAAACAAGTCATTTATACACTTTATAATGTTTTGTAATATTTGCGCAGTTTTATTTTTATAATATGAATTATTTTCTCATCTAATTTTTGGAGTGGCAATACTGCCATAGCAGTACAGATATTTAGTCAAGGAAAATGCCCGGACAAATACATTTAAAGTACCGGCTGAATAAAGCTCATAGCGGTTTCTAATAGACAGCTGACTGAAGCCTTGTTTATACTTTCGCCTGGCTCCACTGACTGCACACGCACCTCCACAAACGGACGAGGCATTTATACTTGACGCACCGGCCATTGTACAATTCTGAGTAATTGTCCTCTAAAGTAGTAAGGTAAACATGTGACAATGTTTATTTTAGTACACCACCAATACCACACTACAAAAGAATTGTGTAAAATCCAGTAAACCTTGAGATTATTACTTGTGACATTAGAACAAAATATATGGATGAGAACATGTATACAACTAAATTAACGATCTCAAATATTTTCTAATTTCCCTAAACATTTTCATTTAGTTTTATGAACATTTTCATTAAACATGGACCTTTATGTTAATTAAAAAGGCGTATTATGCTACTGTAGGCTCATTTTATAAATGTAAGCAACTAATTTAGATGCCCAAACTGGGTGCGGAGCCGTGTGGAAATGCACACTGCCAAACAAAATGTTTGCGCACATGCGGACGCATTGAGTATAAACCAAGCTTAACAGCATGAAATTTCACCTCTGCATTTATGATTAGGTAAACTTGGCAGTCTAGTTCACCATAATGCTATTTGCCAAAATGCCCACATACTGTCGTATTCACTCAGGCGGCGAGTAAGACCCTGCATGGAGCAAATTCACAGAGACAGTCAGGGATCTTTAAGTGCACTAGTAGCCTGCTGTGGCAGAAAGATCAACAGATGAGCTCATCATCTCACTAATGCATGAGGGCCATCGGGTGTATGATGGCCAGAATACATTCGGAGCAATACAACAAGTGATCCTGCAAGGAGATTGATTTTTATATTGCTGTTGGGAGAGTGAACATCATAACTAGGAAAAGGAGCAGAGTATCAGCAGAGTTTTTTAATTAAATTTGAGACTAAGACCCTTTAAAGTCGGCATGACATGGAAGTGGCATTAGTCTTTTCTTCCCCGTTGTGATGTGCATCAGGGTGAAACGAAAAAATTAGAAAAAAAAATTTAGGGTAGGATTTCGTCCACCGGGAATTGATTGAATCGTAGAAAGTTGGGCGTTGCTAACTAAATGGAGGCAGATCTGAATCCCAGTTTGAGCCAGTTGTGGAGGCTATTAGTCCCACCCTCTTCCGAGAAATGCGTCATGAAGAGAACAGGTGTCTCTTTGTTTTTTTTTATGTTGTTGATGTCTATGTGGTATTTTTAATATGCTTTAAGACAAACCATTCGTAACACAACACCATTGCTGAGTATTTCTCCTTAAAACTGCTGTGAACCAAAGACAGTCTCAAAAACACGGTTTGAAATTGCAGTTGTTCTCTACGTCACAAATGTCCAAATAACCAATCCCGTCAATGTGCGGGCAAGCTTTAGCATATGTTAAGGCCTGGTATTTGTCCACCAGGTGGCGTTGTGCCATGGTTTGTTCTCTTCCAAAGAGAGCGGTGTGGAGTGTTACCTGCGATTGAGGTGAACAGGTGTGGAGTGTTTCCTGCGATTGAGTTTGGGATGAAAACGAAGGAGATGGAGTGTCTGAGTTGGACCGTGGTGTCATTCACCTTTTCCTCTTCAGTCCTGGATTGTTTTTTCTTGTCTTTCGCTTTAGTTAATGTTTGTATTATTATTTTGATTTATTCCTAATTAAATGTTTATTTGTTAAATTTACTTCCATGTGTATCCTCCCCTTGTAATGTTGCTTCACCTAGAGCCAGGTGGTTGTAACATTATGGGCGCTCGTCTGAGATCAAACTGAGAGAGGCTCAGTCAATTCTTTAGTAGGCCTATTTGGTAAAACAGTTATGCGAGATAACTGGATTTGTACGGATATTTGGTAGGTAATAATTTGATTAATTTATTTTGGGGGAGTGTTAGGATAAAGCCATATGTAAGATTTGAATATTTATATAATATTTGCCAGGGCTGGAGAGCAAAACATCGTCCTGCAGTCAAAGTATTGGGACTTTGATGGGATGCGGGTAGACAGATTAGCCTTTGAGCTGCATGTGGGCGTACTGAAGACTAGGGTTGAGAATCTATTAGCTTAGATACAGGATGGCTCTTTGGGTAAGTAAGAACAGCAATTTGTTTGTTTAGGATCTTTGCTCGTATTTCAATTTGGACTTGAATAAAGAAGTGAGTAGTTGAGAATTTTTAATTCAGATAAAATGGATAAACTACAGGATTTTTTGGTAGCTTCTACGGTGAAAAAATTGGATTGTCTCTCAAAAGACCAGCTGTATAATGTAGTTGAACATTTTATTTTTGAGGTAACAGTAACCAAAAGTACAAAATTAAATACTTTTTGCGACATTGTAAAAAAGAAATTAGTGGAGAGGATGATTCTAACGGTAGACACACGGTCTGATGATGTGCTTTTACCTGAATGTACATCAACGCTGCTTGTTACAGGGTATGGGTATGGTACAGAGTGGGTTTTTACTTTTGAACAGCAGTTAGAAATTTTGAACATGCAGAGCAAGGAACATGAACTAGACAGACAACTTGAACTAGAAAAAAAAGAGAATTCAAGAACGAGAGCATGAGCGGAAATTAGAGAATATGCAAGTATGAGCAAAAAATTAAGGAGCCTAAATTAGCTCAGGAAGCTGAACACTTGAAGTTGATTGCCGAGGGAGTATTAGTGCTGACTCCTCTAGTGATCAACTGGTTTCAAATAAAGTGTTACATTTTGTGAATATGAACAAGTTGCTGCCTAGATGTCTTTTTTCTCTGTTTGAAAGTGTTGCTGATGATATAGGCTGGAACGTGGAATGATGCCGAATGGACTCTTTTACTCTTTTACAAAGTGTTCATGAGGGTTAAGCTCAAGAAGTGTTTATTTCACTCTCGTCAACAGATCGAAGTTGCAAGAGAGCATAAGCCACTTTAATCATTGATGTACTTCGTTAAGCATAGACTCTTTCGAGAGCCTTTGTGATTTGATGATTTTGAAGCAATTAAAAAAAAAAATTCCTGAGCGAATAGCGATGTACACAAATGGAAACCGAAGGTAAAAACGTCAGCTGAAGCGGCGGTTTTAGCTGAAGAATTTGTGTTGATTCACAAAAATGTGGGTGTTTATCAAAAAGATCGCAACTACAAAAATCTAGGAAGACCTTGCAGATGCTGCTTAGAAAAGGGTCACAGAAAAAAAGAATGTCCAGTGTTGAAAGGCAAGTCCACTATTAAAGCTGTTGGACTTGTATCAACTTGTACTCCTAGGGAAAAATCGATCACTAATATAGTGAAAACTCAATACACGGATGAGTGCCTAGGGTCCCAGGCAGACTACAGTCCATTCTTTACCATGGGGTTTGTTTCTCTTGTCCCGGTTAAAGTACCAATTTAGATTTTGTGCGACACAGGGTCCTCTGAATCCTTTATCTTGGACTCGAAATTACATTTCTCTCCTGAATCAGTACAGGAAATAGTGTTCTGATCCAAGGAATTGGGCTAGAAATATTCTCTGCACCCTTGTACAAAATTCAATTGGATTCTGATCTTGTGCATGGAAAAGTTGAAATTGCATTACAACCCTTGTTACCTGCTTAGATTTAACTTTAGGAAATAATTTGGCCGGCAGTCGTGTATGTCAGGGTGTCGTGCCTTCTATTGTGAAAACTTGTCTGCAGAGGCAGATAAGAGTGTCCAAGATTCCCCAGATGTGTTGTGCGGTAACTCTTGCAATGAGTACTACCGAAAAAAATGGTAATAAAAACATTAACTAAAGAGAAAGAAAAGAAAAAAACAATCCAGGACTGAAGAGGAAAAGGTGAACAGCACCACAGTCCAACTCAGAGATGCCTTTCTCCATCTATATGGTCTAGAGTTAGCTTACATTCAAGCTGTTTTAAAGCATGAATAATTTTTTTCCTCACAGGAAAAAAAAAATTAATTTTGGTGATCAAAGATGAGTTTTAAGGGATAAAATTATTGACTACACTTTAAAGATTACGAGGGCATATTAATTATTATTTTTTTTTTAATATGTGATATTTATAATAAGCACTGAAACATTGTAAAAAAAATAAAAAAAGTCAATTTTTATTTCATGGGGACTAAAAAAAAAAAGAAACCTTTACAATTTCAAAATAAAATCAAGTATCTAAAATTCTTTTACTTCATTAGACACACTGTGGAACACATTCAACTGCAAAACAAGGTAACTGCACGTTTAAAATACTCAAGCCATGTTTTATTAAATACACTCACCTAAAGGATTATTAGGAACACCATACTAATACTGTGTTTGACCCCCTTTCACCTTCAGAACTGCCTTAATTCTACGTGGCATTGATTCAACAAGGTGCTGAAAGCATTCTTTAGAAATGTTGGCCCATATTGATAGGATAGCATCTTGCAGTTGATGGAGATTTGTGGGATGCACATCCAGGGCACGAAGCTCCCGTTCCACCACATCCCAAAGATGCTCTATTGGGTTGAGATCTGGTGACTGTGGGGGCCATTTTAGTACAGTGAACTCATTGTCATGTTCAAGAAACCAATTTGAAATGATTGGAGCTTTGTGACATGGTGCATTATCCTGCTGGAAGTAGCCATCAGAGGATGGGTACATGGTGGTCATAAAGGGATGGACATGGTCAGAAACAATGCTCAGGTAGGCCGTGGCATTTAAACGATGCCCAATTGGCACTAAGGGGCCTAAAGTGTGCTCAGAAAACATCCCTCACACCATTACACCACCACCACCAGCCTGCACAGTGGTAACAAGACATGATGGATCCATGTTCTCATTCTGTTTACGCCAAATTCTGACTCTACCATCTGAATGTCTCAACAGAAATCGAGACTCATCAGACCAGGCAACATTTTTCCAGTCCAATTTTCCAATTTTGGTGAGCTTGTGCAAATTGTAGCCTCTTTTTCCTATTTGTAGTGGAGATGAGTGGTACCCGGTGGGGTCTTCTGCTGTTGTAGCCCATCCGCCTCAAGGTTGTGCGTGTTGTGGCTTCACAAATGCTTTGCTGCATACCTCGGTTGTAACGAGTGGTTATTTCAGTCAAAGTTGCTCTTCTATCAGCTTGAATCAGTCGGCCCATTCTCCTCTGACCTCTAGCATCAACAAGGCATTTTCGCCCACAGGACTGTCGCATACTGGATGTTTTTCCCTTTTCACACCATTCTTTGTAAACTCTAGAAATGGTTGTGCATGAAAATCCCAGTAACTGAGCAGATTGTGAAATACTCAGACCGGACCGTCTGGCACCAACAACCATGCCACGCTCAAAATTGCTTAAATCACCTTTCTTTCCCATTCTGACATTCAGTTTGGAGTTCAGGAGATTGTCTTGACCAGGACCACACCCCTAAATGCATTGAAGCAACTGCCATGTGATTGGTTGATTAGATAATTGCATTAATGAGAAATTGAACAGGTGTTCCTAATAATCCTTTAGGTGAGTGTATATACATATGTACTGAAATTGGTTTATGTACTAATGTAGCAATATATATTTAATTAGCAATACATACATATTTATTAAATTAAACCATCACCTTTTAATGTTTAATAAATCACATTAGACTGTGTTGTGATTCCCCTTTTTCCCCTTTTAAATGTTTTTCCATCTTTTTAAAAAATTAAAGTTCTGTCTTTAAAAAAATGTAAGACCTTTTTAAATGATAATGAAGACTTTTGTCATACAATTTAACACTTGCATTTAAAATGTTATCAAACCTTAAATGTGATCAAACTGAATTTAAGACACTAAGACTTTTTGGATCCCTGCACAGTAATATGCATGACACTGATAAAATGTATACCCTGGCAGAATTCAAATGCAAGTCATTTTTAAAAGCATCTGCCAAATATAACACCTTTTCCCACAATCACATACATAACAGATGTGATTGCAGCGTTTGATGGTCTTCTCATATTAGACAAACATTACATTACACTTTACATTTAAGCGACTTAACACTATTATGAAATTAATACGAATTATGGACGGTGAATGATTTAATTAACTAAATGTCAGTTTCTTTTATCAGTCGTCCCGAGGCTGTTTATTAGTTGAAGATATCAGTTTAGTATTTGAAACCAGCAATAAATCGAACATTTTATACAGTGTAAAAAAAGATTCTGTGAAATTTGCGGTAAAGAAACGACAGCTGTGGTTGCCATAAATATACAGTAAAAAATACAGTAGCAATATTTTAGGTTTTACAGATCACTTAAATTTACAGTAAAAAAAAGCATATTTCAATAACTGATATAATGTTAAAGGGTTAGTTCACCCAAAAATGAAAATTCTGTCATTAATTACTCACCCTCATGTCATTCCAAACATAAGACCTCGTCCACAAAAAGGATTCCCGTCGCTTCTTAACATTAACGTTGAACCACTGTAGTCATATGGACTATTTGAACAAAATAAACCTTTCTGGGCCTTGAAAGTGGTAATTAAATTGCGGCCTATGTGGGGTCAGAGAGCTCTCGGATTTCATCAAAAATATCTTCATTTGTGTTCCAAAGATGAACAAAGGTCTTACGGGTTTGAATCGACATTAGTAATTAATGACAGAATTTTCATTTTTGGGTGAACTAACCCTTTAAAATTCCAACCTATTGAAGTACTAATGTCTGTTTTGTACCTTTGTAATACACTGACAACCACCAAAAATAGATGGTGATAAGAAAGTGAATCAAAGCGGAGAAGGTAAATACTAAAGTGTCATTCACACAAATCATCATGGTAACACGCACAACACTAAAGTAATGCAATAAACATTCATTTAACAACATTAGATGTAACATAAACCCCTAAATGTACATAACTGATATGAAAAATCTAATTAGAAAATCTGAAAATACATTGAATGTGAAGTGTCACGCAGGGAATTCTGGGAATGGCAATTTATGTTTTTTACTGTAAAATTATCCAAATGACTTGTTCTTTTCCACTTCCAAAAACTGTAAAATTACTTTAAATGTAAGGTTAGATATATTACAATTATTAGCCGTATAGTATATAACTCACAGTTAACCAATTAACAGACTTTTACTCTTAAAATCAAGATAATTTTACCTAGCTCACACAAATACAGCTTCCTTTTCTACAAAGCTTTAAATATCTATGTATGGAGATGCATATATATGATTTAGAGTTCTAGAATTTCAGATTCAGCTATGTGTGTGTGTTTCTGATTCAGTTCTCTTAATTCATCGAACTGCCCTGATGTTTTTTTTATCCGTAGCTAGCAGCCAAGCATACAATGCATAACTAGCCACTGTGGGACAAATGGTACATTCAGTCTCTATCTCTCTCTTCTTCTATCGCCTTAGCACTGACACCTGGGTAATATTTTCTCTTCTGTGTATTCGCTATCTTTTGGAAAAGGCCATTCACTCCAATGTGACTTCTGCAGGTGTGACCAGTCACTTAATCACTTATTCCACATGGAAGGGTGAAAAAAAGAATAAAGCTGATAATAAAAAAGGAAAGACCGAACAATGAAGCACAGCAAGGCCTGTCTTCACAAGTGGACTGTCGCCATGGTGATCGAAAGACTATAGAAATTGACAGATGCCCTCTCATGACATGTGACACATACTATTAAACGGATGTCATAAAAGCACCCTTATTAGTATACTTTATGATTTTTTTTATCATGTTATTCCACCATGATCAATGCCATGGGTGCAGTCACATAAAGGAGGATTGAAACTTAAACCAGATGGGATTATTATGTAGGATGGAATATATTTAAAGTGCTGTAATTAATTATTAAGTGAATATGCAATGGTTTCTCACCTGCATAATGCCTTAAGAGAGTCTTGATCCAGAAACTCATGGTCTCTCCTCACAGCAGAGATCTCAATGGGGAACAGAGCGGCTGAGGACACACAGAGACACACCAATTCATTCATTCATTCAACTACACAATGGGGCTAATTAAAACCTACTGAGACCAAATGTAACATTTAAGCCAGTGGCCAGCAAAAGAGAGAGATTAACCACACAAACATCAGAGGACATGTCAATTTTAACCCACATAAAAAAAAATAATATGATCTTAAACACAAAATTAGAAAATCTTGAGGTAGTTGTCTGACAGCATTTTCCGTTACAAAATGCTGACAACAAACATGTTTAGCATACACGTCGTACATCAGTATATACAATTTATTTACATGTTGCTTTTATGCTGTAAAGTGCACAATACTACGTGAGGGTTGGAGCGTAAGCTGTCTTTATACACTGAACTTTTGTTATATGCGTCTGACCCTGGCTGGCACCTCCATTCCTTTGGTACTGGATCTGCTGGCAGATTTTGGTCTAATGTCAGGCTATAAATTAAATCTGAGTAAATGTGAATTAATGCACATCAATATGGCAGCCTTGGAATACCAATTAACATCTCTGCCTTTCAGATCTTTTCAGAGTTTTAGGTATTTGGGCATAAATGTGACAAAAAGCCTCTAAAAGACTCTAAGGAGCAAAAAGGCAGAAGACAAAACAATTGGGTGATCTAATTTTATAATATTTTACTGGCCAGCGAATATACACTCTCTATACTAGTTCCATTCAAGCAACTTAGTCAATCCCCCATCCTGGCTACACATTGAGAATGCTTCGTGCAAGTCCTCCTCCCTGGCTGCCCTTTTATGCCTCCCATATACATTGTCCCAGATGAACCGCCTTGTTATCCCCAATACATTCCAACCCTCTGTTCCACCCTTCCATTTTGGACCGTGCTTATGTCTCTTGGAGGGATCTTGGATTGGTTTCTATTGCTGACCTGTACAATCAATAGCGTTTTACCTCTCTGATCAGTTGACCTCCCAGTTTAATATTTCCTGAAGCCACTTTTTCAGATATTTCAGAGATCAACTTTCACAATGCGCCCCTCCCTATGGATTTGGATCCATTTTGTGTGTGGATCATTGTGTTAAAGGGTCAATAGAGTGGTGCAGCTATGACGTCAGAACCTGGAAGACTCATTTGCAGCTGGTGCCTTCAAGATTTCCCTGTGGGTTTTTTTATGATGGGGTTTTTCGATTTATGTGTAAAATAAAGCCTGGGGTAAACATACCTTGACTATACTTGAATGTTTTCTTCTACAACGTAAATTACACACACCCATAATGAGGTAAATGTAATGTTAAGTGACATTGTTCACAAGCTGTTTTAATGACATCTTTCCGCAGTTGAAACACTGATTGAGTAATTACATGAGACATGATTAATTTTGGTAAGTTGTACTGTATCTTGCAAAATACCTTCTGATGTTCATGCATGTTTTTTATGCTATAACTTGTATTAAAGTGGAAGAAATGACACTGTTTCATATCAGGCGACAAAGCACAAAGCTCTTTGCTATTATTGGATGGGAGGCGAGCTACAAATAATGCAAATAACTCAGACCTGGCAACCCTTGCTTGAACTATGGGTGATTCATAGGGTCGCTATTTTTTTAACTGTTAATCCGTTTTTGTTAACCGTTAACTTTGACAGCCCTAAATTCAACACAAGAAATATTTTCTTCACACACCGTACCATCAGCCGTTTTTAAACAATTGGTATGGACTGAGACACATTTGCGTTCACTTAAAGTCCAGGTACACGTCAATGCAAACACTTTTTACTCTTTTCAGTTTAGTCACTGAAAATGGGTTGGAGCTCTTAATTTTGCTCTTAAAGTGCAACAGACTGGTGCATCTAACTTTTCAAAATTTTCATCCAGAAGGAAATGTTCCCGGGAGGGACCGGCTAAAGATATAAGAGTTTGTTGTATTATTATTTTTATTTATTTTTTTGAGGACAATAGAAAGGAGACAGGAAAGTGGACAGAGGGTGTGGTGGGATGAGACTGAGACATAAAGGTCAGATTCAAACATGTCCCTGTTAACACAACTGCTAATGTGTGTTTGGAGTACATTTACAACACAACAAAAATATATTGCTACTTTGAGGAATTCAAGAGGGGTCTGTGACCTCTTGGGGGTCTGTAGTGGTACTTTCATCAATTATATTCTGATCACAACTATTTTTGTGTTATTGTGTTAAACAAAAGTACAATAACTCAATGAATAAAACATTTAGCTGAATTTTTAGCTACTTTATAACATACAGTAATATCAAAATGTACACAATACACTTTTACGTCATTAATGATTATTTTAATCAATGATAGCATCATTAATGCTCTATCTATTTATCCACTAAGGGGTCTAAAATATAGAAATGCATACACTGTAACGACAGTCATGTCTTACATTGTATCAGTGATATTCATTAAAAATGAGTTGGAAAAACAATTATGTAATGGCAAATAACAACCAGGGCAGCACTATTTTAGATAGAACAGTCAGAATGTCAGTGTGGTGTGTGTATACCTGTGCATTGTATGCGTGTATGTGTGTGCACGTTTGAGTGTGTCAACATTGCTGAGGTGTCCCGTTTCCAGCTTTTGTTTCAACCTCCTTCCCCTCTTGAGTCGCAGGTCCAACTAATGACAGTAGTACAGGAAGATTGCCAGAAAGCATTCAGCTCACACCACAAGAACAAAGGAAAAAGAAATCAACCTGCTGCCAAACAAAGTCAAATTTAAGTCAAGCTAGGCATTTCTACAGTATCTAATTCAGACTGACACACAGTGTCAGTGTGAATCTGACATTTCTTTTGTTTATCATGAATGAGAAGTACTTTGCGTCTGTTCCTCTCAAAGTTTTTGTTATAAGCATCCTTACTACAGCAGTTCAAGGAACACTCTTTCTCTACTTTGTTCTGTGCTTGAAAGACAATTTCCAATCAGTGCTGTTACTTAGAATTCAGAATGCAAATTACAGACATGCATGAACAAATAACAAAAAATAGAGCATCCAGACCACTCTACTGCATTTAATGTTTTGTTTTCCTAAAAGATACAAGCATACATGAAGATACAGAATATAATATAACCTTTTCCTCTTTTAAAATGCAGGGCTATTTTCAGGGATGAGGGAAGCCAGACTCAGAAGCATCTGTTTGATGATGCTACAGTTAAGCCTCAAAATGCAAGTGACAACAATTGGCCTTATTTATTTTCCCAATAAATCAATGTTTATTGCCATACGGTCACTTTTCAAAGATAATATTACACACAGGGCTGTTTTCAACACAGACACACACCAGTATCCCTGCTGTTTTAAAACACAGCGCCAACTATTGAGTTTTTAATAGAGCATCAGGGGACGATGCTAAGATAAAAGTGGGAAACCGCTTACTATTACACTGAAGCTGGACATCAATAACACAACAGATATCACAGAATGCCTCAGTACTGACCTATACAAATTTATAACAGCTATTCTGTGATCAGTCACTGGATCAAAGTCTTGCTTTTTTAACGTCACATCCTTTTTAAAAGTTCCTTTAAAGTTATGTTTATGCCAATATCATGAGGATGAAGGAGTCCAAGTTCACTTTGATATATAAATGTTCTAAATTTGTTTTTGTTTTTTAAATCAGTAACACTATTTTACAGTGTCCTTGTTACATGTGTTACATGTACTTACCATAGTACTAACAGTAAATTATGCATAATTACATGCAACTAACCAACCTCTAATCCTACCCTAACCCCATAGTGAGTACATGTTGTTAATTAATATTACTCAGTACTTAAATATATAAATTACACAGTAACAATGACACCTTAAAATAAAGTATAACCAAACAATCCAATTCAACGCCACAAACAGCAGGAACATCCCGGCAACAGGCATATCATTAATTCAGCACATCTCTGTTTCTGTCACAGCCAACGTGGGTCAGGTCACTGCCAGCTTATTCTGTGACATGCAGCAGGAAAATACACAAATCTGTCAGAGGAAGCCAAGCAGATGACAGGTGTTTGTTAGGTTGCTTAAATGAGAAATGAACGGAAGTGTTGCTGCATTCGGCTTTGAAATTTTCTTCAGTTTGCAGGTGGAAGAATTTTAAAAGCAATAAAACAAAAGATAATTATTTATTTTAGAGAAGCAAAATTAATACATTACTGTGATTAGCTATAAAAAATATGATTATATCAGAATTAATGCAGACAATAATGCACTGACCCGTGCGTTAAAAAAAACAGGTGCTACAGGTAACACCTCACCAGACCACATTAAAGGCCCTGTTATAATTCAAATGAAAAATCAAAGAACGAACTGTAATGTAGTTGTAATTCTAATTGAAAGAGACACGGATACTTTTTTTTCATGTTTAATACTGTAAAGCTGCTTTCTTTAAAACTATCTGTTGTATAAAGTGCTATATAAATAAACATGACGTGACTTGACTGGAGTGCTGAATTGCAGAGCTATATAATAATAATAATAATAATAGTTTTAATTATATAGCGCCTTTCCCAAGCTCAAGGTCGCTGTACAAGAAAATAACACATCCATATAGAACACAGATAAACAAATATACAGTGAGAAAAAAAAAAAGAAGAAAAAAAAAGGTATGGTGCTGAATGCAGGGTCCTCAAGACACGTTTTTTTAAGTTTAGGTTTTAGACACGTTTCGACATGTTTTTTTGTTTTTTGAATTTAGTGAATTTAGGGATCACAGCCTCACCCCTTATTTACACTGCACACGTCTGCGACATTATGGCTCTGACTGGGTTTTGTTCCATCCTCCACGTACCAACTCACACCAGGAGCATTTCAGAAGCAAAGCAACTGGATTCGCGAGACCACAAGATTTGCCTGTCCAATTTCGTTTTTTTCTTGATTTTTGGGGTTCTACCATGTTTAAGTTGGCTAAATGGTTGTGTTTTGTCCAGTTTAATTGTGTTCATTGTTATGTTTATTTCTGTCTGACTTTGTTGTGCTGTAGCCTACAGACAAAGTTAATACACTTAAAAGTCCAGTTATGAACGACAATGATAAAAGATTTAATAATTAATAAGGTATCATGTAAATATCATGCATCCCAAGCTACAATTTAAATGTTGTGCATCCCTGCTTTTAACAGAACACAGCTTTATAAAAACGGTGTCACTCCTGGTGAGAGATGTTGCAAAACAGGATGCAATACAACATCCTGTCTGTACATCGACCATAGTCATATTTGATTTATGACAGGAAATGAAATAAGGTTGTGAAGGATGGAAGTACAGTGTGTTTAATGGATTGTACTGTTGTTTAACAACATACTAATAAAATAATATATGGCATCTACCTTGCAGACAAAAAGTAAAAGTAAAAACAGGTCTTCATTTAATCTACCTTGAACAGATTGCAAAACGGTTTGCTGTGGACATCCTGATTTAATATATAGTCAGTTTTTGTATTCAAGATTTTCTGCTACAATAATGTAATGTCTTTGAATTATCTTCATCTGTGGCATTTCATTAGCAAATAATGATGTTTTCAATTTTTAATGAACTTTTTTTTTTCTTTCAGCATAAGGAAAGCATAATAATTTAGCCTGGATGCCAGTCGAATTTAGCTCCGCCCACAACATTTGAGGTCGGGAAGTTCGGTCTGGACTTGATCCGTTGTGGAGTAACTATGCCCGAACAGGAGCTGTTCAGACCAATCAAATTGTCAGGGCAGGCTTGACAGATTGACAGATGATCAACAGTAACGTAATTATCCACATCATCAAAGAGCGCTTGGGTTTAATTTGTTCTAATCCTAAACGGAGAACTTGTTCGTATATGCATTCACCTTTACTATTTCTCTATAAGTACTCCATGTATCCTTAAATTATTTTTACAACACCGGCAAATATAGTTTACACTCATCTTCTACTTCTTCCAGCGTGTGTGCAGTTGAGTTCTGTTGAAAACTATGCGTTAGTGATGTGTCGTTCATGAACGATTAGTTCTTTTTGAACTAATCTTAAATATGAATCGGGAACAACGCAATTCAGAACAGAGTGATTCGTTCATTTTGTGTTGACCGTGCATGCACTACATGCCATCGGTTCTGTACAGGATCTTCTGCATTCAGCCTATGGGGCTGTGAGTTGTTGAACGAATGACTCGAACCCGAAGAATCGAGAGGTGAACTAATCAATTCTGTTTTCGGGACTGCATGCATTGCATATGGGGCTGTCACGGGCCAGATCAGACACTGATGACGGAACTAACGACTCGAAGACAGGAGAGGTGAACTAATCTTTCCAGGGAACAGACGTGATTAAATGTGAAGTGACAAAAAGAACGACTCGGATTCGGAGATGAGGTTAACTTACAGACTGCATAGCCTGAAGACCCAGAAGACCTAGCTAAGCATCAAGAATCATTTCTTTCTTAAAGTTTGGTCTTGGCTGCATTAGCTTATAATTAATTTTTTATTCCAAATGTGATCAACGTTTGCGTAAGTAGCTACTAGAGGTTTTGGGGAATTTAACATGTGACATTTTAATTATATTCTGCTAAAATGAACGAAATGACTTGAAAAAAGATTTGTTAATTTTGCTGAATGAGATTCAAAGATCCGAGTCCGTAAAATGATCCAAACTTCCCACTACTACTATGCGTCACTCAACATACGTCACTTACTCCATTGCTACGATTGGTTGTAGGTCTATCCAATTGAGTGCAGAGGCATTTTCTTTTCTGGTTCGGTTGAAACACACCCCATAAATCACAGCCTAATGGAGCAGTATCAGACTCATATTCTGTCTAGAATTGAGTATGACGACGTCAGGCTAATAATAATTAGGAAGGTGGCACAGAATGTTTTTAGATTCTAAACATAAGGAATAATAGACCTGACAGAACCCTGGCTCACTAATGAATAGAGAACCATGATTTCAACAACAAAAAAAATATTTTCTGTTATTATGGGCTGGTTTTTCCGAGACATTTCATTTCATAAATCTCAGCCTATGAGGCATGATCTTAAAAAATAAATCAGATTATCTGCATTTGGGTGTAGGTTCAGCCCTGGCAGTGAAATCTGAGCAGGCTAATATTAGAACTTGTCTGTGGATTCGTCATTGTCTGGGTCACCGGTACACCTGCTTCACACAGCAGACAGCATCACCAACAGATTCCTGCAGGTGCTGTATTTATATTAAAAAAAAAAATAATCAAGTAAGGAAACATAAACAGTGTGGTCTTTTGAGATCACATAACACTTAAAATGAAATAGTTAGTGTGATATGATCAGACCTCAAATGAGTTAGGATAGGAGTTTTTTTTTTTTTTCCACAGATAAGAAGAATCTTCACCCAGAAATTAAGATTCTGTTTTCAACTTGTCGTTCCAAACCTGTATGACTTTCCACTGTGGATTTCAATTCTCGATTAGATTAGACTCAATGAATATAGATTTAATACAAATCCTATATTTATAAAAATTAACAGTGAACATAAGTTTACAAATGGTTAATTAATAAAAAAGAAATTAAGAGCCACAAACCTATTAAACACTTTTTATTTTAGTTACACTTGGGTACATTAAAACAGAACCCAACTATATTTCAAATGCATACAATGAATAGACAGAATTTTGATGCAAGATGAAAAACTGATACTGAAAATTGGACAAGTCAGAACAGTCGCATACCTTGATCAAACAGGATCAGGTTATTTTATGTTTAAGATAAAACACATAAAAACTCACAGCATTAGCTGTAACACGGAGGCAAGCCTATGAATCTTCGGTTGTTTGTTCGGCTGTAGGGGTGTTGGAACCTGCACATCTGGGTGATGTCTCGTCAAATGGCTCCGCAGATTTGTAGTAATATGGTGCGTTCAAGTCCTCCTGGGATGTTAGTATTTACAAGGTGAGAAGTCGTGTTTACGACATCATGTGCGTTCAAGTCTCTTTGGTCGGAGCAAGATGGCGGTGTACCTTCTTTTAATGAATTTCACGAAAATACAGCAAGGTTTGTTAACTCTGCTTATAGAAAATGAAGAACAAAGAATGCGCATCAGTTAAGTTAATCTTTTACGTTTTTAATTAATCTATGAAGCCACTGTAAACGGTATCGTTATATATTAGGATAATTGTTTTATTACAATGCTAGCTTACTTTGTTGTAAATGACAAAGCCTGACAGTGTCACTGCTAAATACCCGTTATATTCAACTACAGACCTTGCATCCATTGATTCTGCCATGTTTCTCACTGACACGCCCCCAACTCGTGCAGATCGGTACTTAAAGAAAATCCCGAACTTCCCACTGGTATTTACGACTTTGTGGTGGCATTCATGTGCAACTCGTAAATACGATCTTTACGACATGACTTGAACGCACCATTACTACAGCATTTCACCTCAGAATTACAAATCAGGCATATAGCTTTGTTCTTGTCCACAGTATCTTTGTTGTCGTGCTTGCGAAATCTAAAATGCTTCCATACCTCTGACTTTTTATGTGAAGGGGGTGTTAACGTCGAGAATGCACCTGAGTCTGCCATTTTAAGCAATAAATGAATGACAGGCTCTCTGTTGTAACATCGCGCAAGGCAAATAAGGGGGTGACATCTAGTGGATTAGAGTAGTAATAAGATAAATTTACATTAATGTTCAATGTTTGTGGAAATAAATATGGGAAAAAAAACGATTCGTGGCCTTTGAGAATCGATATTGAAATGATAAATAAAATTGTAAATAAAATTACAATTATATCAAACAGAAACCAAGCACAAACATTTGCTTGACCAGCCGCAACAGCAGCACATTGCAAAATGATTTATTTACCTTTTTTTTGCTGCAAATCAGCGCACAGGCAATTTGCATCGCAAGCTTTTTGCGGCCTATCATTTTTAATAACAATTCCAGTCTCACACACGCGTGATCTTGCGTTATTTTCTTTTCACTTCTCGCGTGTGTTTGTGAAACGTAGTTTGCGGATCAGAGTTGTCTGCGATGCTTCCTATTGTAAAGTCATGCAATGTGAAACGCCCTGTTGCCGATCCATCGTGCAATGTACACACAGCAGCAACTGAATGCCACCCCAGATAGTCAAGTCACCTTTATTTACAAAGCAGCTTTACAATGGTAACAGGGAAATTATGCAACAAAATTTGATTCTGGAGAAAACGGTGATCTCATCGTCCAGCTCAGTTTAATTCTCATGTGGTGTCAATACAGGCCGATCAGTAATATAGTTGAATATTTAGTGTCCCCAACTAAGCAAGCCAAAATCCAAATGTGAAAAGAACCAGTGTGAAAAGAACAGTGATCTGACAACTTTGAAAATCGTACAATGTGAACTCATTACATTACATAAAGATAGCTAAATGTCAAAAATCTGTTTATAATGTGCATCCCTTGTTCTGTTCATCACACAAAGCTATTGTATGCTTCAGACGACTGTGGCTTCAGAAGACTTGGAATATAGACATATGAATCACTTTCCAAAATACTTTTATAATGCTTTTTTGTCATTGTGGAACTTGACAGCACCTGTCCTCATTTCACTTTCATTATAAAGGAAAATAGGTGACCAGGATATTCTTTTATGTTCCACAGAAGAAAGTAAGTCAGAGGGCTTGGAATGACATGAGGGTGAGTAAATGACGACAGAATGGTCATTTTTGGGTGAACCATGCCAATTATTTTATATTCAAATGAATTTCTCTTAAAATGATTCCAGTCTCTAAAGCCTGTGAACCGAGTATGCATGAGCTTTTAAATTTGTTTAACTTCAGTGTGTGTGAAATGGCACAAATCATACTCTGGGGGGAAGCAGACCAGCAGGACTAAAACAAGCTCTGAACATCTGCAGCACCTCATTGGTTCAGCATGACTTTACACTCACAACCCAAAAGGGATCTGAACCAAAAGCCATCTGGTCTCACATGCATTTCCCCAATCACTAATCCTGAAACACAATAATATTAAAGCTTCCTGCAGTGGAGCACTTCCATTCACATCTCTGCACCTTTCTAAAGAGACAATATGGAGGGAAACCAGATGAAAATAAAACTGAAAAATCACAAAAAGGCACAGAGGTTAGGGGTGAATGGAAGAGACAGACATGGAGGGGATGAGTGGACTTTTGTGGGATGAGTTCTAGATTACCTTCATAGAGCTGAGCATACTGAGGAAATCCTGCCGCTCGGAGCCACTCACAGGCCTCCTTCGCCTCCAGCTCTGAGAGAGAGAGAGAGAGAGAGAGAGAGAAAGATGAATTGATTAAATCAATAAGATAATATATTCATTCAATTCTCCCATGCTATTAATCATTATCATCCAGACATTCAGAATACATTAGACTTGATTTGATGACTCATTTCACTGTGAATAAGAGAGGTTTAAGGTTATTTAGATAATCTGTGGTCACATTATTAGCTCTGTCTGTAGAAAAAACATTCAGCATGGCAATGAGAGCAGAACTGGAATATTTTGCTGGTTTTCTGTGACACCAAAAGATCTTTGCAAAAACGAAACCCATTAAGATTCAAATATAATAGTCATGTTCTAGAATATCACTTCTATTTTTAGGGCCCGAGCACCGATGGTGTAAGGACCCTATTGGAATTGCTCCGTTTTTATTAGTGTATTCTACTTTAACTGTAATAATTTAGACAATGTTCTTCATCCAGCTGTCACCAATCATCAGGTGAACATGGCACATGTGATGGACAGCGCCTTCAGACTGGCATGAAATGCCCGAGATCTCCATGGAACTCCATGGAAACTGGTGAGGTGATAGGAGTCAGTTCAACTCTGGAACAACAAAAACTGAGAGGATCTCAGAAATAACAGCCCAGATGCAAGTACATCCTGAGGCTGATTTTCAAGAATAATAATAATAATAATAATAATAATAATAATAATATTACATGTTTTGTCTTTAAGAAATGCACATTTTACAATACCTTGAGTTGTGATATAAATTTATGATCATTAAAAACAAAAAACTTTTTATAGGGTAAACTGTAAATATTCTAATTGTTTGAGTTAGGACTCTACTTTTATTAAAATTAACCACTGGTCATGCATGGTATCATACATTTAGACCATAGATAAAACTAGCCATATAGCTCCTCACAGGCACGTGCACAGGTAGGGCTCAACCTGTGCAGAGCACATGCCCTTTTTGCCCTTACACTGCGAAGTGCCATTTTTTGATGGTGGTGTTTTTTTCTTTTCTTCTATAAATCAATGCTATTGGTCACCCTTTACGTCTGTCTGTCTGGTTTACAAATATTTAGCCAATGAAAGGTATTAAAAAGAGCTTGTGACTAAATCTGGTTGGACCCTCAAACTGTCAGTAAACCTTATAACTCCGCCCCCTCTAACGTGACTAAATGAACGGCACAGCAGACAGCAGCTGAACGAAGTCTTGCAAGGGTAAATAGCCTGTGCATACAGTAGCATTTCATCTTTTATAAAATTAGATTTTGGCCAAATGTATTTTACAACAGGAAAAACTGAGCGCCCATATAGCTACAACAAACTTGATGAAAAGGTAATGTGATGCCACCGTTTTAATGACAGACAAAATGCACATTTGCACACATTCGCTGGTCAAAAACCCCGTAACTGCATTTCAGTTTGACTTTTGTAAAATGTTAATAATATATTGATAAGTAATACAACAAACATTTAATTTGTTTTTACAATCGGAAAATCCTAAATAAGCACAGGTGAAGGTCTGGTTGGGCCAGCCAAAATCACAGAACACACCATGTTATTTATAGCAGCAATAGCGTATGGGTAAAGTACATGATACGAAGTTGACGCAAATCGACCTGAGGTTCGAATCCACCTTCTGCTGAACTCGCTCTACTCCCTTTTCCCATCACATAGAAATAAAAAAAAAATATATAAAATTCAATAATAATGAAGAAAATATTTTAAAAAGGTGGAAATAAAGCATATAACATGTTTAATAATAAAGTGTTAGGGGTAGGTGAACAGATATGCAGTTGCCCTTGGGGTGCCCTTTTTCAGTTTCAGCACATGCCCCTCAAAAGGTCTGTGCATGGCCCTGGCTCCTCAATACCATGATAAAATGTAACTAAATGGTTTCTATTGTATATGGTATAAAAAAAACAGTAGCCTAAATACATTTAGTATCAATTAAAATGCACAAATGGTAACTTAACAAAAATATTAAGTAAATCATTCTATTTAATTATTCTGTGATTATATTCTATTACTAGTGTTACTATATTAAATCCAAGGTAAATTATGGTGATTTGTAGATTGAAAAGCCTTCTAACTGGATCGTTCATGGCACAATGTTTCTCGTGTTTGTTAGAGCTCTTGAGTATGTCAGTGAATGTTTAATCTGGTTTAAACTAGTTTAAATCACGGAGACAATTGTGTTCTTCGCTGAATTTAAGTGCTTCTTGCTGGATCTCACAGCTCTGTTTAGTGGTTGTGTGATCAAAACGAATGGATAAATGGTCCGCGTGGCGCGGTTCAAATGAGTAGTGCCATTTTGTTCCGCTTTAACGGATAAACATTATAAATCGCACATTTATCCAACTTTTATTATTTTATCGAGAAAAATTATATTATTGCAATCGCCCAGCCCTACTTTAAATAAAGTTTAAATTATATCAAAATGTTGGATACAATTGAAATGTCATAAATCTCATCACCAATTCCAATATCACAAAAAAAACCTAATACTAGCATAACTAACATAAAATAAGAACAAAGAAACTGATTACAAGCAATAGGACAAAAAAAAAAAAAAAAAAACTATAACAGAACAAAGACACACAAAGAGAGAGAGAGAGAGAGAGAGAGAGAGAGAGAGAGAGAGAGAGAGAGAGAGAGAGAGAGAGAGAGAGATGAGAGAGAGAGAGAGAGAGAGAGAGAGAGAGAGAGAGAGAGAGAGAAGAGAGAGAGAGAGAGAGAGAGAGAGAGAGAGAGAGAGAGAGAGAGAGAGAGGTTAATCATGGTTTCATTACATCCATATTCTGATATGCCATTTTTGCATATTTCACACTCCATTGGGATTATTTGTTCATTCCAGTAGTTGTATTTTTTAGTAGTGATCGCTATCATTAGATTTGAAAGGGCACAAGAGAAATCACACGCATCATGTTTATAGGAGCCAGTGAGAGCTCTTTGATTTTGTTGTTGTCAGATTGACAGAATAAATCAGTTTACATAGCACTAGTAAACACAGTAAAATCATGCTCCTTATGTCAGTAATTAGCCTAGGAAGTTTGAGAAAGGACCAAAGGCATAAAATCAGGATTTATTTTGTGAAAACAAATCTTTCCAATGGAATGTAAAATATAAGATAATGGCATATCAGAATATGCATTTGATAAAACCATGATCAACCTGTGATTGTGTTCACTGAATGCCAAAATCATTTTCTCTTTGTGCAGCATGAATTACAATAAGATTTTATAAGCAGGTCACATTACAATAAACATTCTGCACATAAACCATTGTCATTTGGGAAGCTAGCCAATCAGATCCAAATGTAAACTGACTAGCCAATGACATTGCAGCGTGAAGCAAGGAGTGGGGAACCAACATTTTCTCAACAGAATAACCCTGTCAGTCAATGAAAACAGCAGCTGTGGCAAGAACTTGATGTTATGACTATATAAACGCGATTCCCAAAGAATCGTAGACAGCTTGCAAAGTGTTGTCAGTAATAGTCTTTGTATTCATAAGCATATATGGCTGTCAGGGTGAGTTGGGCTCTGAAATTCTGGCCTATTTATAAAGGCAGACAGTCTGCTGAAAGCCCTTCAGGACAATCTCTGGCACACGGAAGCAAAATTGTATTCAAATGAACAGATGAGGATTTAACTACACTAAAACAAATGGCGTTTAAATTACAGACTTCAGAAATAATTTACATATGCATATGAATGTTAATTTATTATACATATAATTTGCAACTCTTCCCATGTACAAAACAAGACACACAAAAGGGATTCAGCATTGAACACATACATATACACGTATGTGCGCATATGTGTGTGTGTGTGTGCGCATATGTGTGTGTGTGTGTGCGCGTATGTGTGTGTGTGTGTTGGGGCGTGCGTGCATATATATGAAATGTCAGATCTGAAAATGTATGTGTAAATAAATATGCATGTGCATATAAACCCAAATGGTCACGTACGCACACTTTTCATTACTATGATCAGATCAGCTTCGTCTGTTTCCTGCCTCCATACTCTGCCCCTTCAGCATTCCAGAACTCCCTGACTCCCAGCAGTGCTCTGGGATTTCCAACCCAGACGCCCACATTTCTAATGCCTCTAGATCACACATGAAGTAATCAAACACATTGTCTGATAATCCATTCAAACACTGCTTTCCATCTACAAATGTGCTATGTGGCAAGACTAGGATTGTAACAGTAGATTAGACTAAGATTTTCGAAGCATGATAACCGTCTCTCAGAATATCATAGTTTCATGGTATATGGTATTTCAAGATTTGATTCGATATCGATTCATTTGGAAATATTTTTCAGGCATACATTTCATAATAAAATTACATTTTTGAAATCTGAGACTTTGTTTCTGATCAAAAACAACTAAGCACAAAGCTTATTGTGAATATTGGACAGGAGGCAGGCTAAATGATGCTTAGTGAAACTTCATTTATGAATCAACTGAAAATAGCATTGAATAAAAGGGATTTAAGAATTGATATAAAGACTATATTAAAGTAATGCATTAAAATTCAGATGTTAAATGTTTTGGGGATGTCCAAAATAATCCTACACTGCTGATTTTTTTTCGGCATGGGATGCAGATTGGTGGTATCAGCCTCAGAGTTTTCTGACATTTTCTCCACTGCATGCATATGTATGGCTGTACGCAGGTTGACGAGTCTGACAGACATTCAAGGAGGAAAGGATTTGTGTACACTTGACATTCTACATCCAGTTGGAAGTTTTTCACTGTAATTTTCATACTGTGAATAAGCAAATGCACACTTTGTGACAACCATCAATTTTCATAAAATGAAACTCTATAGGCAAGAGTTTATCATCATTATTGTACTTTTTTAATGTCAATCATTATTACAAGTTACAACAGTTACTATTACTGATATTAGTATGTTCAGGAATCATTGAGGTTGTAATACGAAATTCACATTGATAAGAAGGTCCAGACAGGCATAAAACATGAACATTCCTGTAGCTACTTCTCTTCTCAGGAAAGGTGGAAACCCCCTAAGTAAAGTGTTTCTTTTTCCCTCTCCTTCTTCACTACCCCTCCCTCTCTTTTCCTTTTCCCACCCCCTCCCTCTTTCTTCATTCAATAAACAGGAAGTCTAAAGAGCTATGGTATTAAAATGAGGGGATAATAGGTAGGGGTGCTGTGGGTTAACATGATGATGATGATGATGATGATGATGATGATGAAGATGAATGACAATTATGTTTACTATATTCTTTTGGTATAGAAAAATCTACAGGATAAAAAGAGATGTTTCTTTCATGATGTTCTTCCATGTATGGACACATTTGAGAAAGCTCAAAGTGACAGCAGGGTAGAGATAGACAGTCATCTTTTAAAAAAAGTGGCATTCCCCACTAGAGTGGACCAACTTCTAGTGATATCAATTATAAAAGAGCATGATGGCAAAACATTTCATGTATTGGTTACTGAAGTGAAGGCCCGTTCACACCAAGGACGATAACTATAACGATAAAGAAATAGTTCTAAAAATCACTCTCATTATTAAAGAATAGCAGGGTTCGGCGAGGTCCAGAAAAATCCATAACTGTTTGACAAGTTATATATAAAAAACAATCGTTCATTTCCAGCATTTTTGCATATTTTTGAGTGACTCAAACACAACTATTAAAAAGGGTTCAAACATTCACTGATGCTCCAGAAGGAAACACGATGCATTAAGAAACATTTTTGAATTTAAAGATCAAGGTGAATTGTACTTAATTTGTCTTCTGGGAAAAATGCAAGGATCTCCTGTTGCTTCCGAAGGGCAGTACTAAATGAAAAATACCATGCATTTTGTATGATCTCTCTTATTTTATTAAAATTATTTACATTTTCACAGATTCTGCAAGTGGTTCACATACTTTTTCTACGTTGAAGTATGTCTACGTAGTCAGAATTTATATAGGCCAACTCCTGTTGTGGATGCACTCTTAACATAACACTAAACCCAAAAAATTCATGTTTTATTTTATGTTTTATTATTCTCATTATAGGCCTAATGTTATGACTGTCCTAATCATAGATATTAATGATGTGAATTGCTGTTTGAGCTGCATGTGCTGAAGCTGGCGCATCTTTACCGTGTTAATTCTTAACCAAATGCATCCTAAATGAGATAAATCAGATATATACACAAAATAAACATAATATAACTTGTAACTTACAATTGCACAAAACAAAAGGCTGCAAATTCACAAGCAAACTTATATGAAGGTTCTGTATGCGCTTATCCCGTAACAAAGCGCTAAAACATGAAAACATGGGCATACAAAGAACTCACAACATTCATTTACAGTAGTGTTTTCATTCTAATATTATGTAGCCTATATGACAGACTTGCACTGTACATGTTGCACTTAAAGGGTTAGTTCATCCAAAAATAAAATTTCTGTCATTAATTACTCACCCTCATGTCGTTTCAAACCCGTAAGACCTTCTTTCATCTTAAGAACACAAATTAAGATATTTTTGATGTAATCCGAAAGCTTTCTGACCCCACATAGACAGCAACACAACGCCCAGAAAGGTAGTAAAGACATCGTTTTAATAGTCCATGTGGTTCAACCTTAAAATGTTATGAAGCGACGAGAATACTTTTTGTGTGCAAAAAAAACAAACAAAAATAACGACTTTATTCAACAATGTCTTCTCTTCCGCTATTCACGTTGTTGGGCTATTCACACAGTACAGCGCTTCCAGGTTTTATGGCAGAACGCCGGCTCACTAATGGTGTTGTGGTGCTTACGTGAATCGTGTAGGAGAGTAACACGGAAGAGAAGAGATTGTTGAACAAAGTTGTTATTTTAGTTTTTTGCACACAAAAAGTGTTCGGGTCATTTTAAAACAAATGTGCTTTTTCTGAATGGACCCGAGAAGACCTGAATTCTTTTAAACTATGTTGGTCATTGAACAAAATTAACAACAAAATGACAACGTTATTCTCTCTGAATCTGCGCATCTACGCGCAATGGATTCTGCGCACGGTTGCTTCTGCATTTAGACTGGGGTCTTATTATTCATTTCTGCTGCATCCTCATCAGCGTAAATGAGAAACTAGGATATCCCAGATGATTCTGTTCTCTGCTCCCAGATCAGCATAAGCTGTCAAACCCTGTGAAAAAAAACCTGCTTGATGTTTTATAAAACAAGGATGTGATGATAAATGTTCCTCCCTTTAAAAAGTATACTAAGTAACTTCAGATAAATATTTAAAAATCACCAAATGCTCAACATTTTGCCCAACATGGTTTAGAGTCTGAGACATTGACTGTGCTACATCCATAACATATATGCAGCTCAAAGAAATGTCTGCCACAGCTCTGAGCTAAATAAAGCATGCGAGTAATGATAGAGCGAGTATTCTGTGTGTATCAGCATTCCTCTCACAGCTGTTTCAAGAACATGCTTTGAGGTTTTACAGCATTCATAAGTGTCTCTGTGTGTTGATATGAGACCTGTATACCACAGAGCTCTATAATCTGTCCCTTGCCCATCTTCACATGGCTAGTTCTACACACAACTATTTGAGCACCAAAAACATGGTTATACAGGGTAGGAATGCAAGACAATCTCTCATGGAAACATTAAGAACTTTTTGTAAAAATCAGGGATCTTTTTTATGCAAATTTGTACTCTGATTCATAAAAACAAATGTGATATCAGAAAGTCTGTACCATCATGTAAACTTTCGACCATGTGCACAGTTTTTAGCCGAATTGATTTTCAAGCAACTTCTGGGGTTTTATAAATGTAATAGCAATCGACTGCAATCATATTGCAATTCTGGCCGCAAACGCATCAATGAGCTCCCAATGTAGACGTCAATGCAGCAGCAATTCAACATATTTTGATAGCATTTTTAAAGAAAACTGTACTTTTTGTTTTTTTACAGCTTAGCCAGTAATTGATTTGACACACATGCATGTGATACAATCTCTCGTTATATGCCATCTTTCTAGACCTGCAAAGAAACCTTTTTTTTTTACAAAGTGCATCACTTTGGTTTTTTCACTGTATGAAAATGTGATGAAAATAAATTTGGGGTCAGTAAAACATTTTTTTTTAAAGAAATGAACACTTTTATTCAGCAAGGCTGCATTTAATTGGTCAAAATTGTCAGCAAGATAAAATAAATTTAGAATAAATGTCTGTTTTAACTTTTTATTCAACAAAGAATCCTGAAAAAAATTATGGTTCCCACAAAAAAAATACTGAGAAGCACAACAGTTAACAATAGTAAGAAACGTTTCTCCACCAAATCGGAATATTAGAATAATTTTTTGAAGGATCACGTGACACTGAAGACTGGATTAATGGCTGTTAAAATACAGCTTTGCCATCACAGGAATATATTACATTTTAAAATAGATTCAAATAGAAAAGTTACTTTAAATTGCAATAATATTTCACACAGTATTAGTTTTTTACCATACTTTTGTTTTGACCAAATAAATGCAGCCTCTGCGAGCATAAGAGACTTCTTTTAAGAACATTAAAACATCTTAGTGACCACAAACTTTTGGACAGTAGTGTGCATTCTTCGAAGCTTCGAAGCTTCAGTAGTAATCAACATCGAATATTCGAAGCTTCGGAGGGAGGGGGCTGAATATATTCTTCTCTCTAATAAAAGGCAGGAATCTGGAGAAGCAGAGCGCCTCACGCGGGCAGGGATTATATGCTCCGAGAACGGACACTGCACTAGTGATGCAAAACACACAGGTATTATACAGGTATAATATTAGGCTTGCTGCGATAGTGTTACCAGTTTCAGGCATAACATTGGTTACTACATCACCGCCTCCACCGTCGTTTTGATATTTTATAGTAGTAAAAATTTTAGTTCAGTTACAAATTAACTACAATTAAAAACTGAATGTGCTGCGTGAGCCGAACGAGAGTCGCAGCACAAATGCAGCAGGAGTCAGATGACTGAGCTGAATGACAAGATGATCGCGGAAGATTTGGTTTTCAAAAAATGTAAAAGCGCCTATTTAAGGGAGTTTTTCATTGTACTGTTTTGTTGTTGTGTTTCTCATTAAGAATAAATGAGACCCGCCCCTGTATTGGCAAATCGAAAGTAAACTGCGCATGGCTGCACTGTCATTCGTTCACAGCCGCTCAGTGCACAAGCACTGTGATGTGGCGGTGAGGGAAAATTTTTCTCACCGTCACATCCCTAACGGGTAAAAAGGCATTTTGATTCTATTGTTCTATTTTCCACAATGTCAAACAAATACAGCTTAACCCAAAATGCAATCTCAGGAATGCGCTTCTTCCATATAAGCTCATGCAGTTGTGCGCTCTAGACAGAGCAGGGAACGCTAAGAAGCAGCAAATATATTTATTAAGTAACGAGGTTGGGTTCCTATTAAAAACTGCAGGCACGAATGAGAACCGTTTCGAGGGGGATGGCAGGTGTACGCGAAAAAAAAAAAAAAAAAAAAGATTATTTGAATCCCAAAATTGAAAATGGAATACCAACCCATTGAACGAATATTCAAATATTCTGGTCCAGCCGTAGATTCAGTGAAAAACATTATACACTCACCTAAAGGATTATTAGGAACACCTGTTCAATTTCTCATTAATGCAATTATCTAATCAACCAATCACATGGCAGTTACTTCAATGCATTTAGGGGTGTGGTCCTGGTCAAGACAATCTCCTGAACTCCAAACTGAATGTCAGAATGGGAAAGAAAGGTGATTTAAGCAATTTTGAGCATGGCATGGTTGTTGGTGCCAGACGGGCCGGTCTGAGTATTTCACAATCTGCTCAGTTACTGGGATTTTCACACATTTCTAGAGTTTACAAAGAATGGTGTGAAAAGGGAAAAACATCCAGTATGCGGCAGTCCTGTGGGCGAAAATGCCTTGTTGATGCTAGAGGTCAGAGGAGAATGGGCCGACTGATTCAAGCTGATAGAAGAGCAACTTTGACTGAAATAACCACTCGTTACAACCGAGGTATGCAGCAAAGCATTTGTGAAGCCACAACACGCACAACCTTGAGGCGGATGGGCTACAACAGCAGAAGACCCCACCGGGTACCACTCATCTCCACTACAAACAGGAAAAAGAGGCTACAATTTGCACAAGCTCACCAAAATTGGACAGTTGAAGACTGGAAAAATGTTGCCTGGTCTGATGAGTCTCGATTTCTGTTGAGACATTCAGATGGTAGAGTCAGAATTTGGCGTAAACAGAATGAGAACATGGATCCATCATGCCTTGTTACCACTGTGCAGGCTGGTGGTGGTGGTGTAATGGTGTGGGGGATGTTTTCTTGGCACACTTTAGGCCCCTTAGTGCCAATTGGGCATCGTTTAAATGCCACGGCCTACCTGAGCATTGTTTCTGACCATGTCCATCCCTTTATGAGCACCATGTACCCATCCTCTGATGGCTACTTCCAGCAGGATAATGCACCATGTCACAAAGCTCGAATCATTTCAAATTGGTTTCTTGTACATGACAATGAATTCACTGTACTAAAATGGCCCCCACAGTCACCAGATCTCAACCCAATAGAGCATCTTTGGGATGTGGTGGAACGGGAGCTTCGTGCCCTGGATGTGCATCCCACAAATCTCCATCAACTGCAAGATGCTATCCTATCAATATGGGCCAACATTTCTAAAGAATGCTTTCAGCACCTTGTTGAATCAATGCCACATAGAATTAAGGCAGTTCTGAAGGCGAAAAGGGGTCAAACACAGTATTAGTATGGTGTTCCTAATAATCCTTTAGGTGAGTGTATACTGTTGCTGCTGAAATCACTGCTCACGGTCACACTCACTGCTTAGAAACTAAAGAGGAGATCAATTACACAAGAATCTCACTGATTTCTCACGATTCTCTGTCATGTATTGTCTGCCACATTTAGGCAGCAATTCAAGGTAAAGTTCGCCAAAATGAGAACAAGAACAATGGGGAATGCAAGTGATTGCAACAGAATAAATCAATGTTTTACGCAGTGAATGTATGATGTGTATTTGTCCCTTCAGGACATGCTGTAGAAAGTACATGGTTATGTTATCAGGCACCTTACAGATGACATACATCAAACACAGATTGTTCTGCCTCTGAAATACGTTCTTCGCATTTTGTTAAATTAAAGTGAGTTCACCAAGAGAGAAAAAAAAATCAGAGATAGAAGAAAAATGAGATATAAAACACACCGTCGATGTAATTAGACTGACTATAGATTGCACTTCATTCACAAAACTCAGCACTATTTGCCTGGTACAATAAAAAGTCACCATGAAATCCAAATTGATTAATCTTGTTTTTTTATGGAATATTGCCATATTTATTATAAATTATTTATCTGTGCACATCATTCATTTTTAAAAATTCATGTGCCCTCATAATCTTTAACCATCAAAATAACTTCCACTCACACTTTTAGCAACATCTCTTCTCTGATGACGTGTTTTTCGGCACAAAAGCAGAATAACCTGTCACCCATATGAGATCACAGCAATAACAAACCACAACGATCCAATCAATTCCCGACAGACAAAATCAAGTCCTGCCCTCTTTTTTTTCCCAGAAGCCGTTTCACTCAGATACGTTTCTCAGATATACATCACAATGGGGAAGAAAAGACTAAAATCGCAATGTCATTTCACATCGACTTTAAGGTCACTTTATTATCACCCACAGAAAGCAGGAGGGCAATGTACTTTAATTCAAAATACATCTGTGTACATTTTCTAAAATTGCATTCACCATGGATGCAGGTACTAAATGCTATCAGTGGCTGCAATTCACTCACTGTCAAAGAACCTTGTCAAAAGTAATCATCATTCGATTTCTTTTTATAATTTTTTTTCTTACTTTGCTAAAGCTGTAGCTTTAGTCCAACATGCTACATACCAGCTAAAAAGTTTATAAATTCAGACCAAGTGCAGACACAGAATTTATACAGCTATTTTAAAACCTAATTTTACAAGCAATGGAAATCTGGATTAGTGCAAAATAACTTCAATAACTATCAATTGAAATGTGAACAGCATGATTAATAAGATACCCACCCACTCACTCTGTCTCAGTCCCAAACCGCACACAGAGCGGCGCTGAGCGGGTGAGAGTGATTTGTAGTAAGCCTGGGTAATCCCTGCAGCATTAACAAAACAAACCAGAATTAGACTGAGAGGCATTTAAAGCACTGAAAACCCTGAAGCAGAAAAGAAAAACACTACTAAATGCTCCCATGAGTGCTGAAAGAGCAGAAGGAAAGTACTTCATCTCAATTTGAATGCGCTTGAAACGCCTGTTGGCATCACATGTGGTATCTCTGTGTGTGTGTGATGGGGGAGTGACCTTTGGTAAATTGAATGTAGTGTGAACCTGCTGTGTGCATGGAGTGAGCGTTACTTCATGGTTTAAGATGACCAAAATGCTGGTGTGTGTGTGTGTGTGTGTGTGTGCTGTTGTGTGTGCTGATATGTGTGTGTGTGCTGGTGTGTTGGTGTGTGTGTGTGCTGGTGTGCTTGTTTATGTGATTTATGAAGACACAAATTTGTATAATGACATGGGTATTACACTGGTATTACAACGTAAATGTGGTTTATGAGGACATTTCAAATACTTTTAAAAGAATGTTTTCTGTGATGGGTAGGTTTAGGGGTAGGGGTAGTGTAGGGGGATAGAATGTACAGTTTGTACAGTATAATGTATTAATATATTGTACATTACGTCTATGGAATGTCCTCAATGTAGTTGCACCAACGTGTGTGTGTGTGTGTGTGTGTGTGTGTGTGTGTGTGTGTGTGTGTGTGTTTTTTTTTTAAGGTATCTATAGTGATATAAATAAACGTGACATGACTTACTGGAGTGCCAGAGCTCATGCAAATATATCCACATTGCTATGATCAGATGCTTTTCTTATGCTTTATTAAAATGCTTGCGGGTTTTCTCAATTTTGTTGTGTGTTTATTTTGTTACTGAGAAGAAAGTGCGTAGCACATATTTACATATTCATTTAAACGCTGCCTTTAGCAGAGTGCACACCTGTGTGGCATCAGATGTTCGATTACAGTATATCGCTGGTCACATATTTCGTACTTTGTTTTACCCCTAAAAAAAATTTCACAGAGAGTATATCGGGCCATAAGGAATAAGCGAGAAGAAAAGAGAAGGAAAAAAAAAACAAAAACAATGAGCTCCATTTGGAAGCATTTTATCCATAGGAGTTTATTATATTATATGCATATATGTCAGAGGAAATGACAGACTAAGAAGCTGAAAGGAAGTGCCAAATCTCTAATCGCAGTATTATTGGTACTGTATATTACGCTGCTGTCACTTTACGCAGATCTAATATACACATTTGATTTCTTTCCCAGCTGTTCACAGACATAACCGACTGTGTTTATGTTAAATTTGTGTGCTTTTGGTATAACCTTGTGTGTATTTGACAGTTTAAGACGTGCAAGAGAACTTAGCTTAAAGGGGTACTTCACCGCTGGAAAGATGAATGTGTATTTAAATTGGGTCATTTATGTAGTAGAAATGTGAAATTATTTTAGAAGATGGTGCCTTCTAGACTGAGAAAAGCCAGAAAATTTCTTTTTGGTTCATGTGGATGAAAGACAACTCCCAGAATGCACTTGTTTCGCTGCCCTACCAGGCCACTCCCAAGCCATGCCTACCGGTTACATCACTTGCCCACTGCGGCACCACCCCACCGCCGTGTTCATTTTTATAGTAATAAAATCATTTAGTTCAGTTAGAGAACAGACACTACAATTAAAAACTGAACGTGTCTGCTCGATACAGCACGAGCCGAACGAGAGTCGCCGCACAGACCGGCAGCAGGAGTCAGATTTCATGAGAGAGAGCGAAGAGCTGACAGACAAGATGATCGCGGAAGATTTGGTTTCAAAGCGAAATGTAAAAGCGCCCATTTAAGTGAGTTTGTCATTGTACCGTAGCGTTTTTCATTAAGAATAATAGGCTAATGAACCCACAAGTCAAGCAACCCACCCCCGAACTGGCGCTAATTCAAAACCGAAACTAAAATGAGCACGGCCGCACGGCATTCATTCACGGCCTCACAGTCATTCACTGTGCGTGTCCAGTCTGGCACGTTTTCAGTTCATGCATATGGAAGCTTAACTTTCATAAAAATTCATTGAAAACACTCGCTTTGCTCCGCACCGCTCCGTTATGAATGCCTGAGAGAGACCGTGCTCATTTACATTCTGGGAGTGAGATCCCACCCCTATGGGCGGGTTGAAAACATGCAGAACTAGCTCCTACTACTGGCTGTAGTCTCTAGCCTCTGGCCAAAAAAACGAGAGAGGCTTTTTTCCAGACATAAAAATACATAAATCTCTCGTCTCAGGGAGATAAGAGGGGGAAAGCACGATCATTTGAATATACTACCGGGTATCTACTGATACAAAGCTTAATGCTAAATTGCTGAAGTAACCCTTTAATACTCACGCAAAGCACCTTCTGACAGCTAGCTTTCTGTGCACGTGCTTCAGATGTGTGCACTCAGAAATTCCTATATCAGAGGTTTAAACTGATATGGATTTAAAACGCATGCAGATAATAAATTTTTATGATGAACTGCAATGTTACGCGAGCGTGATAGAGAATGTTTTAGTTTTTGGCAGATTATCTGATGCACAAGCTGTAAAGGCACAGCATTATTCTGGAAAGCGGGTGGGGAGCAGCAGCTCATTTGCATTTAAAGATACATGCATAAAAACAGCATGTTTTTATTTCCACTCAAAAATGGGCATTTACAACATGGTATAATAAATGATCTGTGGGGTATTTTGGGCTGAAACTTCAGACACATTCTGGGGACACCTGAGACTTGTATTACATCTTGTAAAAAGGGGCACAATAAATCCCATTTAACTAGGCCACTACAGTGACTATTTCAAGAGGTCTTCTGGTAAATTTCTCAATGTGCTTGAGTGCAATTCTGATAATTCTATGAGATCTTTGTATCTCTGATGAAAGTGAAAGGTCACAGACATTTCCAGCGGCTCATCAGGAAAACACTGCGACTTTTGAGAAACGGACCAAGGAGGCTCTGTGCGTTTCTGAAAAGTCTCTGTGTTTCAGAAGACTCTGCATTTTGAAGATTGTCTGTGCATTTCTGAAGAGCCCCTGTTTTCTTCAGAAGAATTTCTGAGGAGTCTCCGCCCTTTTCCACAGAATATCACTAAGTTCCTGAAGAATACAAGTGCATTTGTGAACAAGCTGCTGTGGATTTCTGGATAGTCATGTTACATGTACAGTACACAACAGATTCTTCATGAATTTACACATCTGTTTGAAGAAAAAACAGATCACATCCACACATGCTGTTAAAGATAGTCCACACAAAACTTAAAATTATTCTTTCATTATGTACTCACTGTAATTTTGACCCAAACCTGTATGACTTACTTTCTTCTGTTTTGTCCATACAATGGAAATAGTCAAAAACTGCTTGATTACCAATATTCTACAAAAATATCTTCTTTTAGTTCTGCAGAATAAAGAAAGTCATAAATGTTTGGAGTGACATGAGGGTCAGTAAATGAATTTCCCTTTAATACATTCTCAGTTTTTTTAACCTTGTATCATTTGGTTTATGATGTTCATATCTGGGTGTAAATAGTTCCAAGTAAAAGGCCTTTAGATAGAAGCATCTGTTGTATGAATAAATAGCATCTGTAAAGTGTGTGTGGGGAAGGAAATGTTTTCTGTGTGTTTGGCTGAATACACCTCATTGTTCTTAGCGGTTCTTTGGCTTCTACCCACAATCCCACAGTCCACCTCTACTTATCCCAATTACACTTCTCCTATTCTTCTTTTACCAATCCTGTTTATGCCTCTCTATTTCTCCTCTTACACTTCTCTTCTCATTCACCCAACAAACAAACAAACAAACAAATGTATGATTAACATTCCTCACTGACTGACATTCAGGTTCAGAGGTCAAATTCTAACTAAACCCTGCACGTCATAAGCAGCGCAGCAGTCGTCATGGCGATAATGAAAACAATTAAAACACTGTTATGAAAATGAATGTTGACAAATAGTAATATGACATGAAAATATGGCTAAAAGGAACAACTGCATAAGGTGAAGCTGAAGAGTGAATGAACACCAGTAAACTGAAATCTGTTCTATATGATGCACAACATAAATGTAACATTACAGCTTGTATCCGCACAAAAGGACACAAATGCAAGTGAACTTGAACTAAGATACGTTCTTGTCTGAATGTGCAACTCCTGTTGTGGATGCGCTCTTCCCGTAACAACAACGCTGAAACACAGGAAACTAAAGCACAAAGAATTCACAACATTCTATTACAATGGTGTTCTCATAATAATGTTATGTATATGGCAGATTGTCACTGCACATCTTGCACATTTTTTATTATCAAAGTGATTATTACTGTCCGCTTTCAAATCCATTGTGTTACTTTATTTTGCCAGTCTGGACGGCATGCTGTCCTAACGCCAACCAATCAGACCTCAGGTATACCGCCCAAAATGCTGCAATAACCAATCAGAAAAAAAGAGTCACGCGATGATTGATTTTTTTTTTTTTAAATCAAAGCTCGCCATCACATCCAAGTACTCTGGGCCACAAGGGGTGCTACATTCTCAGCAGGAAGGTCTAGAGACAAATTGCATGAAAAACATTTTTAAAAATAAATACTAATTAATAATAATAATAATAATAATTTTTCAAAAAGTCAGATTTACAGAATTTGATATACTGTTGGAATCATGAGAATTATTTAATTTTTATAATTAACATTTTACGTTTTATACACCAAGTTTAAACAGTACTTTGATGTTAGGTAGAAAAAAGAAAAAAAAAAGTCATTGTAATAAAAATGTATATTCCCGTCTGCTTTCATTCTGCTTTCTAAAGATGGGTCGGAAATCACTAATTATTTAATTCTACTGACAGATATGACACAAAAAAGATGCAGTGTCAACTAGAAAGTAAGCATTTTCCAGATAATATTTTACACTTTTTTTTTTTTTTTTTCACTGTCTATTCTAGGAAGGGGTCCCTCGCAAGGAAGATCTGTGACACCAAAGATTGAAAAACCCTGATATATAGAATCGAATGCACATCAATATGAACAATTTTAAAACACTATATCTGAGTTCTGAATAAAAATCACATAGCTACAGAAAACTAGCCAACTACCAGAGGTACTTAGTAGGGAGACCGCAGCGAGATGCACTGAAGGATAAAGTGAGGTTAAAACTCACCGTGACCCTTTCGATGTTGTGGGGACGACCTCTCCATCCTAATCACTTAAACTCCAGAGGTACAACATTACATGTTAACATTCAGGAGACACAGGAAAGTGCCTGCCTCAGCCATTCAAACACCTAAAACCTACTCAAGTCCAACATATGCTCACACATTTCCAAAAGGTCCAACCAGAAAAGTATTTATTATCCAAACAGGGCCATAGCAAAGAGTAACGTTTAACGGTCTCTGAGCAGTGGAGTGGGATCTGATTTACTGTGGTGGCGGTATCCTGAGGGGGAGGGGGTGGGGGGTTCGGCCCTTCCTGCCCCCACCCACCCACCCATTTATACCATCTGGTTCCTGAGACCAAATGTTCGGCCCTCAAAAACTCCTCCTCCACGTACCACACCACAGTCTGTGTGTGCTTGTGTGCCTCAACATGCAGCTCAAGCGCTGTAATCCAGACGGCCTATCATTAGCCTTATTAGGGTTGTGGGATTGCCCTGAGGGATTGTTAGGTGCTTCATAAAGTGATTAAATTTGGTGAAGTATAACATAACAACAAACCCAAAGCCCAACTGCACACCTGCAATACTCAAATAAGGTGTGTGTGCATGTGTGTTTCAGTGCATCATTGTGCTTAACGTAGGGATTTGTGATATTGACAAAGTAAATTATATATTTTCACAATAGTGATAAATAGACTTATCGGTTTATTTTTGGACGGTAGACGCTCTACAAATGTAAACAGCAGACTAAAATATTTTATATATTTAAGACACCATGTAATTACAGATTACAATCGAGAAATTAATAAAAAAAAAAATAATAATAAATAATAATAATAATAATAAATAATAATAATAATAATAATAATAATAATAAACGATACCGGTGCCATATTGATACTTTTAAACAGTACCGGTGCCTAAATGGTGCCTGAACTGATACTTAATCAGTTTTTAAATAACTCCACACAAAACGACAGTGGATGACAGAACAGATTAGAGAACAGCTTTTTTTATTGAAAAAAAAAAAATCTAATTCATTTATCATTGACGAGAGTGAGGCGAGCTGACTGACAAGACCATGACGGAAGATTTGGTTTCAAAGCCAAATGTAAAAGTGCAATATTTTGGATTTAAACCCAGTGCTAATAGGGAAGCTGCAAACATTAGAGGCAATCTGTAAACTTTGTCTGATGAAGGTGGCAGCATAAAACACACACACACCACAGTGTGCACCACAAGAATGAGGATGTTGTGCTTATTCGTTTTGATAATAAAGCTGTCTTATTCACTTTGTTAATAAAAGTCCTATGTTTAATATAAGAGAGTTTGTCATTGTACTGTTTTGTTGTTGTGTTTTGTGCACTGCCGCACAGACATTCATAGGTGGAAAAGAGGGACAAACCCCAACGTTGATTAACCGGGGGGTAATTTCCTCACAGTCACATCCCTAGAAATTATGCATTCGAAATTCTATAGCTTTGAAAAATGACTAAGGAGCAGTTAAACAGAGCAAGTGAGTCCTGCTGGTACTTAGTCAATTCTGATTCGATCAAAGTTCAGACCGTCTGTATAGTCATTTCCTGTTCCCTGGGATTTGCTGTCATTCCTTCGGTCCTGTGAGAATGAGGGGAGAGGAAAGGAGTGGTGAAGGAGTGGGGGGAGGACAGACAGTTCAGGAAACAAGGGATCAGACAGGAAAGCACAAAAGAAAATGTCATGGCGCAAAAAGGGCGTGGCACTGTCGTACACGCATCACTTAGTTTTTGATAGGCCACTTTGATATCTATCAGAAATCAGATACACAACATACACGAACAAACACATGCTCACACACCCCATCATACCCCTCAGATACAGAAAGACGGGGAGCAGTACAAAAGTGAAAGAGACCATGAGAGAATCACGAGAGTGAGACAGACAGATGACGTAATAAAAGAAAGAGGAAATTAATGACAGTGACTCAGCTTTGACCTCATGATGGATACTAAAATACTCTGAAGCCAATCATCAAATGCTAAAGGCAACATCAGCTCAAAAACTGTGACAAATTGGGCAGAAGATGACCGTGACAATCTGTCCTTCTCTCAAACACACACCATTACTATACATATGCACATGAAGCTTTATCAGCACACACGGACATACTGCTACACACAGCATTTCCACTTCAAACACAAACACAGCATGACAAACACACACACACAAATCGAGCAAAAAAAACTGAAGTCGAAAGCCACTTCAAACGCTTCAGATTGCTTCAAACGCATGTGCTTTCTTGTGTGTATTTTTAAGCAGTGTGCTTAACTTGTTGCTAACCCAAAATATTTGCTGTGTGTAAAATAAATCTAATTAAATTCATAAAAATCAAGAAAAGGGCATCCAATTAAATATACAACATGTACAAAAACACTATAAGAGTTAATGCCTGTTCAACACAAAAGTGCAAATCTTATTGTTTGGTCAGTTTTCTTTGCAGTGTGATTTTTATTTTTATTTTTAAAGACAGAGAGAGATTAAAACACCAATCCATAAAAAAAAGTCACATTGACAGCATGCAAATGTTTTAAAAACAGCCGACTCTCATGCCTTTTCTTTTGCAATTAAAAGTTTATACAAGAAATCCTGTAGGTCACAATAAAGAACTTTATGTTTTCCTTGCTTTACCCTGGGCTCACTTTAATTCAGTGCATGGAGCGCAGCAAAAATAGACTGAACTGCTACATATGCACCACTCCTGGAACACATTGCCGGACCGAATCCATGTGCAGTGTGAACGCTCTAACCAGTTAACATGGGCACGGAACAAATTACACTGCATCAACAGCGTAAAAGAGTCTGACACAGGCTAGAATTGCTGAATAAAGTCGTCATTTTTGTTTGTTTTTTGCACACAAAAATAATTCTCGTCGCTTCATAAAATTAAAGTTAAACCACTTGAGTCACATGGACTATTTTAACAATATCTTTCCTACCATTCTGGGCCATGAAAGTGTTAATTAAATTGCTGTCTAGGGAGAGGTCAGAGAGCTCTGGGATTTCATCAAAAATATCTTAATTTGTGTCCCGAAGATGAAAGAAGGTCTCTTACGGGTTTGGAACGACATGAGGGAGAGTAATTAATGACATAATTTTCATTTTTGGGTGAACTAACACTTTAAAGGGCCAGAATCATTACAAAAATGTAATTGTTACAAATTCTATCCCTAATTGAAAAGAAGAAAGGAAGGAATCAATCAGTCAGTCAAAGGATAAATCAATAAATCTATGAAAATACATGAACCACTGGATGAATTAATGAAACAATGACTATGGATGAATCCATTAAAGAATCGAATCCATCCATCCAAATCTACAACAGTTTATTTAAAGAACTACAGACTAGACAAAAGGAAAACATGACACTTTCAATTAAACATAAAATATCACTAAAATCTTAATATATACCACTTCACTGAACTCTCACTTGTCAATATCATTATCATCATCAGCCAAGATCATCAGGCTGAAACACAAGGAAACATCAAACATGCACCAGCCAGCGGATGACCTGTCTAGTCACTGGCCTATTTGGTCAATAGAGCTCCAAGAACAGCTGTTACTTAAATATTTTTCTTACACACTCACAAGATGCATGGTCATAACTGCAGTGACCTTTCTTTAACAAGGCCTCAGAATTTCAGTACACACAGACACACACAGAGATAGCACAGTAAATAGAAAGAAGGATAATGAAACAGAATGTGAGAACGTGTGTTACATGATCAACTTCCTCTTACAGAGGTTTGTGGGCTGTTTGCACTTTACTGTTTATTTGCTTTGTACTTTCATGCCCTTTTGTGTGTCAGTGTCAGTTGTGTTGTGATATGCAGCTCTCACTTAATTTCTTCCAGAAGGGACTGAAAAACAGTGGTTTCCTCTGTGGCATTTTACAGTCTGGATACAGATGACAAACATGTAGAGTTCGGCAGAAATCAACATCATCAAATACACTGTTATTCTCAGGTGTACCAGAGTGCCAGACCACTGAGACCTCATCAGACCAATGTGACTGAACAAATATCGAACCACAACAGGTCAAAATCAAACTAAGATCTCATCCACACAAGCTCACATGTGACTGTTTGACTTCATATTTTGTGCCAATTTCCCAAGAAGTGACAATTTTTGTTCTCTTGAACACATGGGATGGAAATGCTGCTTTATTCACAAACGTTTTATGTGATATTCCAATTATGTGCTTAAATTAAAGTTAAATTCACAACTTTGAATGGAAACATAGCTAGTCACATGATCCTTCAGAAATGATTCTTATATGCTGATTTGGTGCTCAAGAAACATTTCTTATTATCATCAAAGTTGAAAGTTCCTGAAAACAGCCATTAAATATTTTTGTGTAAACATTAAACAGCGAAACATTTTTCTTCAAGATTCTCTGAGGAATTTTTTATAACATTGTATGAATGCATACATTTATTTTGATCAATTTAATGTATCCATGCTACATTTTTTAATGGTAATCTATTTATTTTATATAATATATATATATATATATATATAAGATTAATATCCTTTGTTATTAAGTTTACATTGTAAAGGTATTAAAAATTATTGATGTACAGGGTAATTTATTTGCACATTATATTTTAATTTTATTTAATATATTGTACTATAAGACAGTAAAACATTTGACTGTACTTCTTTCTTAATGCATATTATCATTATCTTAAAATATTTTGAGATCAAGCAATTGCCACACTTAGCCAATAAATACATTTAAAACTGTCAATCCAGCCTTCCCCCCCCCCTCTCTCTTTATTTCTGTAATAGGATAAAAGAAGATCTGGAGATATAGAACAAGGAATTTTTCATGTACTTTTTTTATGTTGCAACACTGGACACTTGCTTCCTCTCAGCTGACATTCTATGTTACTACTGACATGACCATCCACAGGCTCAAACCATAAAGTCACACCAGCACATGACATACTCACTGCAAAGGGTCAATGATCCCAACATTTGAAACTAGTTACAGATTGCACATTGTTTGTGTGTGAATGTGCAATGCACAATGCAATGAAGTTTTTCAAAGGGGCTGTTATTGAATGAAGGTTCACTTAAAACTACTGTATATCGGATTCAACAGGAAAACATGAGCTCAAAATGTTCATCTCATTTTGCATGCAAAGTAGGCATTTATGTACACAATCACATGAAAGAGGAATTTGCAAATTCTCTGTAAAAGCAATTGACCTCTGAAACTCCTCAGTTTAATGTCCAAAATCCCCTCCAAAATGACAACACACCCCGTTCATCTGGGGCAAACAATTCACAAGGCATAAGGCAACTATTTCTAAAAACCAGTGCACTTCCAAAACGGGTTAATTGCAGCAACTGGAAAACTCATTAAGATAATCTACCTCTCTATGGAAATTGGACACTAGCACTGTCATGTTTGTAATGAGATCAGCAGAAAGTTGCCTCATAAATCAAAAAAAAAAAATTTTAGTAACTCTTATAAAACCAAACATGAGAACACACAGATATGTCAGTTATGTAAATTAAAGACAATTTCAGATTCCCTCACACTCTTTCTTTCTCCAGATAAAAGCTTTGTGGGCAACCAAAGTGCTTATTAGCAGAGCTATGTTAATGTATATTTATTACTGAGGTACCAACCTAAACAGCACGTCTGAGCATTACATGCACGTGCAGCAGCTATCTAGGTAGGAAGCTCATTATGTATTGAGTATAAACTCAAAGAGAGTGGTGTAAACTGATCTCTCACTCACACCTAGCTCTCTGTGCGTGCGTGTGGCTGTCGGCCTCTAACAAATGAATAGATCTTTTATTTCAGCTGCATGCAAAAACGTGGCAGCGCGTGCACACTCAAGTAGCCTTATTATAGCTGATCCTGATATGAGAACCACAGTTATCGTTTCTACCAACAACAACAACAACAACAAAAACAACTCTAAATAGACGTAGTAAACTTTGTATTAGCCGGCTGTCATCAAAAATTAATTAACTGAAATGAAAAAATTCTAACACCATCTAAGGAGATTCATTACACAGAAGTAATCAATAACCTGACTAACCATACTATTGGCGGAAATCATGGTTACCACGGTAAATTTCAGAGGGTTCAGTAATGCTGAAGGGTTCGTTTCATTATTGCAACCGAGCCACTGATACACAGAAATATCGATTATACAGTATTTCATTAGCGTTACATATGTTATGATGTAATAAACATGTCATTTATTATTAAAAGAAACACTCACAATCGTACAGGAAGCATACTTGGGCAGACTTTCGATCCCTTTTGGAGGGTTATAATGGACTGACTGACGGACTCGTGTCTGTCTCACCCGGTGTCTTAAAAAAAAAAAAAAAAAAAATCACACTCCCCGCAAAAACAATCGTTTATCTGCATAACTTACCCGCTATTTGCCGCTGTTTGGCCTTCCTCCGCAGTAAAGTCAGGGCTCTGTATGTAGATTCTCTGAACTGTGAAGTTAAAGATCGCGACTGTGGGCCATTGCAGCTTTTATCCATTTACAAACTCTCTCCTGACTTCTGAACCCAACTTTTAACCCTGGACTTCTTCTTTCTGAGACTCTTGGTGCGTTCGAGGTCTTACTCCTGAGACGAAGCAGTGGTTATTCATGCTGCTGCTTCGTTATGTTAGCGGTATCGTTTCATTTCTTAAAAACTCTCATTAAAAGGACTTTCCGTGAACGCTGCCGTGTAACCATTCAAACCGCTAAGCACCACGGGACATGAAGTCTCTTTACTTGTGCGTCTTTTGACTGTACTAGTAGGCTAGTTTCCGTTATGACGCCTAGCGGGCTGAACTGTTTGATGTGTATTCTAGCCTACGTCTTTTTATGTTTCGTTAAATGCACACAGGTCAAGTTCATTACTTTTAAACATAAATTGTATTATTTACCTACAGAAACATTTTAACAAGACTGACTCAAAATGTTGTGCTATGGACAAAAATAATAACCTAAACTTGATCAAGCGATGATGTGTCCCGTATAACATATATTTTTAAAATAATTTAGCCTAAATATTTTTTCACATACATCTTTTTTTCTTAATTTTTTTTTATCTTAAAACTAATTATTTCACACAATACATGTCTTATTTTCCTTATATGATTAAAAACTCACAAAAAAATAAGTATTTAAATAACCCAGCCTGATGCTTCTGCCATTGTGGACTGATACTTCTTTCTGACTTTGATCTGAATGACAGTGTAAATATACAAAGTAAATATCTCACACCTATGGTATGCTTGTCCAAACTATGTGACTAAATAAAGATCTAATCTGAAGATCAATGGGAAGAACATTTCTAAAGTTTGTTCACATGCCAGAGATTGAACAGTGACGAGATGAAGCAATCACATTGAGTGCATAACCATTAAGAGGATTATAGTAGGCTATTAAAAAACAAGCTATCTATCACCCATGCGGACAAAGATGGCCTGTCTGTGTGTGTAATTTACACCAAAAACAACCACACACATTATTCTGTTTGCTGAGCCTATTCATTTGCATAGTTTATGGGGACCCTTGCAAGCTAGGATGAACTACAAAACATTCAGAGTCAAATAAAACATAATTTTAATGTTCCCATAAAGATCAACAGGTAATCATCCACATAAAACATCATATAAATATAAATATAAAGCTATAACTTTTATTTATAGATTCAAGCACTTCCAGAGAGTGGCTCCTAAAATGGCACACATAAGAAACCCTTGTGCCTCACAGTCTGTGGTGAATAATTACACATTAGATATCTACCATGCCATCTGAGGTGTGTTATAAATAGTATGATCTACTTTCTGTGTCACGTGATCCTACCATTACTTTCCTAAAATGTAACTGGGTGACATCTACAGTAGATGACTGCACAGAGAAGGTAAAGGTCAAGGAGTTCTAGCAGAACAGCTCAAACTATAGATTATGAGATATCATGAAAATAGTGTCAGAGACAGTGATATAGCAGAGAGACAGTTAAAAATAGAACCATTCCTTAGTAGGTTGTTTTAGGCTGAATTGTGTCCACAACATTCTAAATAATGTACACTTGCAGTCTTTTTCTAAGTGCTCTAACATAGCTGCCATAGTAATGTGGTTAGTAGTAAAGCCATTCAGCTATAATAGAATCTCACATCCTTACCTGAGCGCTGGACACGACAGCAGGTCAGCTTCTGAAACATCAGGAAAAATGTTGCAATCATATTTGATGAGATTTAACAACAAGATCTGTGTCTGGGTTTCTCTGGGCACCCTCACTTTGTGCTTCAGCATCACCTTGATAAAATAAACCCTGAAGTACAATTTTTACACTACTATACAGACTTTTCTTCAGACTAAATTCAACATCAAATTATATGGCTTATGGGCAAGGACAGTATATATTAAGCAAGGAAGCAAAAAACATGTATCACAGTTTCTACAAAAATATTAAGCAGCACAATTGCTATCAGCATTTTTAATAATTAGAATTGTTTCTTGAGCTTCAAATCAGAATATTAGAATGATTTCGGAAGGGTCATGTGACACTGAAAATACAGCTTTGCCATCACAGGAATAAATTACATTTTAAAATATATTATAGAAAGCATTTACATATTTCTCAAATCAATTGGTCTTTTAAAAATATTAAAAGACAAATTGTGTGTGTATGCACACATACATATATATAGAACAGTATATTTATTTTAACATTATGCCCAACATCTCATTTTGTGTTTTACACAAGGAAGAATATTGTGTAAATGATGACAAAATGTAATTTTAGGGTGAATTTTCAAATTTTCTGTTGTTAATAAAATAAAATGTTAGAGTAGCAGAGTTTGTTGAGTAAACCACTGAATCAAAGTGTGTGTCCAGTAATTTCAGTTGAACAGACATTCCACTGTATCCTAAGTCTGCAACGGAAAAAAGTAAATATACCAGGATCTCTCACTTAGGAACGTTGTGATGTCATGGGTTTTGCAGTGTAGCCTATTGGCTGAGCAATGCGGAAAGGCTGAAAGGGTGCTTTTTAAAAAAGACGTTGCCCTGGTAACAGAGTTTTGGCTGGATCTCATATGGGCAGCCAGTGAGTGAGTCCAGTTCAGCAAATGATAATTTCCTACGCCCACTGCATCAGCCCAAACACTTACACATGCGCCACAAGTGCCTTCTAACAACTATTCACACAGTATGCTATAAAACATTCCTTTTCAAAAACGAAAACATTTACCCTTAACTGACGATCATAAACTTTTAAGAGTTGTTTCCTTTACACAGAAAGTTCTGTGATGCCAGTATGATATTCATATGGCATGATTTTCAAATAAAACCATGTCCAAAAATGCCTAAAAACATGGTAACACCATGGAAACTTCTTAAATAAATCTAGACAGCTGTCAATCAAAGCATGACTTGCATGAGTTCTCTCGTGCTTTTAAATCTACTTTGTGTTTTGTGTATCTTTCTTTCTCTCACTCTGTCTCTCTCTGTCTTACCTTAGCCTGGTTGACGAGTGCTCTTAGACAGTTGACAAAAGCCATGTTCACAGCAGGTACCCACAATGAGGGTCAGGTTCAAAAGGTCAAGGGTGAACAGTCATGAAGGTTGCCGTGTTGGAGTCTATGCAGATTAACGGTTCTCTGAGAGTCTGATGGTCCGGAGCTCAACGGCTTGAAGAGGCAGATAGGGAGGGGCCACAAGGCCATATTTCAGCTGGCCAAGAGGAGAGATTCTCTGCATACCACTGTAGCTAGCGCTAAATGCTAACACACAGAGGGAAAAGCATAGAAGCCCAGCCGGATCTGCTGTAAGAACAGAGAACTCACAGGGCACATAGCACACTTTAAAGGGATCACCCTAATGTCATTCCATCCTCCTATTATTTTCTTTCTTCAGTGAAATACAAAAGATGATGCTAGCCAGAATTAGCCACTCTTATATTTACTTATATATTTCTTATTAATCACAAGGATGATGGAGATTTGTGAGCTTAAAGGGATAGTTCACCCAAAAATGAAAATGATCCCATAATTTCCTACTCACCCTCAAGCCATCCTAGGTGTATATGACATTCTTCTTTCAGACGAACACAATCAGAGTTATATAAAAAAAAATCCAAGCATTTTAATGGCAGTGAATGGCAGCCCAAAATTTGAAGCTCAAAAAAGTGCACCCATCCATCGTAAACTGTCTTTAGTATATAAAGGCCTTCTGAAGCAAATCAATGGGTTTGTGTAAGAAAAATATCCATAGGCTATTTAAAACTTTATAAAGTAAAATATCTAGCTTCCAGCGGACTGCTTTCCATATTCAAAGTGTAGTGTTCAAATGCTTACGCTACGTCCTACGTCATCGTCGTGCCAGTTACCTTTTTTTCATAAGTTGAGGCGGTCTGCCGGAAGCTAGCTATTTTACTTTATACCCATCGATTCACTTCAGAAGGCCTTTATTAACCCCACTGAGGTGTGTGGAGTAAGTTTACAATGGATGGGTGCACTTTTTTGAGCTGCCATTCACTGCCATTATAATGCTTGGATTAGTCAGGACATTTTTTAAATATAACTCTGATTGTGTTTGTCTGAAAGAAAAATGTCATATACACTCACCTAAAGGATTATTAGGAACACCATACTAATACTGTGTTTGACCCCCTTTCGCCTTCAGAACTGCCTTAATTCTACGTGGCATTGATTCAACAAGGTGCTGAAAGCATTCTTTAGAAATGTTGGCCCATATTGATAGGATAGCATCTTGCAGTTGATGGAGATTTGTGGGATGCACATCCAGGGCACGAAGCTCCCATTCCACCACATCCCAAAGATGCTCTATTGGGTTGAGATCTGGTGACTGTGGGGGCCATTTTAGTACAGTGAACTCATTGTCATGTTCAAGAAACCAATTTGAAATGATTCGAGCTTTGTGACATGGTGCATTATCCTGCTGGAAGTAGCCATCAGAGGATGGGTACATGGTGGTCATAAAGGGATGGACATGGTCAGAAACAATGCTCAGGTAGGCCGTGGCATTTAAACGATGCCCAATTGGCACTAAGGGGCCTAAAGTGTGCCAAGAAAACATCCCCCACACCATTACACCACCACCACCAGCCTGCACAGTGGTAACAAGGCATGATGGATCCATGTTCTCATTCTGTTTACGCCAAATTCTGACTCTACCATCTGAATGTCTCAACAGAAATCAAGACTCATCAGACCAGGCAACATTTTTCCAGTCTTCAACTGTCCAATTTTGGTGAGCTTGTGCAAATTGTAGCCTCTTTTTCCTATTTGTAGTGGAGATGAGTGGTACCCGGTGGGGTCTTCTGCTGTTGTAGCCCATCCGCCTCAAGGTTGTGCGTGTTGTGGCTTCACAAATGCTTTGCTGCATACCTCGGTTGTAACGAGTGGTTATTTCAGTCAAAGTTGCTCTTCTATCAGCTTGAATCAGTCGGCCCATTCTCCTCTGACCTCTAGCATCAACAAGGCATTTTTGCCCACAGGACTGTCGCATACTGGATGTTTTTCCCTTTTCACACCATTCTTTGTAAACTCTAGAAATGGTTGTGCATGAAAATCCCAGTAACTGAGCAGATTGTGAAATACTCAGACCGGCCCGTCTGGCACCAACAACCATGCCACGCTCAAAATTGCTTAAATCACCTTTCTTTCCCATTCTGACATTCAGTTTGGAGTTCAGGAGATTGTCTTGACCAGGACCACACCCCTAAATGCATTAAAGCAACTGCCATGTGATTGGTTGATTAGATAATTGCATTAATGAGAAATTGAACAGGTGTTCCTAATAATCCTTTAGGTGAGTGTACACCTAGGATGGCTTGAGGGTCAGTAAATTATGGGATCATTTACATTTTTGGGTGAACTATCCCTTTAAATTTAAGTCTCCCCACACAGAACTAGGAAACGTCCAAAGATTTGGAAAATAGCATATATGAACCACTTGTTTTTGTTTGTTTGTTGGAACAATGACAACATTACATTTTTTGGGTGAACATACAGAATTTCCGAAAAAGTAATCAACTTAATGTAGCAGTCAATAGCCAGGTTTCCATTTTTTAGCACATCAATTCTATGTCAATACTTCAAATGTTGCAAAAACTAGTTTGGAAACACTTTTTGTCGAGAAAAGGGCTTTAACTCAAATAAATGTGGTGTCACATGACAGAATTAGCCTACAGCGCCCACGCTTGGCATTGCTCTCGTTAAAGCACCGTTTCTCTATAGTTCAAAGGCGCACTAAATCTATTATATTCATAATTGTAAATTAAATTATTTTATTACTATTGGTAAGACTAAGACGTGTGACCTCTCAAACATCATTCATCCTTATTTTTGTAATTTTGTGTTTTTTACAATCTAATAAAACTACAGAATAATCAGAAAAAACGTATAGCTAAAAATAATAGCTAACTGCACCCGTTTCTGAATATTGCTTGATCGATTGATGTTACTAAACTCTGAAACCAGAACGAATAACTTTTTTTGGTTTGAATGATCTGACATGCGTTCACGTCAAACTGTGGCTTGATTGCATGTTCTAGGCTTAGGCCTACGTTTACATTTACATTTATGCATTTAGCAGACGCTTTTATCCAAAGCGACTTACAACTGAGGAGTACAGGAAGCGATCCGTTATGAAGAGGCGTAGAAACGCAAGAAGTGCCTTAAATACTACGTTTCGGGCATTGCTCAGAGTAGCGTAAGCTAGAATAGGGAGGTTGTAGAGAAAAAGAAATCTTTTTTTTTATTTTTTTTTATGATGAGATTAAGTGCTCGCGGAAGAGATGGGTTTTTAGCTGTTTTTTGAATGATGTTAGTGATTCTGCCATCCGGATGGAGGTAGGAAGATCGTTCCACAAGCTTGGAACAGTGAATGAAAAAGTTCTAGAGAGGGATTTCATGCCTCTCTGGGATGGTAACACCAGCCGCCGCTCTTTAGCTGAGCGGAGGCTTCTGGTAGGGGTGTAGACTCGTAGGATCGAGTCGAAGTATGCGGGTGCTGAGCTTGTGGTGGATCCATAAGCAAGCGTCAAAGCCTTGAACTTAATGCAGGCAGCGAGTGGTAGCCAGTGCAGAGAGATGAAGAGAGGTGTGACATGGGCCCTTTTGGGCTCATTGAAGACAAGACGTGCCGCTGCGTTCTGAATCAATTGAAGTGTTTTGATTGCACACGATGGAAGTCCAGCCAGAAGCGCATTGCAGTAGTCAAGCCTAGATATGACCAGGGCTTGGACAAGAAGCTGTGTTACATGCTCTGTAAGGAACGGTCTGATCTTTCTGATGTTGTGCAGGGCAAACCTGCAAGACCGAGCTGTCTTTGAAATGTGGTCTTTGAAGGACAGCTGGTCATCAAAGATTACTCCGAGATTTCTGACTGACTCTGAAGGGGTAATCAAAGATGAACCTAGCAGGATGGTGAAATTGTGTTGTAGAGTTGGGTTAGCAGGGAAGACGAGAAGCTCAGTCTTTGCCAGGTTGAGCTACAATAAAGATTGTTGCTATATGACCGAACATTTTACTGTAGCTACCAATCTTTTTTATGGATAGTAAAATGTTGCATACAGGACAATTGAGCTGCTCTGTGTCCACACCCATGGGCTTTGTCATAAAGGCAGTTAGGCTACACGCAATCCTGTCAGACAAACTGTCCCACTTCTCTGTGTTCTTCTGATTAATATTCCCTTATTTAGTAGGGGAGACCGGGTATAGTTGTAACACGGGGAGAGTTGTAACAGTACCAATTCCACGAATCACTGATAAGATAGGAGTCATATGACAGCTTCAGTTTCCTCTGGCTTCCTTTACGATCCCACATGGAGGTTTTCCAATCTGTGTTGCTATCTCTCCTGAAGCTACAGCAGAAAATCTCATTCTGAGGTAAGAAATTTAAAAAAAATTACAAGATAATATTTTGTTTAGTACTTCTACTGTTGTAGATAATGTTGCATGAGTTATATCAGGTCAAAGTGTAGTTTCTCTAGTAAAGAATGGTGTAGAGAATGGTAAAGAATCAACCTCCTGCTAATTTCAAAGCACCACGCTAATACAACTAGCTAAACAATGGGTGACAGTGGCGGGGTAGGTTGTAACACGTGTTTTGAAACAACCATCCACTTACATACAACTAAGAACATTTTTGTGATTTTAATAATTCTACAGAATGCCTATGTTTATGTTAATTTGATGTCACTCACACACACACACACATATGAATGTGCACGTACAGACATGCACAAACAAATGCACACAATATGCACATACACACGCCATATTCACATATATTTTATTGTTGCAGCCATTCATTTAAAATAAAACTGTTGTTGTAGCTTATCACTTGGGGTACCCTTAGTTTTTTTACAACTTACCACAGTATGTGTTACAACCTACCCCAGTAGTGGGGTAGGTTGTAACAAAGGGTCAATTTGTATTTGTCATAATCTCACAAAGTCTGTGATATAGTTGAAGAAATTTAAATTGTTGCCATTTGTAGTAGACAAATGTGGGTACTTTGCCTAAAAGTTTCAGACGTGTAGTTAAAAAAAAGGGTAGTTTTAGGTGCTGAAGAAAAAAGTGTTACAACCATACCCGGTCTCCCCTAATAGGCCTATTATTCTGAAAAGTGTAAGTAAATTTCAATCTTCTCATTACTCTCTGCATTTTACAAATATTTGGGACACGAAAGATAGCCTACGATAGGCTATAATTTGCGATATCAGTGAAATTTATGGAAACGACTTGAGGGCAGATTTTTTTAGTGATACAACAAAACTTATGCGGCAATGCGTTTTTTAGGGATGGCGTCGTTACGCACACATTTTATCAGTAAAAGGCCAATTGGATGGAAAGGGGCTGGAGACAGCAAATTGCGTAATTGTTTTTAATGCATATTCACTTTGTCGATAACAAAAAAATGGATGGAAACTTGGCTATTGTTAACACTATTGTTAATATGTTCAGCTAGATTCAATAAAGCTTTGCTGTGCATTGAAAAACCACGATTAACACCACATATGTACAGATATTTAAAACAATATTTGACCTACAATATTTACTTGGAAGTAGGTTACAGTTTTTCTCATTTGCTAAGACACACTAAATGAAACAAGGATCCACTTGATCTTCATCATCATCACATTCACATAGCAGAAGTCTTCTCTTGCAAATGCCTTAACACTTTTTCATTTGTTTCACACATTTTTCACACCCTTTGTCAAAACAGTTACCACAGATCTCATTGAAAGACCCCAAACTCTATTGGATTCACTGTGTTGAACAAAAGGAAAACATCTATTCACAGCTGATAGAAAGTACTTGCATAATTATGAATATCTAATGCACCTGTGTGAAATTCGTTTGCACAACTCTTCAAACAGCAATCAGTCCTCATCTATCCATAAAAGATGCCACTGTGTTACTACTTGCAAGCATGGATCAAAGAGGCCAAAGGCATGGAAGGAGAGTAAGAGGGCATGGCAGAGGGGTCAGAGGAAGAGGAGTTTGCATGCGTGGTGGAGGAGCCACAGCAAGAGGACACAATCAAGCTCAAGTTTCAAATGAAATTCAAGCAACAATTATTGACCATGTCATCAATCATGGCTTGTCCTTTAGAGAGGCTGGACAAAGGGTCCAGCCCATTCTGTGTCGAAGCACTGTGGCATCTATTGTCAGGCTTTTTCGGAATGAGAACAGGTAAGCCACAATGTTACTGTACATCACTGTGTATTTCAGCTTTGCTGTATTGCCTTGTTACAGTAGCAGAACAAACTGTGTCTACAGTAATGCAGATGTGTCATCAATCCCATTTATGTGACTGTCATAATGTCAATTGACATGCTTTTACTTTATAGAATCCACATGCTACCGCACACTGGTGGTAGAGGAAAGATCTATAGTGTTGAACAGTGTGAGTTTGGCAACTATTGATTGAGTCCTTAAACGAAACCATGTCAGAATGAAGCAGCTGTACAGAGTTCTATTCCAAAGAAACTCTGACCTTGTAAAGGAGGCAAGATTCCAGTATGTGGTATAGTTTTGTTATTGTAATGCCTTGTTTTACCATACAGTTACATGCAACTGAAATTTGCTTTATAAATGTGCTTTTTCTTAGAGAATAATGGAGCTTGAAGCTGAAGGGGCACATAACAAGTTACAGTTTTTCTCAATTGCTAAAACACAATTTCTGAAACCTTGCTCCATTTTCTGAAAACATTAAACACAAAACCTCATCTTCAAGCACTATTTACAAAACGTCTGACTCCTCTTGCAAAATGAAACTTTCGCCTCAAAACAGTTTTACCTGTGTCCAAAATCAAACACTGCTCTAAAATCATAAACAAAGTGATCAAAATGATATACACTATCAAGCAGTCAGTAAACAATACACCAAAAAATAGAAAACGCATTGTTCAAAACATAGTTCTCAGGGAGAAGTACATTTTTAATCTTAAAACAAATTTCATATTTTTCCGTCATTGTCTCTTGATGAACGAAAACATGTGCTATCATAGTAGCTCAAAATTGGTCAGAAATACAACTCTCCTTTGCTTTTTGCAATTTTTTTTTTTTGTTCTTCCTCCTGCTCTTCCTCTTTCTTGCCCTCCTCGTCGCCCACCTTGCATACGCACTCATCCTCGTCCTCTCACATTGTTTCTTCTATCCATTCTCAGACTTTCTCCTTCCCACATTCAACAACCTGTTTGCTCTCTGAACTGGCTTATATTGGTTGTCACATCATTTGAAACAGGTTACAGTTTTTTACAATCGCTATGACAATGTTTTTTTTTTTTTTTCAATATTTTTAACAAATTTACTCTTAACTCTTAACACAGTTAGCACAACATCTGTCTGTGTAGGCTATACAATTAACACATTTATTGTTGCTTTGACACAAAATGCATATAATTAACACATTTAAAATGCTTGAACTTCTTACAAGCTCAACCAAGACCAAAACAATGGATTTGTACTGCCAAATTTACCAGTGCTTTAACATTGTATGTCAGAACAGATAACACCATGTTCTAAACCTAACCTTATAGGCTAAAGTCAAGTTAAACAGCTGTTTGTATTGTGAATTGAAACCCTATATCCCTTGTATTGTAAGGAACAATATAGAGCAACACAAAGAAAGTAAGAAAAATGCCTGCATGTGGGAGAGGAAGATGAGTACCAGGACAAGGGAGAGGAGTGGGACAAGGGCAAGGGAGAGGAGTTAGGATGCATGGTGGCGCTCAAAGAAGGGCCAGAATTAGGGTAACTGATGAAATAAGAGCTACTATCATAGACTATGTCATTAACCACAGGCTATCATACAGAGAGGCTGGTGAACAGGCCTGGAGTACAGCCAAATCTCAGCCGGGACACAGTGGCATCCATTATCCAGATTTTTCAAGAAACCAACAGGTAGGATATTGTATAAGGGCTTCTCCTACTGCAAAGTGTAAATAATTTTACCATGTATTACAGTGACTGTATGCCTCTGGTCTCTAATATGTAACTGTATTTTGTCTATCTAAGGATTCAATGTCTACCTCCCTCAGGGTGCAAAGGAAAGTTCCTCAATGAAGAATAAAAATTATTGCTATTGTCAACATGGTGATTGCTGATAATGAAATAAAACTGAAATGGCATTCTATAAAGCTACTTCGAGATGGGTCATTCATTTTTTGTATTGAATTTCTGCAGCAAAAGAAACAAAATGCATGCATTTACTTAACCCAACAAAACAAAAATGTTGAGAGGCATCAAAAGACACAATATATGATCAATAAAATATACTGTCTATATTGTATAAGGGCAGACCTGACACATAAAATAATGCAGTTTCTGTAATTCCATCTGATGTTAGTGTTTTTATGACATTTTATGGCTTATGATTGACTAAATGTTCCTGTTGGAAGAGAACGTGTTGGGTTTTGGTAGACATAGTGTATTGTGTTAATGTATTAATGTATTGGAGTATAGTTTACAATGTGTGATTTTGAGCATGAAATTAACCGTTTTGGCAGTTGTGTGTTGTGGGTGTGTTGGTGTGTTAAGAGTTTAGTAAAATTGTTAAAAGTATTAGAAAAATTGTCATAGCGATTGTAAAAAACTGTAAATCAATTTTGAGTGGTTGTGTTTAATCAATGATATTTGTTCTTTATTTGTATATGATTGTTGCCACTTGTGTTTACCAGTATGGATGACATGTGCATTAGAGTGCAGAATGTGTTTTGAGAATCAGAACGTGTTTAGAGTTTTGCTGAAAAGTGAGATAAGCAAATTGTGTTTAACCATGTGAAATGGTTTAAGGTATTGACAACAGACTGCACAATTAGCTAAATGAGTTCAGGCAACTGAGAACTTTGTTCAGCCAATGGTTTAGTGTTTTAGCAATTGAGAAAAACTATTTATGTGGATGAAGCTGGTTTCAACCTCTGTAAAGTGAGGAGACGTGGGAGGAACATCATTGGGCAGAGGGCCACTGGTACAGTGCCGGGTCAGAGGGGCAACAATATCACCATGTGTGCTGCCATCTTCAATGATGGTGTCCTTTGCCACCTATCAACTTTTGGCCCAAATAATACAGAACGCCTCATCACATTTCTTGATGCACTGAATGAAAGACTGGTTCCACCCGAAAAGAGAGGCTGTTGAGGTCTGGCATGAATATGTCGTCACTTGAGACAATGTTGCCTTCAACCACTCTCATCTTGTAAATGAATGGTTTGCAGCACAGGCTCGTATTATGATGATGCAATTCCTCCCTGCATACTCCTTTTCTGAACCCAATCGAGGAGTTCTTCTCTGCTTGGAGATGGAAAGTGTATGATCACTGGCCATATGAGCAGATGTCCCTCCTGGAGGCAATGAGCGCTGGTTGCTTGGCAATAGGTGCAGAGGACTGCCAGGGATGGATATGCCATGCACGGAGGTGTTTCCCTCGCTGCATTGCAAGGGAAAACATTCAATGCGCTGTTTATGAGAACCTGTGGCATGATCGTCAGGAGCGAATGGACTAAATGTGAAGATCTGAGTATCTAAACATATTTTATTTAAGATATTTCCACACATAAGTTTCCTTTGGTTCCATTTTTTTTCTTTCCAGCATTTGAGTTTAAGTATAATATTGATAGCTGTATTTTGTTGTCCATTGTGTAATGATTGATTGAAAGAATAAATTGATTTGACCACAAGTTGTGGAGCTTATGTTGCATGTTTTGTGAATGTTAGAGCATTTTGCAAACAAAATGAGTCATTTTGGCCATTGAGCTCCAGATTTAACTGATGTCAGAGTGGACAAATGTGTTTAAGCAATCGAGAAAAACTGTAACATTTCAATAATTTAACACATTTGTATATTCACATCTCTCTGATGTTGGTTGATGGTATTTTTTTTATGTGGATATTGCAAATTACAGTTTATGATTGCTTAAGCACAATTTTAAAATCAAGGCTCATTTTGTCAAAACACTACACACAATTCACACATCCACACACACAAGTAGCACCTCAGTTCTTTTGCAAAATGAAACACTTTTCAAAATGTTACAATAATTTAACAAAACCCAATTTTGACACTGTATGGCACACACATGGTTCATACAATCTGATTCTGTTTGATTAATTTACACATTGCTGTTCTCAATCTTAAACACTTGTAAAATTTCTACTTTTCCGGGACTATAATCTCATTCCTGCGTAATAATCCAGGAACTTTGCTGCCATACCATGGGTGCAGCGGCGCAATGATATTACGCAGCGCCTGAAAATAGGCTAACTTCCGTCAACATAACCAAAGTGACAACCTGCTTGCACAGAGAGCGTGCTGGGGACTATTTTCAGGCACTGCGTATATCATTGCGCCGCTGCACCCATGGTACAGCAGCAAAGTTCCTGGATTATTAGTCCCTAGCCATATCGGTCTAGAAAATTGCAACTTTTCATTTTCCATTGGTCCTAGTACACAATGTAACTATACACATCACAACATGTAAATAGGAAAATGTTGGCGTTATTTTGTCACTTATTGAGCAGTAGGCTAGCTGGAGCCATTTACCTCCAGTCTTTGTGCTAAGCTAGGCTAGCGGTGGGTGCATCAGACAGAGTTATGGCACGCACGGAGATAAAAATGGTATGTATGGACTTATCTAACTCTGGGAGATACGGTGAATAAGCTAAAGTCCTAAAAAGTCGGCGTGATCCTTTAATCTTTTTTTAGTAGGGGTTTTATTTGGACTGTTTTTTTTATCTTAAAATAATTTCATCTGAATTTTTTTTATAATTTTACATTTGTATAAACCGAAGTAGGAATCCCTTCTCTAAACGATTACCACTGACTGGTGTAACACCTACTGTAAATTGCAATACACAATGAGCGTAATGTGTGCAAGTGCATATAGTTGTGCACATGAAACTTCAACCGTTTAAATGATATAAAATTAAGCCAGTGTTTCTGTTCCCAGATGCCCGTCTATACTGCACATTTTGGATGTCTCCCCAACTGTTTAGTTAATTCGTAGAGGCTCCAAGACCACAAATGGGTGTATCAGATAAGAGAGACATCTAAAATGTGCGGTGTTAGGGTTCCTTTGGTTGGGAAACACTGCCTTATACCATAAATGAAAATTGAAGTGCCTGAGGCGGCATGAACACAAAACCACCTTAAAACCAAAAAACAATGACACATTAAAACATGAAAGTGATTTGACACCTCAGCTCTGTTTCTGATTATTGTATTAGATCCCTACAGGCAAACAGACACACAACTGTTTAGTTATCAGTAGCTCTTTTGAGAACCTGCACCCACTCTTGTTATGTATCAAAAACACAGAAAACAAACACGAACAGTGTTTTCAATCTCCCACTCAAGCATGCCAGAGATCACATACACACAGACAATCCTTTACACAGGCCTACACATACAGTATAGGAATGTATCCCTGAGTCCCATAAGCACCTCTGTCAGCAGATTTTAACTAATTTGAGATAGAAGTCTTGTGTCTCATTCTGCTAATTTAAAGTAATTTGAACTTTATTCTCTATTTATCACCACACAGTCAGGACCAATATAATTAATTTCCAAAATTTCACTCATTGCATGAAACTACTTTCAGCAACCTGGTGTAAAGTATACCTTCCTCAAATACACCGGTGTTGACTCATGCCTGGCTGGCTTCTTGTGGGGATTAAACCAGACCTCTCAATATTAACATTTTCTATCAGTGTGTGCAGTCAGTTTGATTATTTTCAGAGCTAAATTCTAAAAAAGATGTTAAATTTCATTGGTTATTTTTTTATTCATTCCCCCTGATTAAAAGCCTAAAAGTTCTTAAATGGTTCTTTTGCAGAGATGAAGAACCTTTAATATCCAAAGAACCTTTCCATTGCACAAAAGGTTCTTTGTAGCACAGAAAGGTTCTTTAGAATATAAAATGGTTAGAAAAAAATGGTTCTTTAAAGAACCTTTCACAAAACGGTTCTTCAGGGAACCAAAAATGGTTCTTCTATGGCATCACCGTAAAAAACCCTTTTTGGTACAAAAACATCATTTCCATACAAAGTCATTTGTAAGTTTATAGTATAGTTTAGTTTAGTAAACTTTTATTGTCCCCCTTAGGGGCAATTTGTTGCAGCATGGAGACAAAGACAGACAAATACACAACATTAATAATACACACTTTAAAAGAAAACTACCGTTTAAACTGAGCAAATTTATAGCACATGGAACAAACAAATGAAAATTTGAATCTATTTGATGTAGCTAAGGGGATCCTATACAAAGCTCCTGAAGGGATGGTCTGAAATGAATCATGAAGAGGGTGAGATTTGTCAGATATAATGTGATTCGCTTTCTTAATCACCTGTATATTAAATAAATCTGATAACCCAGGTAATTGCACACCCAATATTTTGCTACAATTATTTACAAATTTTTGTTTGACCTTCAAAGAATCAAACCAAAAAATCAATGAAAACGTTAAATCAATTCAATATATGCCTTGTAAAACACAGTCATCAATGTCCTGTCAATATTACATTTGGCAAACTTCCTAAGATAAAAGAGTCTTTGCTGACTTATTTTACTCAATCTATCAGTATTCTCTGCTAATTTTAATGCTGTGCTGGGAATGTAACCTTGCAATATCCCATCAAAAAACAACAATGATCACCATAATTCTTTCATCATCCCCTATAGTGGGGGAAAAAACATTGCATTCTTTTTTTCACAATGCAAATTTCTTAATATTAAGCCTAAAATGGATAGTGTGATCTTTGTATAATATCAGTCTTTTCAAATATCAAGATATTTAAAGTGTACCTAAAGTATACTTGCAATAGTTTCACTTTAGCACAATGAAATATACTTAGTATATCTTTAGTTGGACCTCAGCACTATTTCCGGAAGTACAAAATTTAGCAGACTTTAAGTATATCAATTTAATACCAAAAGTACAATTGCAGGGCATTTATATTAAGTACATAAATATGTACATTTGTTTGTATACATAAAATAAATGTATCTCAAATACATTTTAGTATATTTATTTTTCACTAGGGTCATCATCATTTCTGTTTCTCTGTCAAACCATGCTTTCGAACTAAACACAGAGAAATTAGTCAAGTCAAGTCAACTTTATTTATATAGCGCTTTTTACAATGCCGATTGTTTCAAAGCAGCTTCACAGTGTTAAACAGGAAAATAATGAACAGAATTTGATTCGGCTGTACAGCCGCTCTGGAGCTCATTTCAATTATCATATATATTCAAGTAATGTAGTTGACATAGTTAATTTAGTTTAGTAATTACATTTATTTGGAAATTTATCTGAAAATGTAGTGTCCCCAACTGAGCAAGCCAAGCCAAAGGTGACAGTGGCAAGGAACCAAAACTCAGGTGGCATAATGGAGAAAAATAAACCTTGGGAGAAACCAGGCTCAGTCGGGGTGCCAGTTCTCCTCTGGCCAATTAACAAACAGTGTATGATTATTATTTTGGCAACCTTACAGGTCAGAAGTCATATTAGATCGGAATATTCGGAAGAGCAGAGGCATCACGCCGGAGACGGGTTTATTGAGGATGGTGTGTCGATTAAACAATTATTAAATGGCATTGAGGATGCCATGTCGATGAGCAATTTCAGAGGGTAGACTAATTGACACGGTCTCTGCAGACACTTCAGGGATGAGTTGGTCATGTCCAGGCGCAGGTCCACCATCTGATCTGGATACGGCCCGGATCCGGCTGACTGTAGTAAACCTCGGGATAAACAGAGAGACTAACATTAGCGTAGATGCCATTCTTTTTATGATGTAACGAGTACATCAGGTGTTATGGGAAGTGTTCCCGGTTCCGGCTGACCTAGTTAATGCAGAAAATACACTGTAAATGACCAGACAATTAATATTCACTCACTTCACTTTATTTAATTAATTCTAGCTCAATCAGAAAGAAATGACTAATCAAACTTCCTTTATTATTTCCGAAATTCTCAAATTCCGATTTTTTTTTTTAAACATGTAATTTAAAGGCACACCATGGAATATTTCCCTTTCTAAAAAAAAATTATAATGATTCTCTCTTTTTAATTTTTCATATTATTTTTCATGTTAACTTAAAATATTTAATAACAATACAATGTTTGGTTACACAATTTTGGCACAGACTAATGAAATTGTATTGATACCCATAAACATTTTCAAGTTTGATATGTTCCACTGAGAGAAAGGATGACGGTAACTGGATAAAATAAAAATATGCAAACACTTTGGCAAAACTGTAACTGAGAGATGAATCATCAGAAAGACCTTGCACTATAAGAATAAAGGGTTTCCTTAATGGCTCTGCCTGTGAAAAATATTCAAATATTCAAAATATCAAATGAAACAACATAGAGAACTTGAACTGAACTGAGGTAAACATAATATTAAACATTATGTAGGGTACACAAATGATATAACTCACATGATGCAATTCCCATAACCAGCCACACACAACAAATATTTCAGCCTGATTTACGAATTTCAATTTTATAGTAAAATTCCATCAAATTGAATTGAATAATCCTTAAATATTATGGATCAAGAAGTTTAAATGATAAAAAAAAAAAACTAGAGCTTATTTAAACATTGTATAAATCTTAATGGAGCAAGGGAATGGACAATTTTAGTTTGTGATACGTATTCATACATTTAAAAAAAATGATTTATGAATACAAATCACTTAAACTGAAATGGTCCATTCCCTTGTTCTATTAAGATTTATACAAAATGTTTTAGTAAGCTGTAGTTTTTTCTTCTCATGTAAAATTCTTAATTCATAATATGAAAGGATTGTTCAATTCAATTTGATTGAATTTTATATACAATTGAAATTCGTAAATCTTAACAAAAGGCTTTACCAGTTATATAACAGTTTATCAAATGGAAAAGGTTTCTTCCTTCCATTTTCCATCTTTTCAGAGAACATTTTTATTGCAACCAGATAAGACCTGTTTATATGTGTGCTTCTGATCTCTAATAGAGGCATTGAGGGTTTGAAAGTGCAATCTGCTGCCCTCATCTCTCAAGAATGTCATTTAAAGCGGCTAACAGTGAGCAGAGGAATAGGATTCCAGGCATCAATATCTACATCAAATACAGGAATGCAGACAAATGTTCTTTTGACATTTAGGTCACAAATGCCTCTTCTTTAGACAGGCTCAGTGTTGTCCTTCTCTGATGTTCTGCGATGTTATCTCCAAAGAGGAAAGATTCTTGGAGGAAAATTCTTTTGCTTTCCTGTGATGTCTGTTGTTCTTTTCCACTTGTGCAAGACTGACTCAAGTTATCACAAGCTCCGCCAACATGGATTTTTGTTAAGCCATGTTCCTTTACCCTGCATTGCTTATGAATGGTATGACAGACTAATACCGCCACACACTACACAACTTTAGCCCTAATTTTCCACTTAACAATAGTTCTTGGAGACTGCTGACAGAAGCCTAAAGAAGCCTGTAAAATCAGAGGCAAATCGGTGCTCGTTCACGTGAGTGACGATCCCTGTTTGATCAAATGATTAAAGACTTGATCTGTGAGAAGCGCTGATGTGTTAAATGGATCTGTCTGCGATTCAAGTCTTGTAGTGTGAAATGTGTTTTGACTAGAACTGACATCTACATACAGTTGTGTAGAGTGAAAAGAACATCAAGGTTTCATAAGTTTATTCAATCATAGATTTATTAATCAAACTTTGAATGGTATGTAGTGTATGAGTGCCATAAAGCAGACCCATAAGCTGTGTCCCAAATGAGTCGTTATACGTGACGTAACTTGGAGTGGCGAACTGCATACCTCGTGCAAACATGATCAGATGCTTTCTTAACCAGGGCCGTTCCAAGCATGGTGCATGGCCCAGTGCGAGTTAGAGGAAGCGCCCACCCCTCCTCGGTCTGAAGTCTCGCACAGACACATAAAATAGTCTTTTTTTGCCAAAATATAGGGGCTCATGTATTGAAATAATTTAGGTTAAATATTTCAGGAGGATTACCAACAGGTAGGGTTAGGGGTTGGTATATAGGCCTATATAGGCTGTCAATTAGGGCCTACAATTAAACAACTGAATAATTCAGTATAATAATAATATAAATACAGAACTGAATAGTAAGTAAAAAAAAAAAAAAGTATAAACTGCTAAAACATGCAAAAAACTATAGTCCTGAAACTGCCTCCAGTATTGCAGAATTGGAATACACTAATCTTTCTTTCCAACAACAACGCGTTTGAATGCGTATCACAATTTCAGAATTGGGACGTAGGAAATTTTGTGAAGGAAGCATAAAGGCTGATATTACTCCTGAATTAAAGTATTAACAAGAAAGAAAGAAAGAAAGAAAGAAAGAAAGAAAGAGAAAGAAAGAAAGAAAGAAAGAAAGAAAGAAAGAAAGAAAGAAAGAAAGAAAGAAAGAAAGAATAACAGTGATTTTCTAAATTGTCAATGTCTAGACTCTAGGGTCTCACCTTGTTACTCTGCTCCCATAAATTCCTTGCAAAAACTCTTTAATGACAGAATGGTGAAAATGTGTCATGTGCTCTGGGACACACCTCATGCCACTGATAGCAAGTTTCAGGAAAGACTATTTAATACCTTTAAAAATGTTCCAGGGCATAGTTTAATTTTGTCTGCACCATGAATGGAGAAAAAAACCCAGAAATATTGTAATAAATGTTATATTAAAATAATTAATCACAATACAATTCATTGTTTGGTTACACAATTCACAGACTATCGTAATGAAATTGTATTGATACCCATAAACATTTTCAAAGGTAGATATCTGTTGTTTTCGGACTTTAAGAAGAAGCCCAACCACATTTTGGATATAGCATAGCAGATGAGGCTGGATTTCCATTGACTGCTGTGGCAGAGCCATGATGAGAGTCCCAGCGGTGCTACTTCTGTCCTGGAGCAGGTGAAAAGCTAGCCTACAGTGCACCACCATCTTCTCCTAAAATGTTGATATTTTAGAAGTGCATGCAGAAAGAAAGAGAGGGCAGTCTGGAATCTGAAAACGCTGTAATGATCACGTTAGAGATTTGGAGCAGCTGCTCTGAGGGATCTTTCGTAGTTAAAAGTGACCTTTCTCCTCTGCCCCAGCAGTGAACTCTCTTATGACTGTTATTAATGTAATAAAACAAGTCTCTCTTTTTTCTCTTTCACACACACACACACACACACACACACACACACGCACACACATGTTTTATGGGGACTTTTCATATAGACATTATGATTTTTATACTGTACAAATGTGCATTTTCAAAAAACATCACTTAGTATGATTTATAAGCTGTTTTCCTCATGGGGGACCAAAACAAAGAATTTCGGATATTGCCATCATTGTAGGGACACAACATTTTGTCCACATATTGTAGGGTTTACTAGGACACACACACACACGTTCCACTGCCAAAATGCTTTTTGTGGAATTTTAGCCTTATTTTTTTGTGTAGAATAGAGCGGGCAAGAACAAATGTGGGAGACGAAGAGGAGCTGGGAGGGCTGCTGCCCATTGGTACGTGATATATACCTTATCATAACCGAGCTCATCTCTCTCTCTCTCTCTCTCTACGTACAGTAGTGACCAAAAGTGATGTCCCACCTATGAGAATTTACATTATCACCCTTTATTTAAATATTGTTAAAAAAAAATTGAAGATTTTGTAATCATATTACATAGTTTTGCATGGAGTCCGTTGTTTTATTTGAAATTGTGCAGACAATTTTTGGCCAGGCTACTGTACTAAGAAATTATGAACACATGCAAAAACAAGAGTTTTTTTTTTATTGCTTACAATTTCTGAAACTATGGCTCCATATTTTTAAACTAAACCACAAAACACGCACACAATATGCAAAACGTCACACATCTCTTGCAAAATCAAACACTTCATTCAAAACAATTTTAACACTTCCAAAAAAGGTATTTCATGCGTAGTAACTCTACACACAAACTTGACACACAAATGATTAGCCACATACACACCAAACTACACACAGATGTGAGAAATGCAAAACACTATCTTTTTTTTTTTTTTTAGTAGAGTGTACAGGAGTTTGTCACATGTACATGTATGTGCACAGCACAAATACACTGTATATACAATACAGTAACTGATGTATTTCATAGTTATTGAACTGAACTGAATCAACACTGAACTGACTTTGAACAATGATACTTTTGACTTGTTAGAGCTGCTTTTCAGGAGAATTTGATTACTATTGTTACTATTGTGAAGCTTCATTGCAACACTTGTATAAAGCACTAAAAGGTGAAGACTTACCGGTAGCCTATGTATATTCAGTATAGGCTATATTTACAAAATAAACAGAATTGCAAGGGTGAAAAAATAAAATAAATAAATAAATATATATATATATATATATATATATATATATATATATATATATATATATATATATATATATATATATATATATATATATATAAAAATGAGTTTTGATTTCTAAGTGATTCATTTATGTATAAGTGTTTTCACACATAATTGTTGGGTGTAGGTAATCAGGAAATGATTGTGCAATTTAAATGGCAATGTTTTCTAAATGAAACACAAGAGCTGTGAGTTTTAAGTGATGTGTCTAATGTAGAGAAAACTTAGTTTTTCAATTGCAAACTAAGTGTAAAGCATATAATGTGCTTGTTTAGCAGACTTGGTCTGAAGATTAGATATTGAGTGAATGGTTTCACTGAGTGGACCTGAAGTTTCACTTTTAGTGTGTAAGCAATTTGAAAGAACCTGTAGCTGTATAGTTTGCCTTTTCTGCCAAATAATTTTGTTTAGTGTTTAATTTCTCATTCATATTTAAAACATTTAAAATATATAAAATATTTTCTTCATATTTGAATGGTTTATTCAAATACCCCCTCCTTTTAAAATGTAATTTATCGCTTTGATGGCAAAGCTGAATTTTCATCATCACTCCAGTCTTCAGTGTCACATGATCCTTCAGAAATCATTCTGGAATCCTCCCTAATTCCCTTGCAACCACCATGTGACAAATACATTATTATTACATGATTCTTTGAATTAAATTTAAAATCAAAAGAACAGCATTTATTTGATACAGAAATATTTTGTAACATTATAAATGTCTTTACTGTCACTTTTGCTCAATTTAACACATCCTTGCTGAATAATTATTAATTTAATAATAACAATAATAATTCATAATACATATTATATTATATTACATTTATGTTTAATTCATTTTTAACTTTTATAGGATTATTATGGAGACAAGAAAGTAAGGTTGAGAGAGAGGGAATGTGATAGGAATAGGATCAGGATAGGAGCTATCCCAGGACAGGATAGCTATTACTGAGCATGTGTACAGTCCATTGCACAACAGCTCTGACACACTATTTATTAATATTATTAAGAAACAAGGGTTTAGGCATGAGGGAATTCCACCAAAAAAAAGAGCAATTCCTTCCAAAAGAGCAGCAACTACAAAATACTGCACTGGCCCTGAGAAACGCTGCCATTACTCTTTCTGTTAAACTGTAAAGTGGTGAATCTGATCATTACATTTACATCCATTTGGCAGATGATTTTATCCAGAGCAATTTATGGAGCATTCAGAATACACATTTTCCTTGGGAACAACCTGCATCTACCATATGACTCATCAAATGTATTTCGAACTGCTGCTACTGCTTCTCCAAATGACTCACTTGTTGTTTTAGAATGGACAAGTACTTTAATTTTGATTCTGGATGGAGGAACAAAGGTTCAATAAGATCTAAGTAGACACAAACAGTTGTTGAGCTACAGCTTGTGTCTGTCTCCAATCTGCAGGTCTGGAGACCTCAGTTAGATTTCAAACAACCAATCACAGACTTCAATGCAGCAGTTGACAAACCACATTAACATATTAATTATATTCAGAATTAATTAGCATGATAATATAAAATATAAGACCATATTAACAGATAGTATGACTAGAAAACAGTCCTTGCTGTCGTTTTATCACATTTGATGATCTCTGCTCCATCTTCCTTTGGTTTTATTGACCAAAACAGATTGAGAAAATTCAGCAACACATTTAGCAAATGAGTCTGTCCTAGATTATAAAGTCCCCATACAAAGCTTGATATTAATGTTGTGATGATGTTGCCACAAAAGGATACTTCATCATTTACTCACCCTCATTTCATCCCAAACTTGTGAAGAAAATATTTTGAAGAATGTAACCAAACCATTTTCATGAGCAGTGACTTCCATTGCATGGAAAAATAAAAACAGACATTTCTTAAAATATATTTTTTTGTGTTCCACATAAGTGATGACAATTTTCATATTTGGGTGAACTATCCCTTTAAGACCAACCACAACACTGTTAGATACATGCATATAAAGGTCAGAAGAAACAGTGACGATTTTCTCACACTCAAACACCTTCATTTAATCAGCACATACACCTCAGTTGCACCTTATGGTTCAGGTGTTGCAATGCATTAGAAGTGAAAATTAAAGTCTTTTTTTAGGCATACAAGATGGAAAGTCTAATTAGAATTACTGTCACAGAGAGGCAGAGAGAGAGAGGCAGAGTAAGAGAGGCAGAGAGAGAGAGGCAGAGAGAGAGAGGCAGAGAGAGAGAGGCAGAGAGAGAGAGGCAGAGAGAGAGAGAGAGAGAGAGAGAGAGAGAGACGAGTGAAGACTGTGTGTGTTTCTCTATGTGAGGGGAACAGAAAGGCAGGTCGCTGATATGAGGAGAGATTGTATATGGAAGACTGTCTTTGTCAGACAGACAGGAAGATGTGTGTGAAAGGATCGTTTAAATGAATAACCACATTTATACAGACAGAAACAGCACTTCCAAATCAAGTTACATTTTTTATTTCTCATGGACAGAAAAATACAGAACACACAGTCTATGCAGCATTTATAGAGTCCATGTTTATTTAATTCTGGAATGTATTAACTTCCACCGGCAAAAAAATAAAACTAATAAAGCACAAACATCATTCAGACCAAAAAAATAAAACACCAAAGAAAAGAAACTTTTGTGTGCAGCGATGTGAGTGAACTGACGTGAATGTGCAGCGTGATGATAGCTGAATAATTCTCTCAGCAGAGCCAGCGGTGGCACTGCTCAGTCAGATACACAAACAAATACATGCACGCTCACAGTCACATACTATGCTTGAGTAAGCACATCCACACATAAAGTCATATCCGAGACACACAGAACATAGTACAGCTCTATGTTAAGGGTGTGAGTACATCTGGAACTGCTCAGAGGAGCACACAACAAAAGGTTCTCATAATGAAGATATGTAGGCTGTTGTTAAATTAGTAGCGCTGAAGAATTATTGTCCTCCACTCCTTTCCTCTCCTCTTATCCAACTGAATGAGGAGGAGTGATATCTATGCAATAATCCCCTTACTGTCCTCTGTTTGTCCCTTTTTGAAAGTCCATCAAAGTGCTCCGCCTCTTATTAGGCTCGGCCAATCACTGGCCAGCTTATAGATGGTCTGCTGGTTTCCTTAATAAATTTTGCAATTGGCGTAGGGTATATGTATGCTAATGAGAAGGCGAAAATGTCAAGATCATCCAGCCAATCACAAAGTAGAACAGGAACACTGGATACACAACCAGGGATTTCCTATTGGCCGGTTGGCTGTCTGCAAGAAATGCTGTGGAGGCTGTGAATGAAACACACATAGAAAGATATGAGTTCAGATCTCACTGAAATCCCCTAAACTGTGTGTATAAGAAAGAAACTTGAGTGATCTGTGTCTTCACAGTATTACTGGTACATCTAGTGTTATTTTCTTCTTCTTTATCACTTTACTATCTGGCTATTAATAGCATTTAATTGATGGTACATTTATCATTCATACATTTGTAATTTCTCTGTGCAGAAATCGCTTGTAATTTTAATTGTACTCTGCATTTTTATTCTGCTTGGCAGATATTTTATTTTTATTACACACTATTATTTTGTTTTGTTTGTCACAACCAGTTTTTATTGTTAACTAAAACTAAACCAAAATAAAGCTAAAAATATTGTCACTATGTAAACCTAAAAATAAAACAAAATATAAATCTTATCATTTAAGATTACTTTTATTTGTTTATTTCAAACTGTGAGCCACTAAATGTACAGTTTCTCCTCATGGGTATAAAGCAATAAAAAACAAAAAAACATTAAATTAGTCTACACAGCCACCTAGTGGTGGCTGCATGCACTGCCTGAGGGGCTTGTTTGCCAATCAGGCTGATCTGGTGTACCAGCAGACAAAACACATGGATTCTAAACATTACTGCTATAAACAGAATCTGAATAAGTTAAGTAGAACAATCCCAATCTGTGAACAATATGTGATTGACAGATAAAGTTCTTACCAAATGTTGACCAGGTGAAGGATGCCGTGACAACTATAAGACGGACAGCAAAACCGAGTTTGCCTGAGCCCCCCAGAAGAACGATGCGGCAAACTATCATTGCCACAGTCAGAGGAAGAATACAGTACCCCAACACACATAGACTCTGGAAAAATGATCTGTACAGACAAAGAGTGAGTAAGACAGAGAAATGGAGAGAAGGAATGCCATTGTTCCAGTAATGTGCTCAAACATTAAATCAGCTAAAATGATTATGCACTGCACATTGTCTAGAAGCTAATGAATAGTTAGCAAATTCAGAAAACTCATGTTGCCAATAAATGGACAATCAACTTTAACTGTGGAAATGACCAACCAGGTGTAGAGGGGTTTCACTAAATTCATTTTTTTTTTTAATCTATTTCCATAATGTGACAATTCTGATTTTCAAATTGTAGGACAGAACCTGATTTAAGTTGGAGGGGTTAAAAATAAGAGAGCTTACAAATAAAAGCTACACATAACAGAAGCCATTCTAACATTTAACACAGTTTAACAATATTTATTTATTTATTTGCAGAAAGTAAGTATTTGATATATTTTTTTACTCTATTTAATTTCCATTTCCATAGTGACAACATGCTCTGAAATTTTGAACGTACATACATTTGAAACGCTGGGCATTAGAGGCATACTTTTTTCTATTGTTCTAACACAATGGAGCTTATTTAAAGAATGGTCAAATAATAACACATTTTTTATTTGTTTTCTTAGTTTTATTATTGTAACAAGATACACTGAACAAAATGATAAACGCAACACTTATGTTTTGCCCCCATTTTTCATGAGCTGAACTCAAAGATCTAAGACTTTTTCTATGTACACAAAAGGGCTATTTCTCTCAAATACTGTTCACAAAACTGTCTAAATCTGTGTTAGTGAGCACTTCTCCTTTGCCGAGATAATCCATCCACCTCACAGGAGTGGCATATCAAGATGCTGATTAGACAGCATGATTATTGCACAGGTGTGCCTTAGGCTGGCCACAATAAAAGGCCACTCTAAAATGTGCAGTTTTACTGTATTGGGGGTGGTCCGAAAACCAGTCAGTATCTGGTGTGACCACCATTTGCCTCACGCAGTTCAACACATTTCCTTCGCATAGAGTTGATCAGGTTGTTGATTGTGGCCTGTGAAATGTTGGTCCACTCCTCTTCAATGGCTGTGCGAAGTTGCTGGATATTGGCAGGAACAGGAAAACACACTGTCGTATACGCCGATCCAGAGCATCCCAAACATATTCAATGGGTGACATGTCTGGTGAGTATGCTGGCCATGCAAGAACTGGGATGTTTTCAGCTTCCCGGAATTGTGTACAGATCCTTGCAACATGGGGCCGTGCATTATCATGCTGCAACATGAGGTGATGGTCGTGGGGGAATGGCACAACAATAGGCCTCAGGATCTCGTCACGATATCTCTGTGCATTTAAAATGCCATCAATAAAATGCACCTGTGTTCGTTGTCCATTAACATACGCCTGCCCATACCATAACCCCACCGCCACCATGGGCCACTCGTTGACATCAGCAAACCGCTTACCCACACGACACCATACATGTCTGCCGGTGAAAACCGAGATTCATCCGTGAAGAGAACACCTCTCCAAAGTGTCAGGCGCCTTTGAATGTGAGCATTTGCCCAGTCAAGTCGGTTACAACAACGAACTGCAGTCAGGTCAAGACCCCAATGAAGAGGTTTCTGACAGTTCACATTCACAATTCACGGGCAACAGCTCTGGTGGACATTCCTGCAGTCAGCATGCCAATTGCACACTCCCTCAAAACTTGCTACATCTGTGGCATTGTGCTGTGTGATACAACTGCACATTTTAGAGTGGCCTTTTATTGCGGTCAGCCTAAGGCACACCTGTGCAATAATCATGCTGTTTAATCAGCATCTTGATATGCCACACCTGTGAGGTGGATGGATTATCTCGGCAAAGAAGAAGTGCTCACTAACACAGATTTGTGAACAATATTTGAGAGAAATAGGCCTTTTGTGTACATAGAAAAAGTCTTAGATCTTTGAGTTCAGCTCATGAAAAATGGGGGCAAAAACAAAAGTGTTGCGTTTATAATTTTGTTTAGTGTATATAAATACATACACAGTACACAGCATAAATTATCCTCCTGTTAAACCTCATGACAAAAGGCCTCTCAGGAATCACATTCCAATGGTTCAAGTCTTTGCCCCGAACAGAGAGCACCACACCTCTCTTCATCAATTTGCACTGGTAGCCGCTCGCATAAAATTCAAGCCACTGATGTTTGCCTACAGAATCACAGCTGACTCTGCATCCCTATACCTACACAAACTACTTCAGACCTATGTGACCTCCAGAAGCTTGAATTCTGCAAGTGAGATCCCAAAGAGGCACAAAAAGGACCTTTACATTGACTGTTGGACATGCTGGTGAACTTACATATTGTTGCCCTATTGTTGGTTTGATTGCTTCTATTGTTCTCCTCATTTGTAAGTCGCTTTGGATAAAAGCATCTGCTAAATGATTAAATGTAACATGTACACTACTGTTCAAAAGTTTGGGATCAGTACGATTTTTGAAAGAAGTCTCTTATGCTCAGCAAGGCTGTGTTTATTTGATCAAAAAATACAATAAAAACAGCAATATTGTGACAATTTTAAATATTATTACAATTTAAAATATCTGTTTTCTGTTTAAATATAAATGTGATTTAAAGCAGAATTTTCAGCAGCCATTACTCCATTCTTCAGTGTCACATGACCCTTCAGAAATCCTTCTAATATGCTGCTTAATATTTTTGTGGAAATGGTGATACTTTTTTCAGAATTCTGAAAAGAAAGTTCAAAAGAACAGCATTTATATTTAGATTTTTTTTTTGTAACAATATAAAAGTCTTTGCTGTCACTTTTGCTGATAGCAAATGCTATGATTTATTACAGTATTTAAATATTCAAGAAGTTAAATTGTATGACTTTACATGACTGTACTTGTCTGGTTGAAATGTATTGTTTTTTAAATATATTTGTGAGCGGAATTGTGTTGTGAAATCAAACCTCTCCCAACCCCTAATGCCCAGAGTTGCAATTTTACAACGGTTTCCAAAATTTGTCTAAGTAAAATGGCTTCCTAAAACTATTTATGGGTGAAAAAAAATACATATCATGAATATCAATGCTTAGGTCTCTGAACAACTAAACAAAACAATTAATGTCAGGCACCCATTCTCTTTTCCCTCATTGGTCAGTGGCATTAAACAATCAATTCTCTTGGATATGGTTGACTAGCTCTCTTTTCTACCCCTAGTGATAAATTTAGATAAAACCAAACTTATGTTGTTTGGTAACCGTAAAACTGACACACAAGTAAAAGTAATGATTAATAATGTTGAAACAGAAAGAGTGTACGAAAATAAATTTCTGAGTGTGATTCTTGATTACAAAATCTGTTGGAAACCCCATATTAAATATGTTAGAGCAAAAGTAGCACAGAGTATAGGAGTAATGGGGAAAACAAGGCATGTATTGAATATAATTTTTTGTATTGTTCACTTTCATTGTTCACCACCTTACAAACATTAAGCACAATACAAAAAGAGCAATAAGGATAGAAAACAAAGTAGGTTATAATGAGCATACCAATTTACTGCATTTAAAATTGCACACTCTAAAGTTTAATGATCTGGTTGAATTTAAGACTGCAAAAATAATCTATAAAGCAAAAAATAAACAGCTGCCAGGAAACATACAACAACTGTTCACAGATAGAGAGGGGGTTATAACTTGAGAGGGGATTTAAATTTGAGGCAACAGAAGGCTTGGACAAAGCTCAAAAGTATGTGTATTTCAATTTGTGGGGTGATTTTGTGTAATAGTCTGAACAAATTGATCAAACAAAGTGTACATATGTTGCAATTTAATAAAAGGTACAAAAGATTTATTTTTGATAAGTACAGATGTGGGATAATGCTAATTCAAAACTGTTGTTGATGCTGCTTGAATTTCTTTTTCTGCTTGTCCTTCTGTATCTTAATAACATGATAAAGTAGGATGTAAATTGGAGTAGTGTTTCTGTATTATTTAAAATGGTATGTTTGATTATCTTGTTAGATTGTGATTTGGTTTTGGTAAATATTGGGGGTAGGTCCTGATAAGCCTAGGGCTTCTACCTATCCCTTTTCGAACTGGATGATTATTATGCTAAATTTCAGTTTCTGTTGTATTATATTTGTTGTGTATATTTTATATGGGTTTCTTTCTTTCTTTCTTTTTTTTTTTAATAGTTCGAAATAAAGTTTTCATTCAATCCAGTAGTGATGAGACAATGTCCCTCTCGTTGGTACAGATGCCGAAGCACAGGCAACAATTTGGTTTGACTTAAGAGACTCCTCTTTAATACGAATATTAAATTACTATATAAATTGACAATAGGAAAATTGCACTAAATACAGGTGCAACTGAGGTTCTCTTTTTTGTCCATGTAAGAAAGCTTCTAACAAGCTAATTAATTATTTAGACTGTAGTGTAATCTGTGCCGCCAGAGTTTCATAATGAACCAAACATTTTTTAAAAGGTCTCTAACGTTGTTTTGCGCCATTGTTTTGGCAAAGTATCTATCAAATGAACTAAAACCGAAAGTGTGATATGACTATGCCCCCGGACCCCCCCACAGGGAACAAGGTCCATCCACCACAGTCTCACAAAATCCTGCAGGAAACAGAGAAATATAAATGAAAAGCTGACTGTTTACTCACATAGTTCCTCCCAGTAGTTTGGAGTTGAGGGTGATGATTACAGAACCAAACCAGATGATGACAAAGACTTCTGCAAACTGTGGTCTGCCATCCTCCTCACTGTCCGCAGACCCACCCTGCAGCATTCTGAGATAGACAATATTATAAATACAATATATTTGCTGGAGTCATAGTGACAATAGTTCTGGCTCGGACTGGTCAACATTACTACTCACAAGGCCAGAGTGACAAAGAGGATGAGAGGTCCCCATAAGTCCCCTAAAAGTACAGAACACATACACTCCTTATTAAATTAAGACAGCTGAAGAACATTTAACATGTATAATAAGTGATCAAAAATAGGCCACATCCTTTATGTAATCTGATTTTGTCAGAAATGGATGAACTGTGAATGATGGACTCACAGTCTCTGAGTAGTGCAGAACTTTTCTTGGGGTACATCACATGGACAAACTTCTGTCCAATGGCTCTTAGATCCCTCAGCTGAGACCCACAAACAGAGCAAAGAGAGAATAAGAAACGCTGCTTCAACTCAAACAGAACTACTCTTAAATGTGCACCCCAGTTGCAGTAATTTTTAAGTAATTTTGTTGGTGTGACTGTCAGTTTTATTTGCTTTTAAAAATATTTCTATACAGATTTAATTTATTTTTCTTTCAGTTTTAGTAATTGTAGTACTTCAACTTAAAGGATTAGTTCACTACAAAACGAACATTTTCTGATATTTTACTCACCTCCATCTCATCCAAGATGTCTTTCTTTCTTCAGTCAAAAAGAAATTAAGTTTTTTGAGGAAAACATTCCAGGATTTTTCTCCCCATCACTGACTTCCATGGCAACCAAAATGTTGACGGTCCAAATCAATGCAGTTTCAAAGCGCTTCGAATGGCTTCAGAGGCTCTGCGCGATCCTAGACGAGGAATAGGGTCTTATCTAGCGAAACAATCAGTCATTTTCAAAAAATAAATAAAAATTAAAGCTGCAAGCAGCGATGAAAGGGCCCTCGCACCCGGGAGCACCGCTACCTGGTGGCCTCAGGAAAACAGCGAATAGTGGGTGACATGCATTTAAGTGGGTAAATATAGGAGAAATATGGCAAAGTCACTTCAATGTGCCACACTTCCTGCTGCCAGCAGGTGGCGCTTTGACTGTAACCGAATATTGGCATTTAGATGTCTTCAGGCCAGGATTATTATCAAACATGTGAAGTTTGGGGCAGATCGGACATTGTATGCCTGAGTCACAACAACTTCCTGTTTCGTGGCGTTAATCACATACGTGAGCACTTAGCCACGTGTTGTATGATTTAATGTGTTTCTAGCATGTTTGGGACATGATGGCATATTTAAATGTGTTTCTGGGAGTGAATTACAGTGTAAAGCATGCCATTTCCTGTTGCCAGCACGTGGCGCTATGACTAACTAATATTGGCATGTAGATATCTTCAGGCCAGGACTCTTATCAAATGTGAAGTTTGGGGCGTATCAGACATTGTATGCCTGACTTACAACAGCTTTCTGTGGCATGGCGAAACATCAGACTTCGTCAGGCCGCCAGGGACACGCCCTTCAGCAAAAACTCAAGATGTTCACAATTTAACGTCGCAAAGGCCTTTAGATTAGACTGGCCAAATATGATGATGATCTGGTTAAAACACTATGAGGAGTTAATCACAGTGTAAAACATGCCATTTCCTGTTGCCTGCAGGTGGCGCTATGACTAACTGAATATTGGCATGTAGATGTGTTCAGGCCAGGACTCTAATAATACATGTGAAGTTTGGGGCAGATCGGACATTGTATGCCTGAGTTACAACAACTTCCTGTTTTAACAATTTTGCAAAGAACATTCAAAATATCTCACTTCCTGTTGGGATTCAGATTTCGTACCAGGAGACTTTTTTGTAGGTATTGGGCTGTTGTAGGTATGTGTCTACCGAATTTCATACCTGTACGTGAAACGTAGCGGGAGGGGCAATTCGTTGAAATGTTGTAGGTGGCGCTATCGAGCCATTTTGCCATGACTAATTCTGAAACCCATATCAGACATAAATTTCCACCACTTTTGACGTGTGTGCAAAGTTTTGTGAGTTTTCGAACATGTTTAGGCCATCAAAAATGCGATTCATTTGGGAGAAGAATAATAATAGGCTGAGCAATTCCAATAGGGTCCTCACACCATCGGTGCTCGGGCCCTAATGAATATACTTTTTAACCTAAATTGCTCATCTTGCGCTGCTCTGCGACGTCCCATGGATTGCGCAATCACGTCGGAAAGGTCACGCAAGACGTAGGCGGAAGTACCGCCCCAAGCGAACGTGTGAGGAATAATACAAATGCCCTTTACCAAAAAACACTCCATCTTCAACTTCAAAATCGTCTAACATCGTTGTTTTACCTTTTTTTTTGCTAAAGGGCGTTTGTATTAGTCTTCGCATGTGTGCTCTGTAAACATGGAGGCGGTACTTCTGCCTACGTCTACCGTGACCTTTTCGACGTGATTTTGCGCAATCATTGGCACATAGCAGAGCAGCGCAAGATGAGCAATTTAGGTTAAAAAGTATATACATTTAAATTTTTTTTGAAAATGAACGATCGTTTCGTTAGATAAGACTCTATTCCTCGTCTGGGATCGCGCAGAGCCTCTGAAGCCCTTCGAAGGACTTTGAAACTGCATTGATTTGGACCGTCAACATTTTGGTTGCCACGGAAGTCTGTGATGGGGAGAAAAATCCTGGAATGTTTTCCTCAAAAAACTTAATTTCTTTTCGACTGAAGAAAGACAATGGGGGTGAGTAAAATATCAGGAAATTTTTATTTTGATTTGAACTAATCCTTTAAACATATTTCAGTTAGTTGCCAAGGCAAGGGTTTATCTAATATTTATACTTTAATTTATTTCAGCTTTATTTTAAGTGCAGACAAAAGATTTTTAATAGTTTTAGTTTAATTAAACAATAACTGGTGTACTTAGAATTATTTTCCTCATTACAATTATCCACACAAAATATTTTAACACAGAAAATGTGAATTGCCATATATGTCAATATATCTCTACCCTGTAACAAAAGGTTTCACTTACAATAGTGTCTTTGACAGGCTCATCCAGCGTCGAGAGATCATTGTCAGCATTCTGCGAGCTTGCAGGAACAGATATATCGCCCTCCACTAGGATGTCCTCCGAAATTGAAATGTCAGACAAACCTGCAAACTGAGACAGGAAGAATGACTGTTTAAATCATTCATGGCATATACACCCAAAACACAAGTTCACATTTATCTACACCAACAATTCTCAAGATGTGATTCACTGGTGGTCCATGCAGGATTTATAATGGGTTGTGTGTTGACTGACTAATAGAGCACTTGAATTAAATTAATTTAATCTGCTCATTAATAATTGAGCTAAATGTGTAATAAAGTGTTGTCTGTTGTCTTCACAATATAGGTATATTAGAAACATTTAACATTTAAGTTGATTTCAATTAGTCAAGAAGAAAACAACAGTCAGGCAAAAGAATGGTAGAAGTCGACAATTTCAAGATACAAGTTATATACGGATGATAATTTGTACACTAATTATTTAAAACTTCCCGTCCTGAAAACGGACACCTTGACCTCAGGTCAAGAAGAATTGCAAACTTTTAACTCAGTAAAACCTATTGTAAAAATCTAATGCACCGAAACCTCATTTCAAGACCCATATGATCACTGGAAATACATCTAACGAGCAGCTATAGAGCGTTAAATCACCAGTAGAGAAACGTAAACATCTCTGTCGAGATCGTTAAATGGGAAATTACAATCGAAAGGTGGAAATCTACCATATCTTGATTGGAGTCCAGAGCTACAGTGTGTACAAGTTAAAATCTCTGCACTAATATAGCGAATAAATAAACATTTAGAATCAGACAGACTGAGACACACAGTGAGACAGTATCGCCAACAGTTTCAGATAGAAGGCGATGTTCCACTCTCACTGTTTACATAGTTTGGTAACACTGCACAATAAAAGGAGCAATCCTGTTTTGAAAAAAAATATCAACAAATCTATAAGTATGGTCATTTGGGTGATGTTTAAAAAATCGTTAAGGTAGTAACGTTAAATGTTACGTTGTGCTGAGAAACGACCATCTGCTTTTACACGTATTAACCTTAACCCAGCAGAGCTTTACTGACGATACATTTACATTACATTCCCAAGCAGTACTCGGGATCGGTTCCCAGACAAAAGCAAAAAACGGTGGATAAGCTGACAATGTGTTTCAAAGATTTTTAAGCGTTTTAAAGCATGTTTTGTATCTTACCAAAGGCTTGCTAGACTCCTCTACTTCCGCCATTTTTACACGGATACGGATACGTCATCGCTAGTGTGACGTCAAAAACGCCAACATGCCGCTGAGCAAATAATAATAATAATATATTGTTGATACATTTTATGTATTGTATACAAAGTTGTATATCATAATGTCATCTCTACTGTTTGCAATCAATAAAATAAAATAAATCTAACAGGAAATAGTAAAACAAACAAACAAATAATAATAATAATAATAATAATAATAATATTTCAGGGTGCTAAGCCCTACTTTTTCGTTTTTTTTTGTAAGAAACTTAAATCCTACCTGGACACCCACCTTACACCCAGCAACTCCAGATCCCTTAATACTGTCTCACTGACACTGTGTCATATGTATGATTATATTTTCCTGATTTTGTAACCTGTAATTGAATTCTCAACTGTATTTAGCCCTGGCATTGGTTTTGTATGTTCTCAGCAATACAATAAAAAGGCAACAACAATAATAATAATAATACATTCGGTTCGTCATTTTAATATTTGATTAATAACGTGTCACTTGTTCAGTTCATATAATTTGTCAGTAGTTAAATGGACACGTTAAAGGAATGTTTACTATACTATACATACTATACTCTAATATCAAAGCTTTGAAAATCACATTAACACAGATTTAAAAATGCGTTGTAAATTTATTTGTATGATTCAGAAGAACAGTGTCTGTCTCTTTAAGGGCCGGAGTCAGTGTGGGTTTAGAAATACAACGTGCGGGTAGAATGACAAACTAGCATGACTTCGAAATATTAAAATAGGCGAGGCTTTAGTGGCCCGGATGTTTGTCTCTACAAGCAGGATGGATCAACATAATATATATATATATGTGTATATATGTGTGTGTGTGTGTGTGTGTGTGAACAGATGTAAAAAGTTCCATTGATTTGAAATATACAATGAATATTCCAATTTAAACAAAAATAATAATAAAAAAAATATATATATATATTTTTAATTATTATTATTTATTTTTATATTTGAACTATTCATTGTATATTTCAATGCAATGGAACTTTTTACATCTGTTCACAGCTCACGTGTAACGTTGGCGGCATGTCACGTGTTAAATGTTACTTTTTCCAGCGCCGTTCATTATGACTAATAATAGTCGTTTATGATTGCTGGGTAACGCAATCATTCATTCATAATTTAATAGTGACTGTAGAGGCATGTTTCCCTTTGTATTTTAGGTACCAAACAATAGATTTGAATGATTATACTTTACAGCATATTTATGTTTGCAGCAATACAGAATACATCCTGAGGTTTATATGCATGTCAATGGAGGATTTCCTTTTGAGGGCCTTCACGCGCCCCCTAGAGGAAGAGTACGGCGTGTCCCATAAGAGTAATAGTTTTCGCTACTAACAAGTGACATTTGCCGCCCAATGATGTGGGAGTGCTCAGAATGTTGCCCTGCCCGCCGCGTTTGTCAGTCCCTCCGCTCCCAAAACAAGGAAAAGTATTGAAACACAAATACTTTATCAGTACTTTTAAGTTTTAGCCTGCTTTGCAACTTAAATCGACTTGGTCTTGATAGCAATACCGCGTGCACACGGAGGCAGTCACTTCCGCAGCGCTGGATTATTATTATTATTTTTTTTTTACAACTGCATACGATATGTCAAATACGGGGAACTTTATCGAAACCAATTAATCGAAATCAACTTGATTAATACAGCCGAGTGATCATCAGGCACGGCAGTCGTGGTTTGTGTACTTTATTGACAACAAAAGGCCGGTTATCATCGTTGATCGGTCAGAGAGTGAGAATGGGGCATCCTCCACTGGAGTTCAGCGACTGCTACTCCGACAGTCCAAATTTCAGAGAGAGGTTGAAATGCTACGAAAACGAGCTGGAAAAAACCAACAAGTTCCTAAAGGATGTCATCAAGGACGGGAACAGTGTGATCAACACGATTAAAGGTAAATGCTCTTTTGCAGCAGCGGTGGTCTTCGCTGGGGGAGGTGGATCGAGGTCTTCGCCTTTACAAAAGCCGTGCTGCCGATGAACGAATACGCATGATCGGTATATAATTTGGTTTTTACTCCGAGGAAAAAGTCCTTTCATTTGTAGGGTTTTTTGAAAAAGCTTTCACTTGCAGATCACTGGTTGGTTTTAAAGGGGATTATGAACTGTAGAGGGGAGGGAGTGATCTGGCAGATGGTGCGCACCTCTCAGAGATGCTGGCAAAGAGACGGCTGATTTATTTATAGCAGCCACCTTTAATTTACCAGATTAGTAAATAAAATTTAACTGGAAACTGTGAACGTGTCAACAAGACGATTGAAGGTGGAGGGAGAGCCAGTAGTCATATGTACCCAGATGATATCACTATCAGCACTTATCACTATTCTGCTGATCTCATAGATGTCAATTATAAGGCACTTTGCATCCTCGAAATGGAGATGAAAGACAGAGAGATTCAGGCTGTAAACTAGCCCTCTAAGAAGCATTCATTTTTACGGCCATACGCCACAATATAAGTAATGTCTCTCTTCCTCCTTCCTCTTCTTTTGTGTGGCTTATCTCTGAAGTGTTATGAAGCAACAAACTACAAATGGAAATGTTCCAAGATTCCAGACCTACTCTACCAATACTGTTCCCCTGAACGAGGCAGTTAGCGATAGAGGAACTATCACTGCAAACAATGCACTTTAGACTGCAGCTTCTGCTTAACGAGGAGAAGCTGCTGAACTCACATGAGTTGTATTATAGTCATTATAGATACTGATATAATAGTAATTGTAGCTGTAGATTCCCCAGTGCACAGCTCATATGTGCTCTTTGTTATCAGGGTTCAGAGAAATATCAGAGAATTGTAAAAGTGTGATTTCCAGGCCTGGTCATGGAAATCAATAAAAATGAATAACAACTTTTTTCCTAAACTGATGCAATCATAAAAGTAATCTTTTATTAAAATTAAAAAAAGTTTTATTTTTTTTTACTAATTACACTTTAATAAGTAATATCATTTAATTGTTAAGTTATGCATGCAGAGATTTATCTGACCAAATTAAATACATAAAAAGTGGCAGATACTATTTGCACCTCACTTTATTGTAGTAGGCCTAGGCTATAAAACAGTATGTAATAACAACATATTCAGTGTATATGAATATATTTATTAAAATCATAAATGGATGCTACCTTACTGGGACATTACTTGTCCCTATCCCTAAAGGCCATTACACCTAAAGGAGCCTTAAACCTAACCCTACGGTTAAACACTTTATTCCCACTATATACCCGTTAGGCAATTTATTTACACTTTTTGAGTATTTTATTATTTAAAATAAACAGACAGACTGAAGGTCTGGAGTCTGGACTCCATCACAGCTTTCTTTGGCCAAGGACTGCCCAAGAGGACGTTTGACTGACATGTAACACAACCAATCACAGGTAGTTTTGTTCACCGTCATGTTTAGGGGCGTGAACATGTAACGTTGATGTTCCTGTGATAACAGACCGGCGTGCATCTAACAAATTATTCATTCAAGAACGTTGTGCAAGTGTACTGCAACAATGGTGCCGTGAATTTCAAGTACTTACATCCAGCGTTTAGTTGACCCTGGTAAACACTCATTGTCACAGTTGTAAACACGACGGCTTTCTTCTTCCACAAGAGGGTTTGGCGTCACGACGGCTTTCCAAACGAATCATTAAAGAACATCCTGTAGAACTCCACCAATCAGATGATGACTTCGAAAATCCTGAATTGTTTTCCAGTTAAGTGTGCCATATGCATCAGACGTTCAGCCAACGGTCTGTGGGCATGATGATCTGAGGCTGAGACTAGGTTAAAGCCAGATTTGAACTCTGGTCGGTCACCACTTCTCCTGTTGTCAGATGGGTGTAATTTTGTAATTTTGTCTGGGTCAACCAGACATTGGTGAGCAGAGTTAGTGTACATAGCCTCTGCCTACAAGGTGGGCTATTTGCACTTAGTGTAAATAGACACTCCAAAATATTAAATACATCATGGAATGTTGTAATAAATAATAAATAAATAAGCATGTCAAGCTCTAAAATAATATAACTGGCTAGAAATTGCTTTTTAAAATAAAATAATTGAAAACCCTTTAATCTGGAACTACTGGAAAAGTAATGTACATTAATTGGTCAAAAAGAGCAGGAATCATGTGTCATTGTCAAATGATTTCCTGATTTATTAGTTCAGTTTCAGCTGATTGGCGGTCAGTTTACCATTTGCATTTCACTGCCTAAGTTTGGGTAGAAAACTTGACTGTAATAATTTGATGATTCAGCTTTAATTTATCTCCTTCTCAGGCTTCCTTCCCTAATTTCAAGGGAGGTCATAAATGCACTAGTTTTCTAAAAATGCATGTTTTTATTTTGCCCGAAGGGTTATGCAAGCTTCTAATTTGACTAACCGTAAGCCTCTTTCTATACCTCAGAGTGCAACACTCCAAAAGCAGAATGCTGAGCCATTAAGGCAGATTTCCTTACGGAACTGTGCAGAGCACGACTGGCTGTAATTTGATGACTGCAGTCTGCTCCCCGATGCTTCCAGTGTCTTGGAATAATAATAATTAACTTGTTACATTTATATAGTGCTTTTCTGGCTACTCAAAGGAGGGAATCACCTCAACCACCACCAATGGAAGGAGTCTTCAGTAACTTTTGCTTTGGTAACTGAAGTAACCACTGGAGTCCATACAGTATATATCCACTATCTGAAGTTCTGCAACTTCTAAAGTCATATGACCTGACTCAGTGGTTTCAATATGCTTGCTTCCTGCATTTATGTAGTTTTGCACTTTTTGAGGAATATCGTGGGTGCTGTGTGGATGTGAAACTTGACACAGGAAGTTGAGCATTTCCTTTTCTCCAATGATGAGGAACCTCCTTGGAGATCTATTGCTCCTGCTATGACTAAACGGAGAATATCAACATGGCAGATTTACAGAAGGATTGAGGAAGATTTCATATTATTCTTCAAGAAATATGCTGCCAATACATAATTGTTGTGGCTGCTGTGGTATTTTTGAACAAATAATCAAATAATCTTAATCTTTTACACAACACTTTTTGGCACCTCTCCATTCATACATCACCTGTTTAGTTTAGCAATCTCCTTTTGTCATCTGTTTTGACTGCACTGACCGGTTTTTCAGCTGAGACTGGTTCTCTTCTACCAGGATGTGGTTCTTGGCTTCAGCTGTGGTTTAGTAGTTTATAACCTGCATTACAAACTGACACTTTGTCATACACACTTTGTCGTGCATTTCAAGAACACCTGTTACATCACTTCTTGTTGCAAGAGTAAAATAGCTCCCTTCTGAGATCCGCGTTTGTGTTTGTCAGAGGGCCGGACAGGGCGGGTTTTGTGATCTAGTGTGGAGAGTGTAGTCCGTCATGCCAGCTCTTCATGCTTTAGACAAACACACTCTTTGTGTCCTTTTCATCAGATGGGATATAATCATTTAAGCCTTTTCCTCTGTTAGCACGGCTCACTTCACAGAGTGTGTAGACCTACAGCACAGAGATAGAGATAGAAAGAGTTAGGGATGAATGGCTCACCTGGCTATTGATCAGTAAAAGAGAGGAATATTATATTATATTATATTATATTATATTATATTATATTATATTAATTATATTATATTATATTATTATTAATTATAATGGGTAAATACGGTGTAGTACATTCTAATTTTAAGCATCATTACTCCAGTCTTCACATGATCCTTCAGAAATTATTCTAATATGCTGATTTGGGGCTCAAGAAACATTTCTTAGTATTAGTTGTGTTAAAAACAGTTGCTCTCCTTATTTTTTTTTTCCAGAAACCGCAATACACTAACATTCAAAAGAATGGGGTGAGTAAGAAAAAAAAGAAATTGACACTTTTATTCAGCAAGGGCACATTAAATTGTTTGAAAGTGACAGTAAAAACAATAAATGCTGTTTATTGAACTTTCTATTTATCAAAGAATCCTGAAAAATGTCTCACGTCGTTAAGTAAAAAAGTAGTATTAAGTAAAAAATATTAAGCAAAAACAAAAATTTTCAACATTGATAATAAAAATAACCATTATTGATAATTTTGTATATTAGAATGATTTCTGAAGGATCACGTGACACTGAAGACTGGAGACTGTTATTTAAAACTGTAGTGATATTTGACAATATTACTGTTGTTAGTGTTTTATAAATGCAGCCTTTTTAAAAAAAAATTAAATAAAACATTTGGTCCCACTTTATATTAGGTGGCGTGGCGTGAACTACTATGTACTTACATCAAAAAATAAGTACAGTGTACTTATTGTGTTAATATTGTATTGCAAAACACTTTTGCTGATATTGAGGTGGGATACGGGTAAAGTTAGGGACAGGTGTGCACAAAGTCACTTAAATTACCAAGTCACTTTTTTCCCTATTCTGATACTCAGTTTGAACTTCAGCAGATCTTCTTGACCATGTCTACACGCCTAAATGCATTGAGCTGCTGCCATGTGATTGGCTGATTAGATATTAGGGTTAACAAGCAGTTGAACAGGTGCACACACACACACACACACACACACACACACACATATATATATATATATATATATATATATATACACTCGCCTAAAGGATTATTAGGAACACCTGTTCAATTTCTCATTAATGCAATTATCTAATCAACCATGGCAGTTGCTTCAATGCATTTAGGGGTGTGGTCCTGGTCAAGACAATCTCCTGAACTCCAAACTGAATGTCAGAATGGGAAAGAAAGGTGATTTAAGCAATTTTGAGCGTGGCATGGTTGTTGGTGCCAGATGGGCCGGTCTGAGTATTTCACAATCTGCTCAGTTACTGGAATTTTCACACACAACTAGAGTTTACAAAGAATGATATGAAAAGGGAAAAACATCCAGTATGCGGCAGTCCTGTGGGCGAAAATGCCTTGTTGATGCTAGAGGTCAGAGGAGAATGGGCCGACTGATTCAAGCTGATAGAAGAGCAACTTTGACTGAAATAACCACTCGTTACAACTGAGGTATGCAGCAAAGCATTTGTGAAGCCACAACACGCACAACCTTGAGGTGGATGGGCTACAACAGCAGAAGACCCCACCGGGTACCACTCATCTCCACTACAAATAGGAAAAAGAGGCTACAATTTGCACGAGCTCACCAAAATTGGACAGTTGAAGACTGGAAAAATGTTTCCTAGTCTGATGAGTCTCGATTTCTGTTGAGACATTCAGATGGTAGAGTCAGAATTTGGCGTAAACAGAATGAGAACATGGATCCATCATGCCTTGTTACCACTGTGCAGGCTGGTGGTGGTGGTGTAATGGTGTGGGGGATGTTTTCTTGGCACACTTTAGGCCCCTTAGTGCCAATTGGGCATCGTTTAAATGCCACGGCCTACCTGAGCATTGTTTCTGACCATGTCCATCCCTTTATGACCACCATGTACCCATCCTCTGATGGCTACTTCCAGCAGGATAATGCACCATGTCACAAAGCTCGAATCATTTCAAATTGGTTTCTTGAACATGACAATGAATTCACTGTACTAAAATGGCCCCCACAGTCACCAGATCTCAACCCAATAGAGCATCTTTGGGATGTGGTGGAACGGGAGCTTCGTGCCCTGGATGTGCATCCCACAAATCTCCATCAACTGCAAGATGCTATCCTATCAATATGGACCAACATTTCTAAAGAATGCTTTCAGCACCTTGTTGAATCAATGCCACGTAGAATTAAGGCAGTTCTGAAGGCGAAAGGGGGTCAAACACAGTATTAGTATGGTGTTCCTAATAATCCTTTAGGTGAGTGTATATATATACATACACCGATCAGGCATAACATTGTGACCACCTTCCTAATATTATGCTGGTCTCCTTTTTGCTGCCAAAACAGCTCTGACCCATCGAGGCATGGACTCTACTAGACCCCTGAAGGTGTGCTGTGGGGTCTGGCACCAAGATGTTAGCAGCAGATCCTTTAAGTCCTGTAAGATGCGAGGTGGGGCCTCCACAGATCAGACTTGTTTTTTCAGCACACCCCACAGATGTTTGATTGGAATGAGATCTGGGGAATTTGGAGGCCAAGTCAACACCTCGAAATCGTTGTTGTTTTCCTCAAACCATTCCTGAACCATTTTTGCTTTGTGGCAGGGTACATTATCCTGCTGAAAGAGGCCACAGCCACCAGGGAATACCGCTTCCATGAAAGGGTGTACATGGTCTGCAACAATTCTTAGGTAGGCGGTACGTGTCAAAGTAACATCCACATGGATGGCAGGACCCAAGGTTTCCCAGCAGAACATTGCCCAAAGCATCACACTGCTTCCACCAGCTTGCCTTCTTCCCATAGTGCATCCTGGTGCCATGTGTTTCCCAGGTAAGCGACGCACACGCACCCGGCCATCCACGTGATGCAAAAGAAAACGTGATTCATCAGACCAAGCCACCTTCTTTAATTGCTCCGTGGTCCAGTTCTGATGCTCACTTGCCCACTGTTGGTGCTTTCGGCGGTGGACGGGTCAGCATGGGCACCCTGACTGGTCTGCGTCTATGCAGCCCCATACGCAACAAACTGTGATGCACTTTGTGTTCTGACACCTTTCTATCAGAACCAGCGTTAACTTCTTGAGCAATTTGATCTACAGTAGCTCGTCTGTTAGATCGGACCATACGGACCAGCCTTCACTCCCCATGTGCATCAATTAACCTTGATGCACGTTAAAGCACGTGGCCCACGGCCATGACCCTGTCGCAGGTTCACCACTGTACCTTTCAGGACCACTTTGGATAGATACTGACCACTGCAGTCCGGGAACACCCCACAAGAGCTGCAGTTTTGGAGATGCTCTGACCAAGTCATTTAGCCATCACAATTTGGCCCTTGTCAAACTCGCTCAAATCCTTACGCTTGCCCATTTTTCCTGCTTCTAACACATCAACTTTGAGGACAAAATGTTCACTTGCTGCCTAATATATCTCACCCACTAACAGGTGCCGTGATGAAGAGATAATCAGTGTTATTCACTTCACCTGTCATAATGTTATGCCTGATCGGTGTATATACAGTAGTGTATACTGTATATATATATATACACTGAGTTCCAAATTATTATGCAAGTGACATATAAGTAGGATTTCATTACAATAAACATTCAGATTTTAGTGTTTGTTTGTTTTATTTATCCATATCATTTTAGATAACCCAAATTTTTTTCCCTTCCCCAAACCTAAAACCCAAGGGGAGAAATGCCGGTCATGGATCAAGCAGTGTGGGAGTATATATATTTTTATATATAAAAATATATAAAAATATAAGCGGGAGAATGTTATCATTGCAAAGTGGTCAGGCTAATGTCTTGTGTTTATTCCACAAGACTTATAGATAAGCAGTTTGATTTATAATTATTAATATTTTCTAATTTCACTTACCCTGCTGTGCATGAACATAGCTGTTCCTCAATTTGTGTGTTTCCCATTTGAATCGTCAGTGTATGAGACGGCTGCTTCTTGCGCTGGGACCTATAGGCTTTAGCTTCAATTTTGATGAAATTATTCTCTAATCGGTTGCATATTATATTGTGGATATATCCCTTGAATGCATACTGCAGTCTCTTTTGTCTTGCTCTCTGAGATATTTCACCTGTTCGCCAAAAATTACTAATTATCTCCTTGGGAATGTCTGACACAGGCGCATTCATACTGTAATAGACGTGCCAGGTGCACAGCTTGTCAGGCGTAGCAACAGTAAATAAGGAGGGCGGAGCTTAGTGAATGGCTAATTATGCAATGTGCTTACAAAAACTTTAACAAATTTATAATAATATTTGAAAAGGGTGGCCACTACTGTATATACTACTGTTTACTGTATGTATGTATATTGTGTATATATATATATAATAGATAGATTGCACTTTATTCATAAAATATATGAAATATTATGAAATATATATGATCTATCCAAATAGGATGATAATTTATAGTAGCATGTCTGATGCCGAAGGAGGTACCCATGATCTGGAGAGTTACTGAGATCCCACTACTGCTTTATTTTCATAGGCCCATCTTCTAAACCCTTGGTTTGGTTGGGAGAAAGACCCAGCAATTACAGTAATGTAAAATGCTTTGGATTAATGCATCTGACAGTGGCCTGTCTTGCTGTGTGTGTGTGTGTTCTGGCACTGAACCTGTGTAGAGAGTTTGAGACATAATTCCATCCTCACTGCGTCCCACAACATCTGATTTCACTTAACAATAAAGCTGCTTTTCTTATTTCTCAGAGGTTCAGTAATCATTGGCTTCATATGCTAAGTGGCCAGCAACCAATCAACGTGTTGAAAGATTGTTTCTGTTTGAATTTCCTGGCCGTGGTCTTCAGTGAAACTGAGAGTTGATATAGAGAGTGTTTCATTGGGGCTGGGTTGAAGCCAGAGAAGCAAGGTGTAGGAGAATGACAACTTAAACACAAAATACCCTGCCTTTCAATAAAAAGAGCCACTCACCTTGTTTATAGAAGCATCGCTCAATTGTTTACTCTAGAACATGCATGATCATTAACATGATTTGAACTACAAAAGCGACATTTAAGATACAATTGTTGCCAAAATGCCTGTTACTTGCATAGAAAATAAGTGCCCATCGGAGCCGATAGCCTCATGGCCCGCACTCCGACGTGGAGCGCAGTTGCGCTTCGGGTGACCCAAGTTCAAGTCCTGGCCATCTCTCCCCCAATTCACTGCCTTTCTACTTTACTATCCTATCTCAAGGCAAAACGCCACAAATAAATCTTTTTTAAAAAAGAAAGAAAACAGATGCCTTGAGATATTGACAGACCGAGTGGAATAGCTGTAAAGCTTTTAGCATGTGGGATCCATATGTTGAATCAGGAAATGTTTTCCTATTGATGTTCTTCATAAATAACAATTTATTCTGGCCAAATAACCAAACCAACAAAGACTAATGTGGATTGTTGATTGTTTTTTTTTATGGTTTTGATGTTTCCAGAATACTCGCTAGCGGTGCAGAAGTTCTCTCAGACCCTTCAGTCGTTCCAGTTTGATTTCATCGGTGACAGTCTGACTGATGATGAGATGAACATCGGTGAGTTGACAGCTGGTCTTAACCTTTTTCAAGTAGTGCTACTTAGTGTGTGTCCATTTCATTTATGTGGTATGTTTATGTCATCCTTATTTCACTTTTCTGTCGAATTTGTATGTGGAATGTGTTGTGGCAGTTTTGAATATTTGTGCATGTATTTGTGCTTGACTTACGTGTTACATGGCCTACCTTGTTTATGTGACCACATGTTTTACCTTCACAGCTGAGTCATTTCGTGAGTTTGCTGGTTTGCTGCAGGATGTGGAAGAGGGCCGAATGATGCTGGTTGGTGGAGTGCACTTCTTCCCATACCCTTGTAAAAACACTGTCAATCATAATCTGAACTCAAATGCAAAAAAAAAAAAAAAAAAAGATTCTCACACGTCAATCATTAACAATCTGCAAGATTAGCCTCCCTGTGCTGAGGGCCAGTTAAACTTGTTTCAGTTCATTTTATTGAGATTTTTGTGCCATAAAACTCAGTAATTAGGTTTTTAACCCTGAAAACGTACCCACAGAAATCCTATGAATCTTATCTGTTCTAACCGTGGCATGTATAACAGGAAACAGAAAAAAATAGACCTCCTTCTTTAAAGGTGGGGTAAGTGCTTTCTGGTAACCGATGTTGATATTTCAAATCAACAAAACAAACACGCCCCTACCCCAAAAGGGTCTTTCCCTTATTTTGATAGCTCTGCCCCACACATATGTAACCCAGGCAACGACTATGGCGGAATCTTCTGTGCCAGCTGGCCGAAGCTATGATGCCATCAATAAGTGAAAGCAATGTTTGTTACTATGGTAATCCAGTTCGAATGTTCAGAGAAAAAGTCATCCCTTACATCCCAAAAACACAAACACAGTTCTCGTGAATAACTCGATAGCACGAGCACGACAGTCCAACTAACGAATATATTACAATTATGACAAGATTAGAGGATATATCGATAACTAAAAGAGGAACCAAAGGAAACAAACATATATTAGGAGTTTATTGTCTTACTTTTCGGACACACTGCGAGCTGATGCTTGAAACAGCCAGTGGTTTATAGGATGTGGAAATGAATGGGTCTTTATCATCGCTTAAGTGAACGACGATACGATTGCAAATGGACAAACAAGAGAACATGACACACGAGCATATTCAAGCAAAAGCTAGCATATATTAGTTCTGTGAAACAAAACAAAACCAATGTTACTCGCCTATCGAGAAGAAATAAAGCAACCTCGTCCGATTGCAGGCCTTAGCGCTCCTTGAGTTCTCTCCAGCGCTGGAAAGCTGATAATTCTTTTCTGATCGTAAGCCTTCTTTTGTTCCATGGACAATTTCCACATGTGTTTTTTTTATCTGCCATCTCTCTCTTTCTGTCGTTGCTCCGCTAATGTCCGTACTGTGTGTCGTGTCTTTTGAATAATGACGTGCAGTGAGCGTCACCATCATTAGTAGACACGCCCCTTACTGCTGATTGGCTATCAGTTTGTCATGGTACTCAGCCCGAGTCACATTTCTAAAGCAGTTTTGAAATAACACTTACCCCACCTTTAAAAGGTGCAGAATTGAGTGAAGTGCATGACAGGACTGAAATAAATATTTGCAGATATTTTTAATTATTCCTGCAAGGTTCACATCCACTATAAGGGAAAGTCTCAAACTATTATTCCATATTCCATTATCAACAATTATTGATAATGGAATATTTCTTATATCCAGACAACATATGATGAACAATATCACATTGTTTGTGTAACAAGTGGAGTTTCAGACGGAGACAGAGACCCGTCTCGTACATGATGCTGTGTGACACAATGGCTTAGGCAGATTGTCAGAAGTATGGTAAAAACAGTATAATTTGATTGCCGTATAGACAAAAATGTTAATATTAAATATAATATATAAATAAATAATATAAAATAATATATAAAATGCAAAATCTGGTACATTTTCTTAATTGATCTGCCATTGGCCATTATGACAAAAAGCTAATTTTGGACCTTGCTCTTCGCTTCCTACTCAGGGCCCCCGCTATTGTGTCACAGTGGGATTCTTGGCGTTCATCTGTTCCAGTGTTACAGCTCTTGACCTCTGACCCCCATTTATTGATTAAGAGCAGAGACTAGACTTTCTATTATAGATATAACAAGAGGCTTTAGGAAGAAAACAGTTTTACTCACCTTTTCTCTTGCAGGTCCAGAATGCTTGTGACTTGCTTATCAAACCTTTGGAAAAGTTTAGGAAAGAGCAGATTGGAGTCACAAAAGTGAGTTTTTATTATATACATTTACACACATCAAGAACACACACCACATGACCACGTGTGTGAGCATGCTCATCATTTTCACATCTACTTCCTTTCTCAGAGCAAAGGGTACAGCATACCACAACTCACAAATATATACACATATTATGTATAGACAGTGTTTGTAATGGCTTTCATGTGCGAGTAATTTATTTTTGAGCTGTACACACACACACACACATTTGGTGCAACTACATTGTGAGGACATTCCATAGACGTAATATTTTTATACTGTACAAACTGTACATTCTATCCCCCTACCCCTAAACCTACCAGTGTAATACCCATGTCATTATACAAATTTGTGTCCTCATAAATCACATAAACAAGCACACACACACACACACACACACACACACATACACACACACACACAAAACTAGATATAAATAATGTGTCAGTAGCTGGAGAATCCATGGAAAATTTGGAGCTATTTGTTTTAGAGAGACTGAGAAAGAGTTATGGAGCTATCATGCTTTTAGAAGAAAAGCGAGATCATTTGTTGGAAAAACACATATGGAAAGTTTCAAAATTCCAAAGACTTTTCACTGGATTAGACTCTTTCCATGCCAGCATGCTTCAGTTAACATTACTGAAGTATCAGTTTCCTTTCAGCAGTTTATTGTGGCTACTCAAAGATTATTGGTTAAAATTATTGGTTGTAAGGAACCAGTTACAAGTCTGCAAAAAGTTTTATAAGGACAAGTTGTCTGTTTTGTTTTTATTAAGAATGGGTTTAATGAACTTGAGCACTTTCTCAGTTTCAGGTTGTTTGTTTGCATGTGTGTGTTTCAGGAGAGACGAAAGAAGTTCGAGAAAGAGAGTGAGAAGTATTACTCTCAGTTGGACAAACATGTGAACCTGTCCTCAAAGAAAAAAGAGACACAGCTACAGGAGGTACATTTGTAAATACAGTAAATTGAAATGGAAAAAAAAAAACCCACAGTAATATAATCTTTATTTTTGTGTGTTTATATTATGTGTTTATAGGCTGATGAACAGTTGGATAAGGAGCGTCAGACATTTTATGAGTCGTCTATTGAATATGTGTACCAGATTCAGCAGGTTCAGGACAGAAAGAAGTTTGATGTTGTGGAGCCCGTGCGTGTGAACTTCAATTTTCCTCAAGCACATAAACACACTTCGATTTTTAAATGTGTTTTGTAGTAACACATATTTGATTGTGTGTACAAGAAAGCATTTGTAGGTGCACAAATGAAGACCTTAAAGGTGCAGTACACGATTTCTGAGAATCATTGTTGAACACTGTTGATATTTGAAATGAACCCAAACAAACACTCCCTTCATTGATCCACTCCCAAAATGCACAAACACGCAATGCAAGAGTGGATATCTCTTTATCGTAGCAGAAGCGAAGCAAAATAAAGATGACGAACGACAAGGAAGAACAAAAAATTAACATACAGTACACGAGTATATACAAGCAAGACTTCGTTGTTAGTCGGCAGCAGCACACACTCAAAACCAATGTTTCTCATGTATGGAGCAGAAACAACAGAACCTTGTGTCTGTTTTTCTCTAACATCTCTCCAGTGCTGGAAAACTTTTCTAATATTAACGTGCATCCTAAACAGAGTATGTGAGCGGAGTGGAGTGGCAGCAAGGAAATTCACGGCTAAATTATTTAAGTAAGCTCTGAAATATCACAAAAGTTTGGTTTATAACATGCATTAAATGAAAAAACAAAACAAAAAAACAATAGGAGATAGTTTTAACTTGGTTTTTTGGAACACTAGTGTGCAAACATTTTCCTACGACATGCCAAGCTTATTAAGCTTTATCAGCATGAAAAGTTAAATGTCATTGCTGCTTTTTGCAGTGCAAATTTTGTTTGGAAAAATGAAAATAGTGTTTTCATCAGTTATTTTATCTACAGGTCACTACATATTTCTGCTCATTCAAAATCAGATACAGATAACTGTAAGCAGATAAGCGCTGTAAGATTACATTTGTTTGAATGCATTAGAGAGAGCGATTGTGTGTGTGAATAAGTGCTACCTGTTTAAAATGTGCTTTCACCTGATCATATTCAGTATGTAGAATGTACAAAAGAATTCCTTGAATTATAACCTCCCGCTCATGTCCATCGCCGTCAGCATAACCGTTACATTGTTTCTGATTTGAGTGATCCATCTGTATCAAGCTAGTTAAAAGTGTTTAACGTGTGAGTTCTGGCTAAAAATGCAGTTATATTATGGGCCGTTGGCATGAATCGTACTCGTGATGGAGCGGTAGTGGAGCGCTCTCAGAGCGAGTGAAAACCACAACGCTGCGATCACAACCCTTCTTTTCCCAGTGATATTCCTCTGACCTTTTCTCTTTTGTAATATCTCTCAGCCATCTCTCTATCTACAATCTTTCTGCAAATCTCTCTCCTGCTCACTCTCTCTCCTCCCCCATCATGAGTGTATACGCCCCCTACTGCTGATTAGCTACAAGTGCGTTGTGGTGCTCGGGCTCTGATCCACGTACAACAGCATTTTTCAGAAATCACTCACTGCACCTTTAAAACACATTGATTATATTCATACTGATACAAACAATGAATTGACTAGAGCATGTTATGATTATAGAGGTGTGTCCTTGTGTGTCTGATTGGCAGGTTTTAGCGTTTCTGCAGAGCATCCTAACTCTGAATAATCTCACTGTGGAGATGACACATGACTTCCTTCCATATAAACAGGAGCTTCAGCTCAGTCTACAGAATGTGAGAGCTTTACCGATCAATAATTACTTTAACCTTCCATCCACATATGGTTTGTCCTTCACTCTCATAGTGGTGTTGTGAACATACAGCTTTAATAAATAAACAATATTTCACCAATAATTATTATTATGGATTATACATTAATGTTGATTAATTTAAATTATTATTATTATTATTATTATGACACTTTACAATAAGGTTTCATTAGTTAACATTATTTAACTACTTTAGTTAACATGAAGTAAGTATTAGGAATACTTCTACAGTACTAAGTAATCTTAGTTAATGTTCAATTCAACATTTACTAATACATTATTAAAATCAAAAGTTGTATTTGTTAACATTAGTTAATCCACTGTGAACAAACAATGAACAGCAGGATTTTTAATAACTAACATAAAAATTGATAAATACTGCAACAAATGTATTGCTCATGGTTAGTTCATGTTAGTTAATACATTAACTAATGTTAACAAATGAGACCTTATTTTATAATGTTACCATTATTATTATTATTATTATTTGAATATTTTACATGCAAATTGATTACATTCTTTTCCCTACTGATTTATAATTAATTTATATACACTACCATTCAAAGGTTTGGGGTCTGTAAGATTTTTTTTTAATCCAATGTTCATAAGTCTCTTATGGTCACCCAGGGCTGCATTTATTTGATCAAAAATGTTGTGAAACATTGTTACAATTTAAAATAACTTTTTATTCTATTTTAATGTATTATCCTGTCTTACTCCAGTCTTCAGTGTCACATGATCCTTCGGAAAACATTTTAATATGCTTATTTGGTGTTCAAAAACATTTCTTAAAATGATCATTGTTGAAACAATTTTTTGTAGCATTATAAATGTCTTTACTGTCATCTTTGATCAAAAACTCCAAACTTTTGAACAGTAGTGTAATTAATATTATGGAGCAAATTAAATCAACAAATCTTTAAAAAATTGCTCCTGTTAATATGTAGTATGTACATATGTAATGTGACTATGTAATATGTAAGTGTTTTTTGATCGGCTGCTGGTGTTTTTGTAGACCCGTAACCACTTTGAGAGCACCAGAGAGGAGATGGAAGAGCTAATGAAGAGGATGAAGGGGTCGGCAAAGATGTGTATGAGACACGGCCAGCAGGCGACTATGGAGGGATACCTCTATGTGCAGGAGAAATGTGAGTTCTGCAGCACTGCATGTTGTCCATTAACATAGACAATAATTTTAACTTTAATTGAAGTTTTAATCTCTCCGTGTTCATAAATGTGCAGGAAAGCTTACTTGTTAAGTGGACCAGAGGTGTGAAGCTCATATATTTTCAAGTATTTACGTTAATTTCTTTAGTAAAAAAAAGTTTGCTGCTATTGTTGAACTATAAAGTTATTTGAATCCTCTTTTCGAGGCGGGACTACTGCCGTTTATGCATAACAGATTTTAATTCAGTGGGTGGAGTTTGAAAAACATCAACAAAGGCCTGTTGGTCTTGTGCATGCAGTCACATCGCGTCCTTTTGGTATCCTTTATGGTGTTCCTTCTTGGTATCCTTTTGCGAATATCAGTCATGAATAAGTTAAAAATGTTATGCAATTATAAGGGAATTACTGTAATAGCTTTCTCATTCATTTCTATACACACTTTGTCTGTGGTAATCACCAGCCTGACACAGATGCAGTCCATTGACCTTAATGTAAAAATATTCCTTTACTGTGAAGAAAGAGCAGCAAAAATATTAATGAATTATGATAGTTAATAAAAGACCGCTTTCTCTTTGGTCAAACGCAGCATTCTGCACTCAGATATTTTTGTATGTTGACTATAACAGTCAGTAAATGCTGCTAAACTGTATAATTGATTGATATTGGCTCCAGATTTCTTGTAGCTGTGCTAGAGTCATGTCTCTATGGTAGAACTCTGCGATCTCCGTCTTCTCACATAATAAAATAATTTAAACTCAAATCACTATCTCTAAGCCAATCTCTATAGCAGAATAAACCCCAGAAAAAGGGTCATACAAGACCCCTCCATTTCACGTCTGGTTCAGTCACCCAGTCAGGATTTAATTTTGCAATATTGATTGTACATTATCCCTTACAAAACTGTGTATACTTTCAGATCACATTCAATCAATAATTAAAATGATACATATGCTATTTGTCTTTCTTTTTCTGTTTCTGTTTCTGTCTCTAGGGGCTCTTGGCGTAACCTGGGTAAAGTATTACTGTAAATACTTCAAGGACAACAAGTTATTCATTATGGAGCCTATGGAACAAAAGCCAGGAACCAAACAGGTGCAGAATTATTACAGATATACGATTATTACCTTGTGAAGTGCCAGCCCTTTTCTCTTACATTTGTCTCTTACGTTTTTCTCAGACCACAGCTCAGCTCACACTGAAGTCCTGTGTACGCCGTAAAACTGACTCCACCGATAAACGCTTCTGCTTTGACATAGAGACAAATGAAAAGTGAGGGTCCTGTCTGTAAAATTTACTCATTCTCAGGGCTGTTTGTTCACTCTGCGAAGTGCATTTATAACAAAAGTTTTAGTAGGAGGGTCAGCAAAATAGAAAGCTTATATTTTTTGTTAAAGCACTTACATTAACTTTTTCTATAAAAAGTTTTTTTGTCATGTTTTCGTAGGTTCAGCCCTGTCCTGCTCCAGGCTATTTCTGAGGTCAACAGGAAGCAGTGGATAGAGGCCATGGATGGCAAAGAACCAGTGGGTTTAACATTATCTCTCTTCGCTCCTCATTAAGATCCCTCACTACTGTTTTTGATCATGTTTCTGATCCTTCGTGGTTTCTGTTCCAGATTTATCATTCTCCCATTCAAAAGCAGGCAGAAAGTAAGTATAACTTCACTTCATCAGCGGGATAGTATATTAGTACAGATACTTATTTATATCAGAAAACTACTGACATTTATTTTCTGCTTAATTATAATAATTATACCACCCCAGTCCTCAACATGTCAGAAAACCTGAATGTGTTAAATGTTTCACAAGAATAGCATTTCTAATTTTAGCATTTTTTAAAAAGGGTTGATTGCTCCCTTTCATTTTTTGGAGTCTAGGAATATCACAGATACAATACTGTTCAAAAGTTTAGGGTCAGTAGGTTTTTTTTTTCTAAAGAAATTAATAGTTTTATTAGAAAAAGGATGCATTAAATTGATCAAAAGTGACAGTAAAGACATTTACATTCAAACCAAAAAATATTCAGACACCAGACACCACTATAGTTAATTTATGTAAGTGAGGATAGCAAAAAAAAAAGTAAACTGTGACATATTATACCCAAAAACTCTTCATACAGTGGACTACCAGTAAAATTGATAAAAATTTGGGACCAAAATTATTTAGACACTGACCTGACCATGTTTTGCTTAAGTGTTTTTTCTTTAATTGCTAATGCAACATTTTACACCACAGACTGAACAAAATTAAGCATTGCTTGGTCATTGGTTGACATAAGTTAGGATTATTTAATTGTGTACTTAAATTTAACAGCTGACAGCTGATTGGTTGACTGTAATCCATTGCATACCTTTCTATCAAAGTTATCTGACATTATCAAAATTAATTTATTCTGACACAGTTTAACAGTTTGTGTCATACTTTATTACCATTTTCTAAACTATAACGAATAAACTGTGATCATGTGAGAAATTTTTGAAGGTGTCTGAATACATTTTGGTTTGACTGTACAATGTTACAAAAGATTTCTATTTCAAATGGCTGTTCTTTTGATCTATTCTATTCATCAAAGAATCATGAAAAAATGTAAAAAACTGTTTCCATAACAATTAGTAAGCAGCACAACGGTTTTCAAAATTGATAATCAGCTATTTTAGAATATTAGAATATTAGAATGATTTCTGAAGGATCATGTGACACTGAAGACTGGAATAACGGCTGCTGAAAATTCAGCTTTGCCATCACAGAAATAAATCTTAAAATATATTAAAATAGAAAACAGTTATTTTAAGTTGTAATAATATTTCACAATGCTACTCAAATAAATACAGCTGTGGTGAGCATGAGACTTGTTTTAAAAACATAAAAAAAATCTTACAGACACCAAACTTTTGCACAGTAGTGTAGATGTGTGGGTAACACTTTATTTTAAGGGTCCAGAATAATGCATCAGTTAAGCATTAATTAATGATTAACTTGTTCACAATTAAGCATTAGTTAAGCACGAACACACCAGTAATTAATGATTAACTTAAAATTTTAAGGGTCCGGAATTATGCATTAGTTAAACTAGTAATTAATGATTTGCTTGTTCACAATTATGCATTAGTTAAGAATGGACACAGTAGTAGTTAATGATTAACTTAACATTATAGTAAGGGCATATGACCCTTAAAATGTAAAGTTATTCATTAATTACTAGTGTGTTCGTGCTTAACTAATGCTTAATTGTGAACAAGTTAATCATTAATTAATGCTTAACTAATGCATTATTTGGGACCCTTAAAATAACGTGTTACCGATGTGTGATATCTCAAGACTATTTCAGTGATGTTTGTCAGCTACTATCTTTGCTTTTCAACATTTATGGGATGTACTGTGATGAAATCAAATGATAATACAGTAAAACTTATATGAACCATAGAACTGAATGACAGTCAATTTATCTAAACATTGATCTACATCATGGTAATATAATGTTCACAAAACGTCTCAGTTACGTAACGAAATCACTGATGTATTGGGATCACTTCTGGGAGCCCTATCAGCTTCGAGTGTATACAGAATGGGCCAATGGCCATTGGTGTGCGAGATTTGCATCTTGCGCTCCGCCCCGCAGTGCGAGTGTAAATACAGAAGCGGATGCAGCACACTTTTTTTTTCACTGAGGAGCCGATTCGTGACTCGTACAGCGATGGTACAGCAACTGTGGATTTGGGACCTAACGTCTCTGTTCCCTTCTTCAGCACTGCTGCTGTTCTGCAAGACCAATTCAGCAAACTATTGGATAACACTGGGAAAGCGTGCCCCGAGGGGATGCTACAGAGTCCACATCCTTCCCGAAGGGAGGTAACGTGGTGGATACACATATGGACTGGCCAACTGGGCAGTCCAACATATGACATGTCTCTGGGGTGGCCCTGGCCAACCTAGGCGGGAGACTACACTGGACAGAGATGGCAGAGCGGACTCTGCCAAGGGAAAGACACAGGCTTGCTGTAGGGAGCCGTACCATGGAAGAATACACATATGGGACTGCCATAGGGGTCACAACATATGGGACCTAGCTCAGCAGGAGGCGCAGCTCTGGGGTGCGCTTACGCTACTGAACCTGGCGTCAGATGCTCCGCCACATCTGACAGCTGCATGGTGGTGGAGGACTCAACAGGGTTCACCTAACTGGGGAACTTACTGGAGCGGTAAAGCGCACTTATCCGGTCCATGAGGAGGGGAATGGTGCAGCAACGGGCACTTCGGTGTTACTGGCTGGGTGAAGCGAGCACACAGGAAGAAACCAGCTCTAAGCGGAGGCTATAAAATCTAGTGAACGTGTTTAGTGTCTTCCAGCCCGCAGCTCTACATATATCTGTCAGCAAGGCGCCATGCGCCAGCACCCAGGAAGAGGCCATACTTCCAGTAGAGTGGGCTCTCAACCCGAGCGTATTTGGTACGCCAAGGCGATGGCATCCACAATCCAGTGGGCCATCCTCTGCTTGGAGACAGCTGTTCCTTTATGCTGGCCTCCGTAACAGATGAAGAGCTGATCTGAGGTCCTGAAGCTTTGCGTTCTGTCCACATATACCTGCAGAGTGCGGATGGGACAGTGAAAAGCCAGGGCTGGGTCTGCCTCCTCCGAGGGCACCGCTTGCAGGTTCACCACCTGGTCCCGGAAGGGAGTGGTGGGAACCTTGGGCACATATCCATATCTCAGGATCAAGTAAGAGTTAGCTGAGAGTCCACTCTCCTGGAAGCGCTTGCTGTTGTGAGAGCTTGTCGGCTGCACAATTGAGCAGGCCTGGAATGTGAGTGGCGCGAAGTGACCTCAGATGCTTCTGACTCCAGAGGAGGAGATGGCGGGCGACGGGAGCGTAGACCATCTTGTTTATTGATGTACGCAACGGTCGCCAGGCTGTCCGTATGGACCAGGACGTACTTGCCTTGTAGCAGCATTTTGATGCGGCCCAGCGCAAGACGTACTGCTAACAACTTAAGGCAGTTGAAGTGCCATTGCAGTTGAGGCCCCATCTACAGACCCGAAACTGCATGCCGGTGGCTGCGGATGACATATGCCCCAGGAGCCTCTGAAAATGTTTTAGTGGGACCGCTGTTCTGCATCTGAACGAATTTAAGCAGTTCAACACTGACTGGATGCATTAGTCAGATTGACCGAATCCAACTCCATACCGAGAAAAGAGTTCCTCTGCACGGGGGAGAGTTTGGTCTTTTCCCAGTTGACCTGAAGTCCCATCTGGCTGAGGTGACTGAGCACCATTTCCCTGTGTTTGCACAACTGCTCCCTCGACTGGGCTAGAATCAGCCAGTCTTCGAGGTAGTTGAGATGGCTGCCTCCACGACCTTCGTAAAGACACGGGGCGACAGGGACAGCCCGAAGGGTAGGACTCTGTACTGATACGCCCGTCCCTCGAACACAAAGTGTAGGAGCGGTCTGTGTCGAGGGAGAATTGAGACATAAAAGTACACGTCCTTCAGGTCGATTGCTGCAAACCAATCTGGGGGACGGTGCGTTAGCATCTTGAATGGAAGCCTGTGCTGGGACCGATTCAACAATCGCAGGTCCAAGTTTGGCCGTAACCCACCGCCTTTCTTGGGTACAATGAAGTACAGGCTGTAGAAGCCTGTCTTCATATCGGCTGGAGGGACCGGCTCTATCCCGTTCTTCGTCAGTAGGACTGCGATCTCCTCCCGTAAAACAGGAGCACCCTCCTTCAGCACAGAGGTGAAGTGGATGCCCCTGAACTTGGGCCGTCGGGCAAACTGAATCGCATAGCCGAGCGCTAGCCAGGCTTCCAGCGACTGAGCAAGCTGGACCAACGGCACCACAGACGTACCCGCAGTGGGGCAGCGAGGCAGGATGCAGGGACCCAACTCAGACGGCGTAGCTGCCCAAAGTGGGGTCTGAGTGTGCAGTGCAGCACTTACCTGCTTCCGCTGAGGGGGCGCACATGTTTTCAGGAGGCCTCTCGAGTGCTCCCCCTGCTGGCGATGGGAGAGGAACCTGAGGGTGACAAGGTATAGTGTCGTACACCGCCAAGCATGCTATCTTGGCATCCAGAGATATTGGAAACAGCCGGCGGTTGAGTGTAGGCAGCAGCAGCCCGCCGGGGCAGGTTGTGTTTGATTGCCTTCGTCTGCTTCTCCATCGGCCTCCCTCATATCCGCCAGGTTGAGCCAGAGATGTCGCTCCTGGAGATATCAGATATCGCCTGACCCACTGCACGGACGGCGGCTTTCGTCACCCATAGGGCGAGGTCCGTCGCCGCCCGGAGCTCCTTCAGAAGCTCTGGGTTAGGCCTACCCTCGTGCATGTCCATGAGTGCCAGGTGCACCTGAAGCAACGCCATGGCATGCAGAGTGGACGCAGCCTGTCCACCGGCTTTGTAAGCCTTGCCCGTTAAAGTGGACGAGATAGTCATGTTCCCGCAGTGCCCAGACACATAAGACAGCGGCTGTGTCCGTCAGGTGGTGACAGGGAACGACCGTATCCAGAAATGCACGGGTGGAATGACATCTTGAAAAAGATGCAGTGTCACACCCGTGTACTCTTCTAGAGTCTTCAGACAGCACAACATCAGCTCCAAAGTGAATGACAAATGTGCGCTGCATCCGCTTCAGTATTTATACCCACGCTGCGGGGCGGAGCGCGAGATGCAAAAATGGCCATTGGCCCGTTCTGTATACACTCAAAGCTGATCGGGCTCCCAGAAGTGATTCCAATATGTCGGTGACGTCAACGTAACGTCGAACGTGACCGACTGAAAGGGAACATGTAATACATTGGTACTCTTTTATTGTGGCCCAACGTTTTGGTCATAAAATGCATAACAAATTCTAAAATTCTAAAAAGAGCAAAATTGATGGAGAACTCTAAAAACTCTAAAAATAGATGGAGAAAATGCTGCTTAATAGATTTTGATCCTTGCTCGTCTTTGCAATACCATGTATAATTACACCATAAATAGTGTCCAGTAAACTACAGAGAAATGCATAAAGGCATGATGAACAGTGTTTATTATATGTAATATTAATTCTTTTTTTTTCACAGTGGAGCTGAATGACCTCGGCTTCAAGTTCGTCAGAAAATGCATCAACTTTGTGGAAACAAAAGGTGCCTTCACACATTAGAACAACAAGAATATCAATCGCTTATTTTAGCTTCTGAAATTGGTTTGTCACCTACTCTCAAATGACTGACTTTTCTTTAAGTTTTTGCACTTCATTGCCACCATATGCTTTAATTAATCAGAGATGGAAAGACAAGCACAATGTCACTATTATTTATTGGATTCATGTCTCAATTGCAGCCAGCAGAGGGCAGCAGCACACCATTTGTGTTCACGTCTGCGTATCCAGCGATTTGAACCAACTGTAAATAGAAAACATACGCACTGAAACATGTAGGTTTTATCAATAATATATTATACAAGGTAAAAAAAAAAAACATGCACAGATACAAATTAATAGAGGAAGTGTCACTTTTCTCCAACATGGCAAGTCATTTGAAACCTGGCATTTATGCTCATTAATAAGCATGATTACAGCGTAACGTTTACTGGGGGAGCACAGAGCACCAACCGTTCTGTTTGAAGTGCTTATGTATGTTTTCGTCAGTCATGAGTGTGCCGTTATTCAGATTTCCCAGATGTTTAAGACCAGCCTTGTCATCAGGCACAACATGGTGTGTGTTAACAATCAGTAAACTTTCAGTTGCATGGCTAACGAACGTAAAGCGGGCCAGTTCCACCGCTGCTGTCGTTTTTCGTTAGAGCTGTACTTTTCCACTTCAAGACACTCCCACTTTCTTTCTCCTTCATGCCAGGTTCTCCAATTTTCTCAGTCAATAAATCATGCTTTCTGTTTCTCTTTCCTCCTTTTTTTTTTTTTTTTTTGGTCTTCTTCTCTTTATTTCTGGTAGGGCTGACTCAGGAAGGGGTCTACAGGACTGTGGGCAGCAATATTCAAGTACAAAAACTTCTGAATGCCTTCTTTGGTGAGGAAATGGCCAAAAGAACATCTGCTGTGTGTGTGTGTATGGGGGAAGATATGAACATGCACTCACACACATATACACACACACACTCACTGTGTTTCTGTTGAAAACCAGTAAACTAGATTTATACACAAACATTTACAACCACATATACAAACAAGAGGCTTATGTTTTATGTGGATGATAAATTTAATGACTCAGAAATCAGAGTCTAACTTATTGTGCTGTGTTTAATATCTGCAGTGAGCTTTGTGCACATTTTTTTTACGCTGAGGAAACCAAAGCACAGATATACGTCCATGAGAGCGTCCTTGAGCTGTTACAAAATCCCTGACACATACTGAAAAACAACAACTGTCTGAGGAAGGCCGTTTATCTCTCTTTTTTTCTCTCTCTCTCTCTGTCTTAATCTGTCCTCCACTCTTTGCAGACCCAAAGTGTCCAGCTGATGTAGATTTCAATTCCATTGACATGGACATTAAGACCATCACTAGTGCTTTGAAATTCTACCTGCGGTGAGTTAAGCACACATTATTTGATTATATTCCTTTTATTTTGGTCATTTAATTTAATGTTTGTTTGTGTACTGCACATTTACATATGTTTTTCCAGGAGTCTGAATGAACCTCTGATGACCTACAGCCTGCATGGAGAACTGATCTTAGCAGCAAGTATGACGTTGAATGCATCCAGACAGACACACAAACCCATATGTCCATCCTTACACACAGATAGACACACATTTTTATGTGTTTATATGTATTTTCTATCTCTAATGTGGGTCTGTCTAGTTCAACACAAGCATAGCTCTAAAAGAGGGGAAAAACACAAGTCCAAGTGCACCATTTCCTCTTCAGTGATTCTCAACCATGGTTATGTGAACCACAGTGTTTCAGGGGGTTCTTGGAAAGAGTTTGATTTTGCTTTGTTAACCCTATAAAAGACTACAAGTTTAATACATTTGAATAACACTCATAAAATAATACATTAGTGTTCAAAAGTTTGGGGTCTGTAATTTTTTTATTTAGCAAGGATGCATTAAATCGATCAACACTGAGAGTAAAGACATTTATAATGTTACAAAAGATTTCTATTTCAATGCTGTATTATTGAACTTTCTATTCATCAAAGAGTCCTGAAAAAAAAGCATGACGGTTTTCACAAAAAAAGCAGCACAACTGTTTTCAACATTGATGATAATAATAAAAACTATTACTATAACTATTTTCCATCACAGAAACAAATTACATTTTAAAATATATTAAGATAGAAAACAGTTATTTTACATTGTAATAATATTTCACAATATTGCTGTTTCAAATAAATGCAGCCTTGGTGAGCATAAGAGACTTCTGTAACACTTTATTTTGGGGTTCAATTCTCGCTATTAACTAGTTGTTTATTAACATGCATATTACTAGGATATTGGCTATTTATTAATACTTATAAAGCACATATTTATGCCTTATTCTGCATGACCTTATTCTACATTCTAATCCTACTCAATACCTAAACTTAAACGCTGCAAAAACTACCTTACTAACTGTTAATACGCAGTAAATTAGGAGTTTATTGAGGCAATATTCGTAGTTAATAGTGAATATGTGTTTCCCATACTGAAGTGTTACAGAGACAGACTTCTTTCAAAAACTAAAAATATCATAACGACCCTAAACTTTTGAAATGCTACTTTTTTCTAATAGCAATTTTAATAATATTACTCATAATTGTAAATGATATCCAGTATAAAATGAGAAAAAAGGACTAGGGTTGAACCAAAATGTTAACTTTAGTACAATACCTAGTCTCTAGTGTATTGGTATCAATATTAAATTGAAACCTCAGGTAACAAATTAACAGCTTCATGAAATAAAATTAAAGTATCAAAAAATAAAATAAAAATTGAATCAAATAGACAGAGGAAATGTCTGGAAAACTTTAAATATAAATATAATTAAATATAATTCTGAATTCTGAACTGCAGCAAGTCATTGCAGTATTAACAAGTACCCTACTGTTTCTATTCCAATAAAATGATGAATAAATTAAGCGAGTAAATTACACCTTATTTGTGCATTTAGACTTGAATTGTCTGTAGTCCTACAGAAAACCCGTCACAGTCCCTAAGTGCTCGTTGAGTGCCTGCACTGACGCTGCTGTAGTCAAGCATTCACTTGGCTGAGTAAAAGGCATTTTCAAGACTGACATGTACATGGACGTATCATTAAAAGAAAAATAACCTCTTTTACTGGTCTTGTTGACATATTTGTAATTTTTTACACTTCATGTAATCGCCCAAACTGGCCTGCACTGCCTGTACTGTACTGGTTATGCATGGTCTTTCCTTTTGTTTGAATTAATAAACCACTTAAGGGCATGTTTTACAGTGACTTTACAACAGAGACAGGTATTTTTAGGTCTAAAACCCTCTTAATCTTGGTAGAATGCATAGCTTCAAGGGGCTTATTACTTTAAGATGACAGCAATAGCAATGTGATAGAAGACACCAATGTTAAATAAATAGTTACATTTAATTATTAATAATATTCAGAGTAAGCTATTCTTGTAAGTAATATAGTTCATTAGCGTAACTGTAGATGTGTACAGTTGCCAGCAATGTAGCATATTAATACACTGTAGAACGCAACTCATCCAAACAGAAATGAGTCAAAACCATCCTCCTGTGTGTGTGTGTGGTCCTGGTAAACCCTACATTATCGGGACCAAATGTCCCCACAAAGATATTAATACCAGTCATTTTTAACGTTGTGGGGACATTTTTTGGTCCCCATGAGGAAAACAGCTAATAAATCATACTAAATTATGTTTTTTGAAAATGCAAAAATAGGGTTTAGGGGGTAACAAATGCAGTTTGTACAGAATAAAAACCATTGTCTATTGAAAGTCCCCACAAACCATGGAAACCCAACGTGCGTGTATGTGAGTGAGTGTACGTTGTGTTGAAAGTGCTGTATTGTAATCCTGCCCATAATAAGATTAGAAGCCATTAAAGCAGCTTTGTTTTATTATAGCTTGTCTGTGTACTTGCGCTCAGATCACACACAACTAGACAAACGCAGCAGAGCAGAGGGGAAAGGGCTACACCTGCCAAGGGATTAACGGCTTGCTTTAATGCGCTTTACTCACTTGGCCCAAATGACCTCCCAGTCTGTCGTGTTGTAGAATTTCTTCTATTTTTTATACATTAAAGACGCTGTGAGGATTCATTCAAATCTTTCAAAGATGCTACATTGTCTCTTAAAATCGCTGTACAGAGTTCAGAAGTATACATGTTTGCTTTGCACTCCATAAAGTAAGCTTCGTTACGGTTCGCCACAGGCTGTATTTTCAGATAAAGCTGTGTTTATCCCACATTTCACAATAAATGTGTCTGTACTGATCCTTTTAGGATTTTACAAGTTATCTTTGGACAAGTTGAAAGACGTTCAGCAAACTGCCGTTAAGATGAAAATAAACAAACACTTCTAGAAACCACTAGCTTGCTAACAATCAAATGGCTCTATTACCTTTAACAGCTCTATTAGTCTTAGCATAGACAGAGAAGTGCACTGACATGTACTGTCTGCCTCCTTCTGCATTCATGCTGCATTCTTCAAAGCCTTTTCAGTGGACCATGTAATGGGAGTCATGGCATTGAAATGTAGCATGAACCACTTTTTCCATTGGTGGGATTCAACACAAACTGTGGTACAATGATTATGTTAATGAGGCAATATGTGGATCATGTCCATCTATAGTGTGTGTGTGTGTGTGTGTGTGTGTGTGTGACTTTTCCCAACGTTTTTTTTCCGCAGAGTCTGAGAATCTGGACTATCGGTTAGGGGCGGTTCACTCGCTTGTTTACAAACTCCCCGAGCGGAACAGAGAGATGCTGGAACTGCTAATCAAACACCTGGTCAGGTAACGCATGCGTGCACACAGACCTGCTAATACACATACGCAAATGCACACACACACACACTGTCATTTCTCTAAGTGCTACCCAGCTTGCTTGGGTGTACCTTTATAATTATATATTTGAGCTGTGTTGTGGTTAATGTGACAGGTTGTGTGTGTGAAAGTTTTGTAACCTAACAATAATTCACCTAATCTATAGCTCCATGCCTCATTTTGTGTGTGCCTGTATAAAATATTTTGAGTAAAGCGAACAAAATATTCACATACTGTAGCTTGAACTTTATGCTAAACAAGCTCATATACTAATTATAAATTAAAGTCATATTATATTAATAATGTGTAAATTTAAGCCTGCAAATATTTAAAGGTGCAGTGTGAATTTTAGCGACATCTAGCGCTGAGGATGTAAATTGCAACTGCCCAATGCTCACCCCTTCTTTTGAAGCACATAGAGACAAAAATGTCATCGTCGGAGAGAGCAGAGAGTGTCTAGCGCTCTGTAGAGAAGTTTGTCCGTTTAGGGCTACTGTAGAAACATGACGGCGCAAAATGGTGATTTCACTGTAAGGGGACCCACGGTGTATGTAGATAGAAATGGCTCATTCTAAGGTAATAAAAACATCTTGGTCTTTATACACCACTGAAAACATAGTTATGTATATTATATTGCATTTCTGTCAATATTTCCTCATAAATACTACACACTGCACCTTTAAGTTGCAGTCAAGCATGGATCAGCACATGATATAAACAGGGCTCAACAGTTTCTTTTAGTAGTTCAGTTGTGTGTGTTTGTATACATAGGTATATATCGGCCAGTAAGATCTTTTAAAATGTTTTTGAAAATAAATCTTCTATGCTTACTAAGGCTACACTGATCAAAAATACATAATTATTACAGTTTAAAACAACTGTCTTCAACTTTTGCTGTTTTACTACATTTAAATTGTAATTAATTCCTGTGAGGGCAAAGCTAAATTTTAGCATCATTACTTCAGTCTTCAGTGTCGCATGATCCTTCAGAAATCATTCTATTATTCTGATTTGCTATTCAAGTAACATTTATTTTATTATTATCCATACTCCAATTAAAACACTCACCGCACTCTCCCAGCTAATTAGGTGCTAAGACCTACACTCACCTAAAGGATTATTAGGAACACCTGTTCAATTTCTCATTAATGCAATTATCTAATCAACCAATCACATGGCAGTTGCTTCAATGCATTTAGGGGTGTGGTCCTGGTATCTCCTGAACTCCAAACTGAATGTCAGAATGGGAAAGAAAGGTGATTTAAGCAATTTTGAGCGTGGCATGGTTGTTGGTGCCAGACGGGCCGGTCTGAGTATTTCACAATCTGCTCAGTTACTGGGATTTTCACGCACAACCATTTCTAGAGTTTACAAAGAATGGTGTGAAAAGGGAAAAACATCCAGTATGCGGCAGTCCTGTGGGCGAAAATGCCTTGTTGATGCTAGAGGTCAGAGGAGAATGGGCCGACTGATTCAAGCTGATAGAAGAGCAACTTTGACTGAAATAACCACTCGTTACAACCGAGGTATGCAGCAAAGCATTTGTGAAGCCACAACACGCACAACCTTGAGGCGGATGGGCTACAACAGCAGAAGACCCCACCGGGTACCACTCATCTCCACTACAAATAGGAAAAAGAGGCTGCAATTTGCACGAGCTCACCAAAATTGGACAGTTTAAGACTGGAAAAATGTTGCCTGGTCTGATGAGTCTCGATTTCTGTTGAGACATTCAGATGGTAGAGTCAGAATTTGGCGTAAACAGAATGAGAACATGGATCCATCATGCCTTGTTACCACTGTGCAGGCTGGTGGTGGTGGTGTAATGGTGTGGGGGATGTTTTCTTGGCACACTTTAGGCCCCTTAGTGCCAATTGGGCATCGTTTAAATGCCACGGCCTACCTGAGCATTGTTTCTGACCAAGTCCATCCCTTTATGACCACCATGTACCCATCCTCTGATGGCTACTTCCAGCAGGATAATGCACCATGTCACAAAGCTCGAATCATTTCAAATTGGTTTCTTGAACATGACAATGAGTTCACTGTACTAAAATGGCCCCCACAGTCACCAGATCTCAACCCAATAGAGCATCTTTGGGATGTGGTGGAACGGGAGCTTCGTGCCCTGGATGTGCATCCCACAAATCTCCATCAACTGCAAGATGCTATCCTATCAATATGGGCCAACATTTCTAAAGAATGCTTTCAGCACCTTGTTGAATCAATGCCACGTAGAATTAAGGCAGTTCTGAAGGCGAAAGGGGGTCAAACACAGTATTAGTATGGTGTTCCTAATAATCCTTTAGGTGAGTGTATATATCAGTACAAAAATGTGAAAAAGGTCTGCACTCTAAAAACACTTTATTAATAGGAGATAAAGATGTACAAACGTTTCAGCTCTTTGCCTTCGTCAGTGACACAAATGAAGGCAAAGAGCCGAAACGTTTGTACATCTTTATCTCCTATTAATAAAGTATTTTTAGAGTGCAGACCTTTTTTTAAAATTGTATTATCAATACTAAAAAGTTTTTTTTTTTTTGTTGTGGAAAACATGTTTTATGGAAACATTTTTTCAGGATTCTTTGCTGAATAGTTCAATGGCATTTATCTGAAATAGAAATATTTTGTAACAAGTTTGAGCATGTATATTACTTTACTGTCACTTTTGAACAGAAGATCTGAATAAAAGTGCTAATTTCTTTAAAAATTCCAAACAATGAATAAATAAATAAATAATTATTATTTAAAAATAAACTGCCCAACGTTCTTCTGAAAAATCCTTCAAAGTGAATCCCGAAAATTCTTCAGTTTTTTAGCATCTTTTGCATATCTGAACCCTTTCCAGCAGTGACTATGTTTTTGAAATCCATCTTTACACTGAGGACAATTGAGGGACTCAAACACAGTTATTAAGAAAAGGTTCAAACATTCACTGATGCTCCAGAAGGAAACACGATGCATTAAGAGCCGGGGGGGTGAAAACTTTGAACAGGATGAAGATGTCCAAATTGTTCTTATTTTGTTTACAAATTAATGCACAAATTAAGTACAATTTACCTTAATCTTCAAAAGTTTTCTCCCCTGGGCTCTTAATGCTGGAAAACTGAGGATTTTTCTGAAGAACGTTGGGCAGTTTAACTGCTCAGGACAAACAAAGTACTCAAGAACAACCATTACAAAACAAAATCATCAAGGTAACAACACAGTTTTAAGAATCAAGGTTTCATAAACTTTTGAATGGGGTCATTTTTATAAATTCAGCTATTGTTTTGTCTTGTGGACTTATTCAGGGCAGTACTATATAAAAAATAACTTGTGTTTTGTATGATCCCTCTTATTTTGTTAAAATTATTCACAGCTTCTGCAAGGGGTTCACAAACTTTCAAGCAGCACTGTGTGTGTATATATATATATGCATGTGCCAGATGTGCTGTTAAATCTGTGTTGAAGTTCCATAATGTTTATAAATTTCTAAAAACAAAGTGCAAACAATGACATACAATCCAAACTATATCTGTCACAATTCATTTTTGCAGTTTTGTCAAATCTTCAATCTATGAATTCTGAAAAAATGTAATGTAGTGTCAGCCAGCTTGGAAACAGTATCTTGGTGGCAGGTTTAAATCAGCAGAATTCAAAACAGCTACCAAATAAAGTAAACCAAATAAATACATTATATAACAAATGTACGATCCACTCTAGTCCAATAAGGAAAAACTTTCTCACTCTGGCCCTGGTCTAGGGGGCTTATTATAATAGTTTTATCCAAAGCAGTATAGTACTTCTCACAGGGACAATCCATATATCCTATCCCAAAGCTCACTACACTATCTCTGTTTTTTTTTCTAGTGTTTGCAGCCACAGCAGTGAAAATCTGATGACTGTGTCAAATATGGGTGTAATATTTGGCCCCACTCTCATGAGAGCAGAGGAGGAGACAGTGGCGGCCATGTTGGATATTAAGTTCCAGAACATCGTCATGGAGATCCTTATTGAAGACTACAGCAAGGTCAGATATGCCCCTTTCAAAATAAACAGGGGGCAGTTTATCTGTGTATCTAATCAAGCTAAATGCTCAGAGAAAACAGGTTTCCATTGAGAACTGCTATATTTGCGCACTAAAATATTTTGAAATAAAAAAAAATGCTGTGTGATTCATAAGAGAACAATATGAAAAATATTTGTCACCTTTTCAGTGACCCTGATGGTGACATAGTTGAGTGATGTTAATGATGTCATATTGTTTTGTAATCACTGCCGTCTCTGATGTTCTCAGATCTTTAAGGGTCCTCCTGAAGAAACCACAATGCCTCCTATCCCACCTCCAAGGGTGACGCCACGGAGACGGCAGCCAATTACGATCTCAAAACGCCCACCCCGTCTCTACCCCGGCCTTCAGCCTCCAGTTTTTGAGCGTAAATAGCATTCAGCATCCTAGCCATCATCATCATCATCGGCATCGGCATCGGCATCATCACTTTGTCATTATATAATGCTTTTTTTTGCCTTATCAGTGAATTATTATGCATGTGAATTATATTTGTTATCTTTTTAAGATTATCTTTAACATATAAGAAAACATTTTTTTTTTGTAGATTGGATTAAAAAAAAATTTTTTTTTTTATAAAAATCTATATATCTCATATAAGACATTATATTATGTGTTTCAGATCTATATCTATATATTGTGTGTGTGTGTTGTTTTTAGCTCAATATTTTCCTTTGATTGCTATTAGTCTTTAAAATGTTCCTTTTTTGCTTTTACCTTTTTTAGCAAAGCCTGTTCTTGTCCTGCAAGCTTAAATACAATACACGCACCTAAACATCGAAGTTGTTAGCGAGCGCACACACATAACAGCCGATCGGGATTCATATGTTCTGGTAGGGATCTTAGACTAGATCTGTTTCTCCTTAAGTTATTTCCTCTAAATGAAGAAAAATACAACCAAATCTCCCTGATCTTTCTGTCATGCTCCAGTTTCGAATCCCCTCCATGCACATTGTGAATTGTATGATTAAATCTGCAGGATCTTAGGGTGCGTGTATGTGTCTGCCTTGATAAATGTTCGTTCTCTGACATGTTGTCCTCCCCTCATTGTTAGCCGTGTTATGTAGTGTTTAACAACAGTCAAACTAATAGTACACTCACTAGAGCATGAAAAATAATGACTACCTGCCCTTCTGCAGCAAGCGTGTGTGTGCATCAGTGCCTATGGCTCCGCGAGTGTGTGTGCAGGAGTGCGTGCGGACGAGTGTTGGTATGCCATCGTGTGTGTCCTATGAGTGCTACCCAGTGTGTCTGAGAGCTAATGCCTGCATGTGTTTACGAGTCTCTCTCAATCTGTTTTCGGTTGGCTTTTGGACCTTTTTTCCTCTAATAAGCTATTCTTATTATTAACATCTGAGCTTTTTTCTCTCTCTTGATCAAAAGTGAATGTGTTTATTAATCCATTAATATGACTCTCTAGTTCATTTGTATATTCATGGAATTTGGTTTAAGCATGCTGGATATATGCTTGTTCAGATCAGTGGAATAAATTTTTTCCCTTTCTGTTGTATTTTTCAATCAAATCATTGATCTGAGTAGATCATAACTGCTTGTTTCCTGTTTGGTGAACTTGCTGGTGGTGGGATATGTGTGTTTGTGCATGTGTGCGCCTGTTAGCGCCAAGCCACCTGTTGAGTTTCAGTGAGTCTTGGATCGTGAGGGTCCGTAAACTTGGCCCTGTGTGTGTGTGTGTTTCTGTGTTTTTTTTGAGAATATAGATACAGTCATGGAGTATTAGGACCAACTGTGTATTTGGGAACCCCTGCCAAAATGCGAATGTGTTTGTGAATGCGTACGTGTCCATGTCCAGTTTGGCTATCTCGCACAAAGCTGGTTGTTTTGACTGATGCTGCTCACATACACAGACACACAGCTGTGTTTTACACTCATGTCCTTGGTTCTCACATGGCCATAGCAACCTTTCTTATGACACTGATTTCATCTTTTCACACACTAAACTGGAGTCAAACCATATGTTTTTTTATTTTTTTATTTCACATTTTTGACTAAGCAAAGAAGACTATAAAAGTACTTTCCCCTACATAAAAACCCTATTATGTGAAAGAACATACAATATTGTGTTATTGTGTGTAAATGCCAGTGGTGAACAGAAATCCTGCTTGTAGTTTATCTGAAATGAAAGATATAGGCTAAAAGCAGTTAGCTTTTACCATTTCAAGGTAATAATGCTTATTCCAGACATAAGAAAATGCCATTTCTTTTTAAAGAGATCGGAAGAAAAAATTTTTTCAAAGGATAAAAATCCAGCCAGGAGGAGATAGACTTTGACCGTGTGGCTTGATCTGATAACAATCAGCGTGTTTGGGTAAAGCAGTTCATGGCTTCTTCAGACTTTTTTTTCCTTCATTTTAAAGCTTCCATTATGTTCCAGTTGTGTTGAAGCTATTGGAATGAAATGACTCACTTTGAGTAATTTGATTTTGACTAGTTCAGTCTTTATTGGATTGTATTTCCCGTATTGTGGAAATACAAGAGGACAGAGCATCTGTCAAGCTGTTCTCTTTATTTATCAGAATTATCAAAACCTCCCTTTTTAAGCCAAAACTACAAGAACAGGAAATTTAAAGTTTTAACGACACCCCTGATATAATCTCTCCCTCAGGGGAATGTTCAGGGCTAAACTGTTGCAACTGTGCTTCTGACCCACCAGACGTTTAGTAGTGCTTTATCTAAACTGCCTGCATTGACTGACTCTGTGCTTCGCAGGGCGAGAGCAAAACGGCGCCACCCACAATGACTGCGAACCTGAGGGAGACACCAGCCTCACCAGTCCGGTTCCTCATCAAAGAACAAAACTGGCACCTCCTTCCATCTCTCCTCCATCCATCCCGCTCTCCTCTCCGACATCTCGGAAGCCTGTTAACCCCAGACCTGCTCTCCGGCCCTTGGATTCTGATGTTGGCAGGCTTGAAGTTAGGATACAGGATGGTCAGAGGTCGGACGCCATGGTGACAACCAATGGGGAATCAGGAGCGACAGTGAACCGAGCTCAGTCTTTCCAAGGAAGCAGGCCACAACTCAAAGGAACAACCGGTAAACAAGGAACTCAAATGATCAAACTATCCACCACCCTGTGACAAGAATGAAGGCCAATATATATATATATATATATATATACATATATATATATATATATATACACTCACCTAAAGGATTATTAGGAACACCATACAAATACTGTGTTTGACCCCCTTTCGCCTTCAGAACTGCCTTAATTCTACGTGGCATTGATTCAACAAGGTGCTGAAAGCATTCTTTAGAAATGTTGGCCCATATTGATAGGATAGCATCTTGCAGTTGATGGAGATTTGTGGGATGCACATCCAGGGCACGAAGCTCCCGTTCCACCACATCCCAAAGATGCTCTATTGGGTTGAGATCTGGTGACTGTGGGGGCCATTTTAGTACAGTGAACTCATTGTCATGTTCAAGAAACCAATTTGAAATGATTCGAGCTTTGTGACATGGTGCATTATCCTGCTGGAAGTAGCCATCAGAGGATGGGTACATGGTGGTCATAAAGGGATGGACATGGTCAGAAACAATGCTCAGGTAGGCCGTGGCATTTAAACGATGCCCAATTGGCACTAAGGGGCCTAAAGTGTGCCAAGAAAACATCCCCCACACCATTACACCACCACCAGCCTGCACAGTGGTAACAAGACATGATGGATTTATGTTCTCATTCTGTTTACGCCAAATTCTGACTCTACCATCTGAATGTCTCAACAGAAATCGAGACTCATCAGACCAGGCAACATTTTTCCAGTCTTCAACTGTCCAATTTTGGTGAGCTCGTGCAAATTGTAGCCTCTTTTTCCTATTTGTAGTGGAGATGAGTGATACCCGGTGGGGTCTTCTGCTGTTGTAGCCCATCCGCCTCAAGGTTGTGCGTGTTGTGGCTTCACAAATGCTTTGCTGCATACCTCGGTTGTAACGAGTGGTTATTTCAGTCAAAGTTGCTCTTCTATCAGCTTGAATCAGTCGGCCCATTCTCCTCTGACCTCTAGCATCAACAAGGCATTTTCGCCCACAGGACTGCCGCATACTGGATGTTTTTCCCTTTTCACACCATTCTTTGTAAACTCTAGAAATGGTTGTGCGTGAAAATCCCAGTAACTGAGCAGATTGTGAAATACTCAGACCGGCCCGTCTGGCACCAACAACAATGCCACGCTCAAAATTGCTTAAATCACCTTTCTTTCCCATTCTGACATTCAGTTTGGAGTTCAGGAGATTGTCTTGACCAGGACCACACCCCTAAATGCATTGAAGCAACTGCCATGTGATTGGTTGATTAGATAGTTGCATTAATGAGAAATTGAACAGGTGTTCCTAATAATCCTTTAGGTGAGTGTATATATATATTACAAAACTGTTTCCCTGATTATAAATTTTTTCAATCTTTTGTCTGCCAAATCAGTGATTTGGCTTAACTAATATTCAGAAAAAAAGAAAGAAAAAAAACAGGAAATTATATAAAATGTAATGAAGTAATGCAATAACACATTGTGGCATGAAGTATATGTGATCAGCATAGTACATGAAGCAGGATGAAAAATCCCTTGTGATCTACAGTAAGCGGAACACATACTTACAATAATCATGCTCCAATGAGTCTGTTAAAACGGTTGTAACAGGTGTGTGTGTGTGTAACAGGAGAGGCTCAGGGGCTGAAAGGGCGATCTTTCTCAGAGAAGAGTTCCATCTGCCGGCCACCCACTCGACCACCAGATCCACCCTCCCGTCTCCTCAATAAAACTCTAACTGAAGACACTCCAGCATCATAGTAAGTACACATCAATTCAACACAAACCATACTTCACTGTAATGCTACTGCTGATTTATTCAGATTCTGGTATTTTTTTGCTCACACAGTGAGCGGCACCCATGCAGCAATGACTGCATGAATTATTTTGGGTGATGGATAAATCAACTCTCTGCTCAGGTGTGATTTTGGCATGTTCATCCGGGAAGATTTGCTCCTGATTGTTCCGGTTACTTGGTTGACACCTGTCTACTGCAATTTTTAAGTAGCAGCACAGATTCTCAGTTGGATTGAGTTCAGAACTTTGATTGTGCCATTGTGAGATATGTTTGTGTTCTTGTGCCACTGCGATGTTCATTTAGCCTTGTGTCTGGAATCACTGACCTTCTGAAGGATGAACTTTCTCCCAAACGTTGGCTTTTTGGCAGACTAAAACAGGTTCTCCTGCAGTAGGGCAGCACAATTTTAGGGATGCATGCTATATATATTGGTATCAAAGCATTTATCAGTTTTTAAATTTTTAGGTCAATATTATATATTTTATTGCACGTTTATTTCCTCTATTTTTTACATAAAAATAATAATTAAATAATGCATAATAATTTAATAACACTGTTGATGTAATCTTTAGCAAATTGTAAAATTAATATACATTTTTCATGCTTTACATTATAATGTTGTAGCATTTAAAATGATTGATTTTAGTTTTTAGGTTTTTTAAAATATTTAGACAAAATAGTATAGAATTTTAATACTGATGCAAAAAAAATATTTGCCAAATATTGCAATAATGAAAATTCAACATAACATTGAGCATCTGTTATTGTTGCTGTTAAGGTATTTCAAGACTAAAAGAAGAAAAAGGCATAAAAGTACATAGAGATGGCAACTCTCAGGTTGAAATGGGTGTGCAAAAACTACAAACTAGGAAGTCTTTGTCTCCAAACTAAGTCCTGTTTTGCCCAAGCTTTCCTGCTAACAGAAAGAGTAACTCAGACTTCTTTCAGTTAAGCCAAACGTGAACCAAGTGAAAAAGATCCCAGTTCTCTTGGCATTTATTTTATACCTGAACTTAACTTGGACTCAGATCTCTATCCACTTTAGCTGTGAGAGGGTCTCCGTCCACATTTTATTCATAAAAAGTGTCATTTGTACTCATTGTACTCATACTGATTGTAACATAATACTGATTTCACGAGTTCACACTTACATATAATTTAGAGGGAGTAAAGTTTTAATGCGTATTTGGCGTGCTGTCCGTGGGGAGGGCTCCGAGCTCGGAATTTGGCCCGAACCCAGAGTACTCCCCCCGTGTATGTAAGTGGTTCGAATTAAAAGTGTGGAGAAGGGGTGGTGGAGTGATGCTGATAAACTGTCAACAAACGGAGGCAAGACTGCTGAATATATATACCTCTTATCGTTGATTGGCTGAGTGCTCTCTACTCGTGTTAATTATCTGAACATGCTCCTCCCGAACTTTGTTAATAAAACCTAATTTATTGTTATTATATTTAATATTGAAACTATGTTTGCACTTTATTTTACAGTATGTGCACTTACAGTGTAAAGTTCTGGTTACTACAGGTAACTACCTGGGTTAAGGTTAGGTTTAGGGGTAAGTTCAGGGTTAGTACCTAGTTATTACCCAGTTATTGTAATAATTATAATAAGTACATATTATGTACATGGGGAAAAGGACTGTAAAATAAAGTGCTACTGAAATTATGAAATAGTTATATTTCTTTAAATGTATAACTTTCAATCCTGTTTGAAGGATAACTTTCTGTGCAGATTGCAATAGTTTTTCACTCTGTCGAAATGCTGTAAACTCTTTACATATGTTTATTAATTATTATTTTATTGCAGCTGGACCACCATTATGCATTTTGGCAAACTCCAGAAATGCTTTCTCATTGTTCTTTTTTAAGAATGGCTCCTTGCTGTCACCCTCCCTATACAGGCCAGTGTTTTGCAGGACTGGTTGGCTGGTGCGTGTTTAATCTGTTGTCAACGACTGAACACTGTTGATCCTGCAAAGTGATTGTTGGCCTCTCTGCGGTTGATTTGGAAGATTTCTGGTTTCGCAGTTTTGAGCGATGACCTTTTCTAGGCAGTGTCTGGGTGGCTTGATTCCAAACACTTGGATATAGTTTTATGTTTTTCCAAAATGTATGCATTTGGTTTACTTTTACTTGGACTCAAGAATGCTCTTAACTCCTAATTTTCACAGCAGTCCCTAAGATTAGCAGCTAGAATAATGATTCTTTAACTGTGGGGATTTTATCTATAAAATGCTAGTTATTTTAATGATTCACAGGTAGAGGTCAATTCGATGGCATTTGTGTCCTCATTAATAAAATCGTTTTCCATCCGTGTAAATTCTTATACAAACAACACATTTCAGAATTTTTATTTTACAATTAATTCTGGAAAACAAAAACATGACATTTCTTTTCTGACAGTCACATTAAAATAATGTTGAGTTTCAGTGCTTAGAAATAAATATCCCAGAGAGCTCAATTTCAGTGCAGGATCTGCAGGGATTAAGTAAACTGAGAGATTTAGTAAAGTGTCTGAATCCTTTTGCAAGCCACTGTAAATATACTATATACAGCAGATTTGATGTGGATAAGACTGCTAATCTTGAATGTCTTGTGTCTTACCTCAGAAATGCTTCAAACTAATTTCTTCTGAAAACCCACATACTCTCAAGCATCTATCATTCTTGTGGCAGACTGCAGAATGAGTTGATCTTTTTTGTTGTCATCAGAGTAGTTTGTGTATTTGGTTTGCTTACTCATGAGGGCCTAAAGTCTACAAGATATTTAAAAAAACTAATTAAGAACCAACTTGTAGGATGGCTAATTAAACAATATTTATGCACAAATTAAAATCTAAAAATAGCCGAAGGTGTTTGTGTTAAGGTGCAACAATTAGTTAATGCAGTAATAATTAGTTGGAACAATAAGTCTAATGAAGATCTTCACAAGTATAAGCATAGCAGTGTTACAACAGCGGGATTACTGGGAAAATTTATTTTAATATAGTTGATGGAAAATATGGCAAGAAAAAAGAACAATGCAAGGTGTTAATAATGCAGTAACAATTTTCTAGAAGAAAGAAAAATGTAAAAAGAACTGATTCAAATCAGTATATTGAGAATTGAGCTGAAGGTCACTAAAATGAAGCGCTTTTCTAGCAAATTAATCAACTCACTGAAATACATAGGGTGAATTCAGGGTGATTGGGACACTTTTTCCAAGTCATCTCAATGGCAAAAAGTGTCCCAATCACCCTGAATTCACCCTATATAACTTTAACCCGCAACACGCTAGGCGTAATGCAGTTTTCTACAACACCAAAAATGAATGAACACAATAACATCTAAAGCGTTGTTAGTACTCTAGTATATTCATACTAAGAGCTCAGATTTTCATGTGGTATTTTGTATATTTGTATGATACTAGTGGTGTAACGGATCACAAAACTCACGGTTCGGATCACATTACGGATCATGAGTCACGGATCGGATCATTTTTCTGATCAGAAAAAAAGGGGGAGGAGACATTTTTTTTGCTTTATGTTTATGTTTATTTAAAATCCAAAAGTTGTTACTGAACATGGCTTGTAAGCATTGCAATTTTATAGATATCATGTTTAAACACACTACATTTAAACAACGTTTTATTCAATTCATTACTTTATATTTATATAGCCTAGTTCCTACTTGAGATTTATAGCAAGTGGCAAAACATACAAACATTTTAAATTAGAACTTAGGCTACAATAGACAAAAACAGCCGACTCTCGTCTTTTCTTTCGTTTTTAAATTTTAAATCATGCAGGTCATAAAGCCATGTGATGACTTTGAAACAGAGTAGACTTTACATTATATATGCATCTGTGGTGGATTTTCGCATTGATACATGTTTGTTTTAATGCGGACAATGCGCTGTCACTTTAATTCCGCGCGTGCAACACAGCAAAAAATAGACTCGGTGCGGAAACGATCGCACTGACGGACCGAAACCGCGTGCAGTGTGAAAGCTGTAATCCGTTAACATGGGTACGGGAAAAAATACGCCCCGCAAATGCACTGCAAAGGGAGTATGTGTGAAACGGGCGTCAGCAGGTGTCGCTTCAGATGCGTAGCCATGCTCGATGTATTGCCACTTTCATACAGGGAAGCCATAATGCTCCCATAGGCTACATGCGATTTAAATGATGCGGGAGGCTTTTCAAGCTAGTTTTCTAGCCATTGTTGACTGATTAACATGCCCTGTTCACGTGACTGCTGTGTGTAGTTTCACTGGAGTTTAAAGGAACGAAATTACTTAAAAAGCAATCGCTAAACAATTAAGAATAATCCGCAAGTTTAAAAAACTGCGATCCGTTACACCCCTATATAAATGAATTGATGTTCAGAAATATATTTTTTTCAAATTGTGTTAAAAATTTTGTCAACAAAAATGTTTTATTGACTAAAATTTGAGCAAAACAGTATCATTTGACTTGACAAAATACAAAAAACATGTCTACAAATTGAAATAAACCTGCACAGATGAATGCTGTATACTAGTGTGTGTGTGTGTCTGTGTATTTGTGTGTCAGAAGTCTGTCAGGTATGTCATATTTACTTAACAGAAACAACGGTTTATGTGTCAATCAAATGCAAATATACATGCGCACACATGCCGATATTCAATGCAGATGGTAGTACGTTTGTGAGATTAAGTGCAAAGAGTGACTCAGACCTCAACACCGCCACGTTTTCACATTTGGATTCAAGATTCCAACTTCAGTCTCAGAAGAGATTGTAATCTGTTCAAGCACGTTAGGGATATTCTTCAGGTCATGCAAATTCAGTATGAACATAATACGAAAAATATGGACAAAATATTTTTATTGAATATTGTCTTGTATATTTAGAATGATCTCAGTAGATGATTTTCATCATCAGTGATGAATTGATGCATTCTTCTTTCTTCCTTTCATAGTGTCGCCTCCAAAACCAGATTTTTTGAGAACGCTTCCAGGCAGATGGGGAGGTATGTGTGTGCGTGTATGTGAGGGCATGCATGCGTGTTCATGTGCTGGCTCACGAGTGTGTGTGTGTGTGTGTGTGTGTGAACCTTTCATTGTTTTCAGCAGCTGCCTTACCTCACTTAGAGCGAATCCAGTAAAACTCAATGCGCTTTTGATGTGGTGCTTTTAAATAAAGTTGTGTTTAATACAGGACCACATGCTGAAAGTCCTTGTGTTACAGACCAAATAAAATCTGTTCTAGACATACATCCGATCAGTTGTTTTGTCCCGCACAACGGTTTAGTTTAAACCTTTCAAACAGATGGCTACTCTAGAGCAGGTAATATGATCTACGTCTAGGAAAAGTGTAACATGCTCATAAAATACACACGCTCACATTTGCACCTACAGGCATAATAGCCTGATTTGAACCCTTTGGATTAAAGGAATAGTTCATCCGAAAATAAAAATTCTGTCATCATTTAGTCATTTCTCATGTTGTTTCAAGGACTTTCTTTCTTCCATTGACCATAGCATGAAAAATTTTGAAGAACGTTTTGGTCCCTGTTTTCCATGCAATTACAATAAATACATTTTCAAGCTTCAAAAAGGGTGTAAAAGCAACATTAAACTGTCATAAAATTGGTCCACATGACTCATGCGCTACTGTATATTCCAAGTCTTCTTCGTCATACAATAATTTTGTGAGAGGAACAGTCCGTTCTAGCTCCCCTCTAACCGATGTCCTGTTCATGAACAAATCATTTTTTTGGAGTTGAATGTCTTCAATGAATCAGTTGATCTGAATCAGTATTCTGAATCTGAATCAGTGATCTGATCCGAATGAGTATTCCTGTAGCATGGTGTTAGCAACACCAAGGTCATGGGTTGGATACCGGGAATGCATGAACTTGAATGCAATGCAAGTCATCTTGGATGAAAGCATATGGCAAATGCACAAATGTACAGTAAATTAATCATTTAGGTAAATGGTTTATTCACAGATTAGACTGATTCAGTTCTATGACTCAATTTCAATTCAGTGACTCAGTGTTCCAGTAAACAATACTTCATATGACTAAATATGGCGCATAAATCGTATGGACCATTTTTAAGGTGCTTTTTTGTACTTTTAGAGCTTGACAGTCCCCGGTCATATAATGGACCAGTTTAATGGCACTTTTATAAGGTGCTTATGTGATTTTTAAATGCTTGAAAGCTCCAGTCTTCAGTCATTTTTATTGCATAAAAAAAAGAAGGACATTCTTCACATTTCTTTGTTTATGTTCCAAAGAAAAAGAAAGTCGATAAAGTTATTATGACATTATAATAGTAAATTATGACAGCTTTTTCATTTTTGGGTAAACTATCCCAAAAGCACAAGATTCAAAGGCTACTATGTCTGTAAGATTTTCCACAGGAAAGTGCAGAGAAGTTAGACTAGTTTTGCAGTCGGAAGTGAGCTACTGCTCAGATATCAGGTTTTGTGTGACAGTATGTGGGTGTTTGTAATTTAAAATCAGTATGGGCTGATATTACTAAATTCTGAATTATGAAGTATGAAATGATGAGCAGTTTGGCAAATATGGCTGCCTGTTTGAGATTAGGAGGATTCTTGTCACTGCTCGTGGCTGCACTCCAAGCCCGCGCACACACTTGTGTAGTTCAAGTTCAAGGACTTTAACAATGCTAGAACAGATCCCAAAGGGAACTCTCAGAGGATACTAACATAAAAGGTTTGACCAATGCAAAGCATCAAAGTTAACTAAAATGAACATCTGTAATGAAGCACCACACCCCGTTCATTTCACAAGCCTGTGCACAGCGCTCGCTACACAGGTGCCCATATTTCAAGCGCATGGAATCTAATGTACTGATGATGGTGCAAGTGACAATGATATTTTAAAGGAGTAATTCAGCCAAAAAATTCATATTTTGTCATCATTTACTCACCCTCGTGTCATTCCAATCTTGAACGCTGTAAATTTCATTAAAATACAAAAAGAGAATTTTGAGGATTCTGTATGTTCCATACTATGACAGTTCACAGGCATCATGGGCTGTCAAGTTCCAAAAATGACCAAATAAGTGATATATATGTCTCTATATCTTAAGACATACCAAGATGGTGCACTCATATTACCACAGTATGAAGTGGAGAAAGGGCAACATGCAATATGGCGGAATAAGCCCCGCCTTCTAAATAAAAGAGCCAATCGTCGACCTGATGGAGTTTGGGTTCCTCGCCACTGTCGCCTGTGGCTTGCTTAGTTGGGGACACTTAATATTCAACAATATTATTGATTTGACTGCACTGACACTATTGGATGAGAACTCAACTGAGCTGGACAATGACATCACTGTTTTCTGCAGGACTGCTTTATAGATTAAATGAATTAATTAAATAATTCATGATCTTTACGATAGCACTGAATCAACACTGAACTGACTTCAGCTAAACAATGACACTATTTTCTTTTAGAGCTGCTGTACAGCCCAAATGAACTCAATGTTTATGTCACATTTTCCCATTATCACTGTAAAGCTGCTTTGAAACTATCTGTATTGTATAAATCGCTATATAAATAAAGGCGACTTGACTAGAAACAGTCAGTGTCCTGAGACATGCGCTTAGGAGTTATTAGCTCATTGGCTGGTCCAGCCTCAAATATAAGCTTTTTAATGCTATTTGAGCATAATAAACAACATTTCTGGGATAGTTCATGTCAGATTTTGTTGGTGATTTGAAATATGGTTAGACATCTTGAACATTAACTGTCATTGGATCGAGCTTGTCTCGTGACCAAACTTTATGATGTCAAAACTGCACCATATTGACTCAAGAACTCTTGAGTTATATGGAAAACTTTGATGGTAGTTTTAGGACCTTTTTTTTAAAGATCTTGACAGCCTCATCCCTTTGTACAGCCATTGTAGAGAAATAATTAAAAGGTTGTCAATTTTCCACGAAAAAAACAAACAAACAACTAACGGGTTTGGAACACCATGAGTGAGTAAATAATGACTGCATTTTCTTTTTTGGGTAGACTATTCATTGAAGTTTCTGAAAAGAATTACATTTATAATAACAACTTACTGTTTTTTGTCCTGCAGCTCCTCTCCGAATGCCTCAACTGCAACTTCTAGAGATGAGGTACGGCATGTTCTACTCTCTTATTTTTATTATTAAAGTAACCTATAGTGTTTATGCTCATCTCTGTCACTTGTTTTTCTTTGCAGAACACTAAATAGGAACTTCCAGTCACTGCTACAACTTGTGGATCAATGTCTTGTGGACTAATTAACACACATCAGCGGTCAAGGGACTGTATGTGGCCATGTATGGCACAGGCCTGGAGTCTGGATGTGGTTTTGATAGATAAATTATTAATGTTACTGACAGAGCATGAAGGGACACCTTCAAGGGACGTGTATGTGTGTGTGAATTGGGTAGGGTACTAATTTTTTGTGCTTCACCGCCAATTTTTGCACTTGCTTACTTTGTTGTAAAATGAAGTCTTTGATTCTTGCTTGGATCAAAGAACAAAAAGAAAGCAATGATTTTTTTTTTCTTTTTTAAACATTTTGACCTTCCTGCACACAATAGGGAGAACCCCCTCCTGTTCTCTCACTCATTGTGTCTCAATATCTCCCCTTCTCTCTGACCTACTTTAATGAAACTAATAAGACTTACGGTTTACAGTCTCACTCTACAGGCACACTACAGACTTCACTTTAAGAGTGGTAGAAGGTGGTACACCCCAGACATATAATATATCCCGAATCAACACTAATCAGTATTTAACTACGTAGAAGCTGAACATGCTTCTATTAATTATCTGTAATTAGTAACTGGAAAGAGATGAATCACCAGCAATGCTAGTTTTAAATGTTTCTGACAAGCAGAGTAATTACTGTAATTGCAAACTGCTTCTCCTTTTATCTGTTATGACATGCTTGTGTTATTCCTATAGCAAACCAAAAGGGATTGAGGAACTTTCTTTACTTTGAATAGTTCACAGAGCAAAGGGTGCTTCAATACGTTTTTCTCTTTCTCTTGACCTTTCTTCTTTTTTTTTTTCAAACTATTAGTCAACCTTACTGATATAGAGATCAGTTTCAGTATTGAGCTTAACCTCACTTTTAAGTCTCAAGCTTTGACCAAAAGATGAACATTTATCGGTTTCTTTTGGTCAGTGTGAAATTTAAAGATTTTAAGTCACATTCTCACTTTCACACAATTGTAAATGTGGAAATGGAAATGTATGTCAGTGTGTTTTTGGTACTTCAGATACGATAAGGTTGAAATTTTAGGTCACTTTATGTGGGTTTTGCGCATTCCTATGTATTATTATTATTTTAAAGCTCCAAATTTATGTCGTTCATGTAAATATTTCATTGCTGTTCGTCAAGTTCTCAATTTCTAATTCTTTGTAACGGTCACTAACCCTGTTTGTTTTTCCGTTTAAATGTACTGCTGCAAGAAAATGCAACTTTATAAAAAAAAATTTAATAAAAAAAGAGAGAGAGATGAACTGTTTCATTCTTATGAAAGTAAGCTGTACGTGAAAGTGCACTGAGTCCACCCGGAGTAGCCCATTTGCTTTTTCATGATATTGTTTAGGTCCATCCGATTCAGAGTGTCTCACAAAAAAGTTGCACAGGACTTTCAAGAGTTTCAATAGTTTTTTATTGAATTTAAAGCGGTAAAACACAAACAAACCTGATTTACAGAGGCTCTACACAACAGGAATCAGAGCGTGTCTGATAAGCAATTTTCCATAAGAGTAGAAATCAGTTTGCAAACTGAAAAATGAAATCGTCAGTTAACAACTGTCAATACAACACTACATAGCAGTACCAAATAACCTGCGAAAAGCATGCATGCACAGACACACACCCACTCACACAGACACACAACTGCTGTAAAAAAAGACTATAAAGTCACAAAGATTTAAGTAACAAACATCGTTTAAGAAGCCAGAATTTCCTCTTCTAGTCATATAAAGCCAAACTACCCAGTTCTTCTGTCTGCATATGGAAAGGCGAAAAAAGATCCCATAATACCAGGAAAAGACAGGAATTATTCACACAGAGAAAAAAGCTGTAAAAAAAGCATTCACTAATGATTAGTCGTGTAATTGCTCGTATCAGCCAGCGAAGAGAGTTAAAAAAAACAAGTCATCATTACACATATGGGAGTTCTTATATGGTTTACAAAGCTGAAACAGGACATAAATAGATACAGCTATTTCATGGTTTCATTATGTTTCATTAGCACATTTAGTGTCTGTAACCAGTGTGGTGCTCTCGTTTCAGTTTAACGTAGCTCTTCATTTCAAGATGCTTTGCAGTAATACACATTAGAAAGTCAAATTATATCAGTGAGAAATCATTTGGTAACATTTTTTCCCCCTTGTGTACCGAAAGACCAATTTATAACCACAGGAAGCATCCTGGTGACATGCAGACTGTTATTAAGACTCTAGGTTCTGTTGTTCACATGAGAGTGGAAACATTGGTAGGATCCAAGCAAACCTTTAGTCATTAACACAGACCAAATTCAATATTTTGCAAATGAAACCCAACAATCTTTCATCCCCCTTTTTTACCTATAAGGGTGGCGAAGTAGAGCCTGCTAACAGATTTACAAGAGTGCATATAAACATATGCTTTTGCTAGTGGCTGACACACCGCACACAGTAACAGTAAATCTTAACACATGCAAAGTTCTACATCAAAGCTCATAAGGGATGTTTTAATAAAGTCACAAATCAGCGTAGGGACCATCCAAGCACAAGTTGGTTCACACATGCGGCGTGTTACATCTGAGCCAAACAAGGTGTTACATCTGAGTGTTGCTAAATGACATATTAGAAATGTTCCATTGTAAACATACAATTGTAAGACAGAGAGAGAGAGAGAGAGAGAGAGAGAGAGAGAGAGAGCTTCTCTTACAAAGTCGAGTATGAATGAGTTATATCAGTCTTTACATGCAAGTTCCACTGGCTAATGAACTACTTTGTGATCAGACTTTGGCTTTGGCTCTGTCCTAAAGTGCTGCATGTCTGTGGTAGAAAAGTCATGAGCTCTTTTTTGGCAGGGTAAAAGTGCAGATTGGAGTTCTGCAAATTCTAATGAGTGCTTTCGGGCCGTCTAAATGGGTAAACACCTGCGTGTAATTGCGCGGTGCTCGGTGCTGTCAGAGCAGAAGAGCTGTCTCTGACAGCCTATTCTCTGCCTGGCACATTTAAACCGTCAACATGCTCCGCGGCGACAAGAGCTCGAGCAGCTAAACCACATCTCGTCGTTTTAACTCGACGAAAAACTCCCTGCTCTGCTGAAAGCACACCCCAGGTCACCCCAGGCCTGACAAAGACAACATAGCGTCGCGATTTTTGGGCTCTTTAAAGAGTAATCTACATACATAACGCTGCAGGCATTATTCAATCATTTAGAAACGGAGAGCGTGCAGAGGAAAGAGTTGACACGACGTCTAGAAAATACGAGCTGCGCAGGAGTATGAGGCAAGCGAGTAAAGTCGTTCCTTTCTGACAGATAAATAGAGAATGCTTTAATTGAAGCGAAAGCGAAGTAAAAATACATATGCCTCGTGTGTGTGTGTGTGTGTGTGTGTGTGTGTGTGTGTGTGTTTTGTTTCATTTTACACCCGCGTGAATAAATAGGAGAGCTTTAGCACCTCTTGCCGTTGATTTGCGGCAGTTGATGGTGATCAAGATGTTTGGTACGAGTTTCTGATAAAATAACAGTACTGTCCAGTGTTATACGCATAGCTCTTTTTTTTTTTTTTTTTTTTTTTCTTTTTTTTTAAAAGCTGTGTACCATTTGAAGCGTGTTTTGGTATTCTAAATGAGCTCGTTAAAAGAGCGTGTTAAGCATTAAATAACTTAATGCTAGCGCGGAGAAATACAAATCCCTCAGTGGCATTTACTATGAAGGAAAGAGAGGGAAATGTACTGTTAAACTATTGACTACATCCATATATTAGCACATAGAAAGGTTGAAAAGAACTGCGCTCAACTTTTACATATACAAGATCATTACCTTGCCAATTCATCCATTAGAGAGAGAGAGAGAGAGCGAAAGAGAGAAAGAAAGAGAGACTGAGACTTCATAAGAGCTTTATGGGAAAACAGTCCTGTTTCCTAACAATCCATTTAGCTTACTGGATAAGCAGTTTAATTTTTTGGAATATCTAGGGCTTTAGCATGCAATTATTTGTTTTTTTCATGATGGAGATGAAGACAGCATGCATAGATTTATATTTATGTATAGATATTTGAAGATCTTCTATACTGACTCAAGCGTTGCTGTATTTGTGTTCTATATACAAACTGTCAACATTATACCCTAAAACCTGCACTTAAATATCCAGGTTGTAAAAAAGGGCACTGAGCCTCGTCTTAACAAAAGTCTGCTGTCTAGAGGAGGCAACTTTTGATGACTGAGATGTTTTTCATTGTGCCGTCCTTTCGTTTTCAGTGGCAACTTTCAAACCCAACTGTAACAGATTTTCATTTGACCGAAAAAGTCACAAATAGTCTGAACATTCCAAATGAATGATGCCTTTTAAAAAGCTTTTATAAAGAGCCTCCACATTTCATAAGAAATGAATGAAGCACTTGTTTTACAATCAATAAAATAATAAAGCAGGAAGGAGACTGATGGCCAGCCTGCTGTACTGAATTTTACACTGTTTTAATGCTACAGTACTGTATTTAGCAGTGTGTTGTTCTAACTAACAAGAGTAAAAGTCACAAGTGAAGAGATTCTGTCTTGGTTTTTACCATGTTTGGATGTATTACTCTATGCATGCAGCTTTAATTTGTCCTGATCTCTCAAGTCACGGACAGTAAATGAAACCTTTTATCCCACGATGCATAGAGTCGAGGCAGGTCACAGATTCTGATAGGGATCTGTGTAATGACCTTTTTTTTTTGATTAAGGGCTCAGATGAAAATTCAGTGTGATATTTTTTCCAACATGTCCACCTGGCAACATGCTGTAACTCTTGAAGGATAACTGCTGGTCGAAAGAAAGAACAAAACCATGCTGTCAGTTTGAGAAAATGAGCTCAAATGATCTCTGAGGAGAAGATAGACAACTGTAATGATGTAATGGTCCCGCTACTTTTCAGGGCCATTTTTCAAAAAGAGGGAGACGAGACTGATATAGAAAGGGAGGGAGGGAGGTTAGAGAGAAGGAAAATAAAAAAATCTGTATTGTTCAGTCTCATCGCTCGATTTGAGTCCAGATTAAAAGTGTTGCAGGCTGGTTTAGGCTGGATCAAACTGGATCAGGCCGAACTGACTGGCTCATATGGCCTGGGTGGGGTTGGTATGGATCGGTGGTTCAGGGGTGTAGTCATGTCATTTGTGAAACAGGATTGGTTTAGACAGGCCGGCGAGGATCTTTGGCACCTGGACTGAGATTATTTCTGCAATCATTTCGGGAAAGCTGACCTTTGTGGGCAGGGACCGGGCTTGAACAAAGAGGTCAAAGGTGAACTGGTGCAACTTCTGAACAATCTGGGAGAGGGAGGGAAAGAGAGAGAGAGGAAAGGAGAAACAAAAATAAGCAAAATGACAACATTTTTAACATATTTATTGTTTGTTAATGTTGCTTCTTAGTTGCTTACTTTTTTTTATCTTTGGTTATTTGAGCTTGTACAGCACTTTGGTCAGTCCTGTGGCTGTTTTAAATGTGCTTTATAAATAAAAGAACTAAACTTATCAAAGTTGAAAATAGCTATGCTACTTTATATTTTTGTGGGAATCATGAAAGCATTTATTTGAAATAGAATTGTTTTGTAACAATGTAAAAGTCTTTACTGACACTTTTGATCAATTTAACGCTATTAATTAATATTACTGACCCCAAACATTTGAACGGTACTGCATCATGGGGCCAGTAATGCATGTAACACACTAATCAGTGCGCTGTATGGTGTCTCTGCATGTGTGTGTGTGTTTATGTATACAGTGTATGTGATTGCGTGTATGAGTGTTACTAACTGGTTGCAGCGAGTCCATCAGTCGGGTCAGCTGTTGGAAGCGCATGGCACAGTTGGTCTTCCTGCCATAGTTGATTAAACGATCAAGTTCGTTTATATATGTCAGACGCAGCTCATCAAAATACTTCTGACTCTTCAGCCCCTCCACTGGAACTGCAGAAATAGAAATAAATATTTCCTTGAAATGCACCAGTTTTGTGTTCACCGTGTAATATAAATAAGAAATACACTACAAATAGGGTATAAAATGCAGACTAGACAGGCTAAACTCTAGTCACTTTTTAACACTTTTTTTAACAATTGGTCAGTGAAAGGAGGTACCTAACCTTCAGGAGGTCAAACAAAATATTATATGAGCGTTTTTTTGTCACCCTATTACCAAAATGTAGGGCAAAAAATACAGTATAAAAGACTGATTTCTGTGTAATGCTTCAAATACATTATTATCTACTATTTAACTAAACCAGTTTTGTGACAAGGCAACGTGTGGTGCCTTTAGACAACCCCCCCCCCATACACCCAACGCAATGCGGCGCAATTGTGTTTTTTGCTAGTTTCATCCTGACGCAGTTATCATTTTCATGTCCTACACCACGTTGTTTAAATAGCAAATGCATTTACGCCCATCTGTTCGCCCATGGCCATGCTGGTCTGAAATGAGGTGTGTTCAGGCACATTGTTGGCGCGTTGCTATTTTGAGGCAACTGAAAACGGCTGCGCCATTGACAATAGCGCAGTATTTATATAATATTTTTAAAATTTTTCGTGTTATTTAAAGGGCGCATTAGTAATATGTGCCTATAGGTGTGTGCACAACACGCGTACACTCTGCTTATTACACACACAGGGACGCGCAGCAGCACACAAACATGCCAAATATTAAAAATAAAAGGATTACAATGTAAAACATTATTGTGTACATAAAGATAAAAGTGCCTACATGTCATAATGGAAGGTCATTGCATGTATCAGAATTACCTATTTGCAGTAATGACAAATTAAATTGGCTACTTATTATGACTCAATGACTGACAGGTGATATTTATGCGTAACCATAGAAACAAACGAGGAGATAATCAGCAACTGAGAAAACAAAAATTTAACTGAGCAGAGGCTAAACAAAATGTCACACCCTGCACCCCCAGTATATTTTCTTATTCCCAAGGCTTTTACATGCCATACATGTAGGTGTCTAAATGTAAAAAAAAAGAAAAGTAAAAAGAAGAAGAAAAAAAGCCTGATAAAACATCTGATCTAACTTTTTTATATTCATACCAGTTGGCAGAAATATTTACTTTTTTTGGGAAACATTTTTTAAACATCACTGCTTTGGCTCTCGGGGCCCAAAATTCTCAACTTTGATGACTATTTTGAGTGTTTAGTGTTTTTCTTTTACAAAGTACTAACTGTTAAAAAAAGTATTGTCAAGACAAGGAAATATAGACCGGACCTCTTGGAACTTTAATTGAACACCCCTGGTCTAAAAGGCCAAGGGCACTATTTCAAGCTGATGAAAGACATTTTATGTGTTTACAACTGGCTACTTGTCAGGCTTGGCTCATTTCATCAAAAGTTTACCTAGCATATCTAATGTCATTAGGTGTTAATATCCACAAGTACTCTGGCAGAAAAATCTGTGTGTGAACATACAGACACAGACACAGAAGTAGACTCACTGATGCTGAAGAGGAGGAGGGCCTTCATGCAGAGGAATTCTTCCTGTGTGACCTGCAGCAGCACAAACTCCTGCGAGAGGTGCTTCATCTGAACACAGTGCTCGTACATGCTGGAGATATGCATCCTACGACTGACAGACAGGGGCAGATTAATAGACGGACACAGAGAGAAAAAGAGAGAGAGACAAACAAAGAAACATCTGGCAATTTCAGATGGCTTGAAACAACTTTTCATCAGCTAATTACCATACAGTACTGACAACTGATCAATGCGGTCAGTCATCTAATGACTCCCAAATCTCTTACTAAATGAAATGTATTTCATGCCTAAAACACAATTTCTGTCAGCAGTTCTGGTATGGGATATGGCCAAGATGCATTTAGGAAGGAAGTATTCTATTTCAGATATTGGTGAAAAAGGCCATTGAGAGCATGTGAGCCCCCCAAAAAATCCAATCTTTCCTGGGATTGTGTTTGTGACAAAGATCCTTCACACCATAATAAGCCAGCAGTAAATTATAAATGAATCTTGGAAGTCTCAACGACGAGACTGTTATTGTGTGCATGAAGTACAAGATATGTACCTGCACGACAGAAAGAAAAAAGAGAGGAAGATAGAGAGATGGAATAAGGCAGAGAGAGGGCCGCTGAGGAGAAATGAAATAAAAATGAGTTTGAGGAAAGATGGATTAGTACATTTACAAGACGAACAAATGGACAGAAGAAGAAAATGGAATGAGAGAGAGAGAGAGGAGGCAACAATGCAAAACACAGATGGGTGCCGGACACAAAAGAAAACAGCCAAATAAAAGCAGGGCGGATGTGAAAGAGAATAAGACTGACTCATTGAAGACAAGGTCTGGAGCGAAGTACAGCATCCGCGCATTGGCGTTCTTGTAGGATCTCCAACCCAGAGCAAAGACCATCACTCCCATCCAAGTGTGTTGTATGACTGTCATCTGATCATCCACATGCAGGTTACGGAAACCTGAGAGACGGGGAGAGATGGGGGAGATATTTGTGGTTTGTGTTTGCTGCCTATAGCTCACAAATTGTCATCTGCCTGGGCACTATTTTTTCAGACCAACTTCATTTACGACTCTATTTCAATTCCACCAGCTCAAGCTATAAATCAGACTTTATCTGATGATGTTACTTAGAAAAAGATATGCATGCTTATCTGAACCAAGGATTTTTTGTACATCGAATTGAACCGACTGAAACTGAATCTGTAGAAGCATACGTACTGCTGTTAGAAAACAAAGGGGAAACAAGTTGCATGTTCCTGGGCTAAAACTTGATCCAACTTTCCTCTTAACAGATTCATCATTGGCTTTGGTGCAGATTAAAATGGCTTTACAGTTTTATTATTGCTATCAATAAAAGGACATTGGAGATCTGCAACCAATCACATCAACCCGGTTCCATCAACCAATCACACGCTGTCACACAATGAGGTTTAAAAAAAGGATCTGTGTCAAGACACCCCTTTATCTCCTGCTATTTATCTCTCAGTATTTGATGGTTTGCCGTTGGCGCATTTTACATAGGACTGAAGTCTGCCGTTGCTTTTCAAAATGCTCTTTATAAAAGCCATAGAGTGAAGTAGATTACACAACACGTACTCTCAAGCCTTTCAATTGGAAATACAAACCATAATTAAATCACTGTAGAAAAAACCCAAATTAATTTCCACTGATGTCCCAACTTGAATCAACAGGCAGGATCTTCATCTCGTTCTTATATTATTCTATGTCAATAAAAATTAACCATGTAACTGATAATGAATAGGGGGAATTTAAAAAAAAAAAAATCTAGTTTCTTTGAAATATATTCTTTGAATTTATGTTGGTTTCATATGTTTTTTTTGTATGGGTGGGTGTATGGATTGGTGTACAAATCTTATTCATATATATATATACACCGATCAGGCGTAACATTATGACCTCCTTCCTAATATTGTGTTGGTCCCCCTTTTGCTGCCAAAACAGCTCTGACCCGTCAAGGCATGCACTCCACTAGACCCCTGAATGTGTGCTGTGGTATCTGGCACCAAGATATTAGCAGCAGATCCTTTAAGTCCTGTAAGTTGTGAGCTGGGGCCTCCATGGATCGGACTTGTTTGTTCAACACATCCTACAGATGCTCAATTGGAAAGAGATCTGGGGAATTTGGAGGCCAAGTCAACACCTCAAACTCGTTGATGTGCTCCTCAAACCATTCCTGAACCATTTTTGCTTTGTGGCAGGCTACATTATCCTGCTGAAAGAGGCCACAGCCACCAGGGAATACCGCTTCCATGAAAGGGTGTACATGGTCTGCAGCAATGCTTAGGTAAGTGGTACGTGTCAAAGTAACATCCACATGGATGGCAGGACCCAAGGTTTCCCAGCAGAACATTGCCCAAAGCATCACACTGCCTCTGCCGGCTTGCCTTCTTCCCATAGTGCATCTTGGTGCCATGTGTTCCCCAGGTAAGCGACGCACACGCACCCGGCCATCCACGTGATGTAAAAGAAAACGTGATTCATCAGACCAGGCCACCTTCTTCCATTGCCCTGTGGTCCAGTTCTGATGCTCACGTGCCCACTGTTGGTGCTTTCGGCGGTGGACAGAGGTCAGCATGGGCACCCTGACTGGTCTGCGACTATGCAGCCCCATACGCAACAAACTGCGATGCACTTTGTGTTCTGACACCTTTCTATCAGAACCAGCATTAACTTCTTGAGCAATTTGAGCTACAGTAGCTCGTCTGTTTGATCGGACCAGACGGGCCAGCCTTCGCTCCCCACGTGCATCAATGAGCCTTGGCCGCCCATGACCCTATCGCTGGTTCATCACTGTTCCTTCCTTGGACCACTTTTGATAGATACTGACCACTGCAGACCGGGAACACCCCACAAGAGCTGCAGTTTTGGAGATGCTATGACCCGTCGTCTAGCCATCACAATTTGGCCCTTGTGAAACTCACTCAAATCCTTACGCTTGCCCATTTTTCCTGCTTCTAACACATCAACTTTGAGGACAAAATGTTCACTTGCTGCCTAATATATCCCACCCAATAACAGGCGTGCAGAATTATTATAAAAATAGTTGATTTTCTGAGTTTTGGGAGTTAATTTTTAGTCCATCTCTACAAAACGGACTTTAGGATAGGAGATGGATTAAAAATGAACTCCCAAAACTTACTGCCAGATTTTGGAAGATGAATTCTTCAAACAGTGGTACAAGAGGATGTGGTGCTGGTCCTTCAAGATTCACTCTCAACCTATCTGTCTATAAAGTCTTCTGTATTCACAACACTCCATGTAATTTACAAAACTTCAGCTTGTGATTCTTATTAAGTGGGGGTCCTTTTTTAGGATTCTTTACCTAACTTATGTCTCTGAGATCCTGACACCTTACACTTCTGGAGACTCCAGGTAGGTTGCAGTTCTGGAAAATGGAGACTAAAGGGTTCCTGATGGTTTCACACTTAATTATTAACTTTAATTCTTAATTCTTTTGCAGTTAACGTGTCTTTTCTTCGCCACCTGTTTTTGTCTGACCCTGCTGACCCAATAAACATTTCACGGTCCAATGGTCATGCCTTAACTGCAATGTCTAGTATTGCATTAGTATTGCATCCTTCTCATGCACATTTAATACATTTAGACTTTTCAGTCTGAGTTAAATCTCTTTTTTGGCTCGTTTTATCTGTAAAAGAAAACGTGCCTAATAATTCTGCACACCTGAATATAAAGGTGTTTTTAATTTCCAGCCTTCATGAACAATTATATATCACTTATAAATGATTAAATACAAAATGAATAGTAGTTATTAAGATTAATGTGGGTTAGAATTGGTAAAATGTGCCTGGAAAAAAATATTAGAAAATAAACGTGCCTAATAATTCTGCACACAGTGTATACACACACATACATTTTACGACTTGAACTAACCTCGTCTTATCATAAAAATGTCAAATGATCTGATGTTTTAAAAGACTGATTGACATTGACAAAAATTAGGGTCTGCAGGGGTCCTCTCTGTGATATCATTTCTTGTTTTATGTTTTTATTTCCTGCATAATTCTGCATATTGTTGCACCACATTCAGGCCCAAACAGGCCATCGGGAGCACCAGGTGAATTCCTGGTGGCCTGGCAACTGATTTAGCCCACTGCCCTCTTTCTTTCTTTCTTTTTAAAAAAAAATATTTTAATTATATATTATTCCCTTTAATATTATATATAATTGCCCCAATGTACTAAAGTGATAACTCCTGAATTCGGCATTCAACAATAAATCGATAATAAATAAATAAATGAAATGGTTAGTCTTGACCTGATCTTGACTGGCAATGCTACGATTCGGCTCACACGTGTCCTCCAAACTGTTTCGAACAGAGTAAACAGTGCAAGGGACTCGAGGAAGCAGACAGGTGGAGCATTGAGGGAAAGCAGATTGTAGCAAAATTACTGACATCTTCAGGGCTTCAAATGCAGGTCAGTTTCACCTGTAAATAGGCTACTGTGGTTTTGTCTTTGTTAACGTAGCTAAGTATTATCGTCTGTATGTTAAATTCATTATAATTTTTAATGTTCTTCAATATTTAATGCATGTTTGAATAAATCAGTTTTTTTTTAAACATTTTTATGACAGCCACCATTCCAATGTTTATATTTCATTCAACTTTATTATTATTAAAAAAAAACATCATTGAGTGCAATTTAAGTGTTGTAAATTTAACAACGTTGAGACCTGCTGAAGAAGAAGTGACAAGTACAAGAAAAGTAGCAAACGTACACACACACACACACACACACACACAAAGGAGAGAGTTGAGACAGAGAGATATCAGGGGAAATGAAGGGAAAGAGAAAGAAAGAAAATGGAAGTGAAGGTGCAGTTTAAGAGAGAACCTTTAATTATTTTGCACAACCCTTGCCTAAGGATTTAAACCTTTTTTATGTGATGGCCATACAAAAAAATATGGTTCTCTGTGGTTCCAAAATTTGTTGTGGGTGTATGGAATGGCCTGGATGGGTGTGAGATTCCTGGCATGAAATTTTGTCCCAGTCCGGCCCTGACCACATGATTTGGTAGAAAATTTTTTTTTTTTTTAAATTATAAGCAGTAAAGCAGTGTTGTTACATTTTTTTTTTTTTTTACCATTTTAAAATAATGGTAGCACTTTATTTTACAGTCCTGTTTCCCATGTACATACTATGTACTTATTATAGTAATTACAATAACTGGGTTATAACTAGGTACTAACCCTGAACCTACCCCTAAACCTAAACTTAACCCATGTACAGTTATTAACAAGTACTTTCATAGGTAAGCACACGTAAATGCACATACTGTAAAATAAAGTGAAACGGAAATAATAATAAGGCTCTGTTTACACCTGATATTAAGATGTGTTTTGAGGATGGAGACACATTAGACCCCGTTTACACCTGTATTTAGCGTCGTCCACTTGTGATCCGATCGACCAAAACTCATTTTAATATCAGGTGTAAACAGGGCCAAAAAGGATAGAACAAATTACTTCTGTTGATGAGGCTTTTTTTTTTTTTACTAGAAGAGGTCTATTCAAATTATTGTAGTAATTTGCTAATATTTTTTTAAAATAAATTAATAGATAAAAAATTAGTTATGACAATTTTACATGCTTAAATTACCTGGAAGTCCTTTGGCCCATTTCACTACCTTGACAAGTTGCCTCTCTCCCAACTCGTTAAGGCTGGTGAGGAGAGCGGCCGCTGAGTCAGGCTGAGCATGATCGTGGCCAGCGTTCACCACCTCTGGCTCGATGGCCTCCAGAATGTTCAGGAAGATCAGCTGCGAGTGGAACGTCAGGCTGGGCTTGGGCGACATGTAGTGGACTGTCTCTGATGGGCCCTGAATGGAGCCAACCTCCTCCGGACCTTTCATCTGTCCAATCTTCCTCAGCTTGCGGGCTGCGGCACAGAACAAAAACAATATACTGTAATAAACAGAGTGGCAGCATTGGTTTGCAAATTCAATCTGCACAAAAACATAATATCAATCTTGAACACATCTTTATTTTATCTAGCACATTATTTAGAAGCCAATGAACTGGGTGGTCTGAATAATGAGGCTGGCATGATCCTATTTCTGCTCTTGAATATCTCTATTATACAACAGAGGATAAAACCTGCACTGCAACGGGTAGTCTCTATGCCACATTATCTTCTGCCAGTCAGCACAAAGAAAGATTACTCCCCGGAAAACACACCTGAGACAATGTGCTTTTCCCTCACCTGACACTACAACAAAGGATCTGACAGGATTAGCGTAACTGCATTGATGTATTTCAGTAACGTGGAGCAGAACTACAGACATTCAAGAATGCAAAACCTGTGTCGATCACCTAATACTTGCATGATTTCTTTCACCAGAAACGCCCATCTTCCTCTCTCTTTTACCTAGGCACAACAGAGTAAAACCATCTGTATTCTGAGGCTGCTGGTAATAACGCAAATTAAATGAAGATGTAAATATGCGTGCGTGTGTGTGTGAGAGTGTACGTGTGCTTTAATTAGTTGCTACAGTAGCAATAGTTTTGCTTCTGCTCCATTGAGTGCTTGTGGTTTCGTTATGATGCTTAACACTCACACTCTCCACTCTGAATTATAAATCAGAGATGCTCATTATTCAATGGGCAGCATTAGGGTGAGGAATGAAAGACTATCGGTTGAGATGATTTACAACTCAGACTTTAATGGTGCATTACAAACACCAATCCAAAATGGGGAAAAAAAAACAGCCTCTATTAAGAAAAAAAAAACTTGAATCATTTGTGATTTAAATGCCTAAAAAACTCTTCGTTGCTGGCTAAGAGAACAAACTCAAGTGAAAATGACTCAGCCCTCTGAGATTCCCACAAAAAAGAGGCTCCAATTTTGCTGACGAGAGAACGGAGCCTCTCTGCTTGTGGTCTAATATGAAGTGTGGTAAAGCGACAGAGGGGGAGAAAGCAAGATTACAACTTTATCCTAGGGTGGTTTACCAAAAGCCTACGGGTTTGCGGTAAACTCATGGCAAGGTGCTAAAGACGCCACCATCGTGCTTCTCTCTTCAAAAGACATATAAACCTGCCATCCCAGCAAATACAAGCAAAAATATAACGTAGATGGCAAATACCTACAAAAGTTGCTGCTGCAAAACACTGTCTTCTGTACCTAGATTTGCAGTTTTGCTGATATGCTTTCAGTATGGAGTAGAACTGAGATCTAAAGTTTATGTCTGAGTTTGAGTCAACTTCAAATAAGCCGTAGACAGACTGAAAATTATAAGAAAGACCTCTAATTTGACATATTCTATCTAATAATGTTAACATTTAGACTATGGACTGTGGCAAATATACACCAATCGCGCAAATCCGCTTTGCACAGCGATGGCCTCAGATGGCGATTTAAACAAGCATTTTTTGTCCATATCCAGTACTCTTAAAAAGATAAAGTCCACCCATGAGAGAAGATGCAACATCACTTTATCTCTAACGTGAAACTGTGACTCCCTTGGGAGAACTCAAAACTTTTAAAACACATGTGAATGTAACGGTTGGTGAACCAGGAACAGGCTGAAGACTCATAAGATCAAAATACAAACTTAAACTTTAATAATGATGTTCAGGAACAAACAGAAAGACAGATAAATACACTCCAACATAACATTGATTAGACAAAGACTGAGTGAACAAGAGGAACTTAAATAGCGGACGGAAATTAGATAATTAACTAAACAAACACAGCAGAACAGAACTTAACTAACGAGGGTAACCTAGGAAACGGACAAGTGGCTGGAAACTAAGACAAAAGAACATGTGACAATCAAAACACAACAGAAAGGCCAAACACACAGACAGACATGTGACAGTGAAATCATCAAATGGTGTTTCTCTGAAAGTGCATGAATACTTGGGTAAATGGCGAAGCTTACAAAATCCTCTCAGAATTGAAAGAGTAACTGGAGGAATGAGGTGAATGTGTTAAAACTTCACAGATGAGTGAGAAGCCAGCACTCAATGGCGAATGCCGTAGATAAGTGAACAGTTTACCGTTATTTGAGAGAAAACGTTTTGTTTCTGAGTTTTTGGCATTCTGGGCTCCACTCAGAATCTGTAAAAAAGTTTTGACTGATGTGAACTTTAAGCCATAATGACAGATTTGTGCATAAAGACTCACTGGCAGAAAAATAGTTTTGGGACTTTTCAGCAATAAGTAACTGGATGCCATAAGTTTTCAGTCTTAAAGGTGTTTTAAACAGGCATGAACTCACAGAACCATTTGTAAGAATGAACAAACTAACAAATTAACTACTAAACAAAGAACTTGTTTGTGGAGAAACCTGATTATAAGCCAAAAAAGTTTCTGCTTTGAAATTGTTGATTTTATTATGAAAAAAAATAATTCTGCCACTTAATGTGGTAATTATTTAATGTGCAGTATGTTTGAAATAAATCTCTTAATTCTGTCCAAAATTGTTCTATTTTTAGAGGTCATTCTAGAAACAATAATTATATACTTAGCAGAGACTAAGTATATAAAATGAGCAGGTCACATACACTCACCTAAAGGATTATTAGGAACACCTGTTCAATTTCTCATTAATGCAATTATCTAATCAACCAATCACATGGCAGTTGCTTCAATGCATTTAGGGGTGTGGTCCTGGTCAAGACAATCTCCTGAACTCCAAACTGAATGTCAGAATGGGAAAGAAAGGTGATTTAAGCAATTTTGAGCATGGTTGTTGGTGCCAGACGGGCCGGTCTGAGTATTTCACAATCTGCTCAGTTACTGGGATTTTCACGCACAATCATTTCTAGAGTTTACAAAGAATGGTGTGAAAAGGGAAAAACATGAAGTATGCGGCAGTCCTGTGGGCGAAAATGCCTTGTTGATGCTAGAGGTCAGAGGAGAATGGGCCGACTGATTCAAGCTGATAGAAGAGCAACTTTGACTAAAATAACCACTCGTTACAACCGAGGTATGCAGCAAAGCATTTGTGAAGCCACAACACGCACAACCTTGAGGAGGATGGGCTACAACAGCAGAAGACCCCATCGGGTACCACTCATCTCCAATACAAATAGGAAAAAGAGGCTACAATTTGCACGAGCTCACCAAAATTGGACAGTTGAAGACTGGAAAAATGTTGCCTGGTCTGATGAGGGTTTCGATGTCTGTTGAGACATTCAGATGGTAGAGTCAGAATTTGGCGTAAACAGAATGAGAACATGGATCCATCATGCCTTGTTACCACTGTGCAGGCTGGTGGTGGTGGTGTAATGGTGTGGGGGATGTTTTCTTGGCACACTTTAGGCCCTCTTAGTGCCAATTGGGCATCGTTTAAATGCTACGGCCTACCTGAGCATTGTTTCTGACCATGTTCATCCTTTTATGACCACCATGTACCCATCCTCTGATGGCTACTTCCAGTAGGATAATGCACCATGTCACAAAGCTCGAATCATTTCAGATTGGTTTCTTGAACATGGCAATGAGTTCACTGTACTAAAATGGCCCCCACAGTCACCAGATCTCAACCCAATAGAGCATCTTTGGGATGTGGTGGAACGGGAGCTTCGTGCCCTGGATGTGCATCCCACAAATCTCCCAGCAAGATGCTATCCTATCAATATTGGCCAACATTTCTAAAGAATGCTTTCAGCACCTTGTTGAATCAATGCCACGTAGAATTAAGGCAGTTCTGAAGGCGAAAGGGGGTCAAACACAGTATTAGTATGGTGTTCCTAATAATCCTTTAGGTGAGTGTATATAGTGAGCAAAAAAGTGGCTATAAGTTCAAGAGCAACCAGATAAAGCAAGAAAACCTGTATGAGAGAACTTCAAATAGAAAAAGACATGTTACATTGTAGCTTAAAATCACGAAATAGGCAGTGATCAGGGTGATAGAAGTGATACATCAGAGACCTGCAGGATGATGCAACACCTGATCACCCTGTCAGGGTTTATTCTATTTTCTGTGATGTTCATTTCTTTGGATGTGTGATTTCTCTATGGTTATCACAACTTTGGAGTAGGTGTGATCATTTGCAAAATGATGTCATTGAATGAACTAATGGAGCTGATCACATTACACCAGGGACAACAGTTGTGATCCACAGTGTCATTTAAGTCTAAAAGGTGAAACTATTCAAGCACTTTTACAGACAGAATTCAAACATGTCAGTGAAAAGGGCTGGTCAATCCACTTGTCCGCAGCCATCTGCTCTGTTCAGTAGCTCGGTTACCACAAACAGATGTATTTTGTGCGACGGTTTTACAACCACACTTGTGTGCTGTCTGCTATTTGTTTTTGTCAACAGGAACGGGCGATCAAGGCTTTAGTTGCACAACTAAACATTTAAACAAAAACAAATGAACAAAATAAGGTACAGTGTAGATGTAAATAGATAAAAAATAGGATTTTTTTTTCCACCTTTGTAATGCTGATTGAGGCTTACTTAAACTAGCAAAAAAAAAGATATAAACATGAATACGCCAGACATTTCTTTAAAAAAAATTCTCATTATTTGCTATTTTGATTTTTGTACTCATATATCGTATTGTGTTTGCGTTTTAATTAAATCAAAAGTGATGTAATAATACTACTGAATTAAAGATATAGATGACACATTCACAACATGATACAAATTGAAAAATCACATTTTACTCTGATTAAGTGAACAGAAATGTCATTCCTTTGTCATTGCAATAAATACCTGAAATCAGATGACAACCCTGCACATTTTTTTTTAAATAAAATTGTATAAATTTCATGCTGGTTCAGGCTGGTGTATGCTGGTTAGTGCTGGTATAGTGCTGGTCTGACTGGTGGAGAAGCATGATCCTGCTTTGAAGCAATCTGTGTTGTGAAGAGCGCTATATAAATGAAGGTGACTTGACTGTCTGACATTTAAATACAGATAAGAAGGCTACTAGCAAAACATTCATAGTTAGTAAAGTGTCACTCATGTCTATGGAAGCAGCAATAATCATTTGAAATAGCCTATAATTGGAGAACATATTTTATTGATATCATATTCTAAACATTGCTATAAATAACTATAAAGTTAATGTTTATCTTAGAATATTGTAGGTACAAAATGAATAGTGCCCCAAAGTTGTCAAATTTCTTTAGTAGGTAATTGAGGACGTTAGGTTTGCAGTACAATGTCGATAAGGTGCAGTTTGCCTTGCTGTGTCAGTGCTTATATGCTTTAAATTAGTTTGTTTCTAAGCTACAAAATACGAGGAAGACTGAATCGATACAGGACTTATAGTCCTAATATTCTTGATATTCTGGAATAGCGACAGTAAATGCGTTAATAATGTAGGCTATGTTCTCACTTCCATAATTCAAAAGAATAATCGGATATGATGATATTGCACTAATTATTACAGTGAAAGCTAGAGTGAAGTTTTATTCTAATAATAGTTATTTTTATTTGGGAGTTTTTACTAAATGAAACACAAACAGTTTTGTTGTCCCAATACAATAGTGATAGCATGTTCTTTCAACAATTGCTGAAAGAGAATTAATTTAACCAAAGCCAGTGGCCAAGTGCCCAACTAAAGGGAACACTTATCACAATATTGGTGACTTCAAACTGACAAGTAGTTGGTGTGCTGTCTGCTAGTCTCTTCTCTTTTTTCTGTTCTTGTTGGTATGCAAAACATACCTTATGCTGGTGACCAGCAATGCTGATTTTTTTCCAGCAGGGTAAAACATTAAGAAAGACTAAGAAGCCTTATATAAACAACAGAAACATGTGGCCTGGTTTGGTCTTAGCTGTTGTGAGTCTTGGAAAGCGTTTTGTATCCATTTCCAAGCCTTTTGTAGTCCATCACTTCAGTCACAACCACACTGAAAGATCATCGACAATTCATCTACAAATGGAGAAGATTTCACATCACTGGCAATCTACCCATGCTAGATTCATCCCAAGAGCTGATTGAAAGATTCTGCAGGAAGTCTCCAGGAACCTGAAGATAACTTTAAAGGATTTACAGTCCTGTCTTGGGTCAGTCAGAGTCAGAGTGCAAGAGACAAGCATCCTAAAGAGACTGCATTACTTTGCACTGTATGTGACATACACAAGGAAGATGAATGTGAGGCCATCTGTCACTAAGGTGAGTCGGAGCTGTAAGTGGACCTGAAATATGATATGTTCTGTTAGGAGGAGTGAGCAAAAATTTAATGAGAAAAGAGACTAGACTGTTATGGACTGACAAATTTCGAAAATTACCAGTGGTTTTAGCCAAAGCTATAAAATCATTTAAAAGCACATTTTTCACTGTTACTACCCATCAATATTCTTAAAACGAAGATCACCTATTTTTTACTAGGGCTGTCGAGTTAACGCATATGATTATAAAAATATGTATAAAGTCATTAATATTCTTTAACAGTGAATGCATTTATCTAATCTGACTGTTTAGTATCCATGCTCAATACACAGACATACACACATTTACTAAAGTATGTAGGGTGAATTCAGGGTGATTGGGACACATTTTGCCATTGAGATGACTTGGAAAAAGTGTCCCAATCACCCTGAATTCACCCTACATGAAAACATATCATAGACTGACATTTTTTATATAAGCTAATTAAAATGACTACAGACATAGGCTACCCAGACCTTCCCCTAAAAGAAAACTCTTTGCATTTTTAGTATTTAAAAAAATAATAATAATTTGTTTCCTAAATGAGCACATGCCCAAATGTCTACAAAAGCAGGTTCATCCATATTTAGCCGATAACAAATTTGTCTCCAAAGTATAGCAAAGTAAAACAGCACAAACACAAAATCCCCTAGCAAAGCTCCCATTTATTAGTAATTTATGGAGAAAGACCTTCTAAACGGAAAGTCAAATAAAAAATCCAAACTAGAAGGAATGTTTTGCAACCTTTGTATGGTGGGATTTGATAATCATCAATGTATCTGTGTTGTTTATGTGTGTAAAGTAAAAAAAGTAAAAATAGCTATAAATCTGCTTTGTCTGATGTCTTTATAAAGACACACACACACACGCATGCACGCGCACACACACACACACACACACACACACACACACATATATATATATTCTACTGTTGAAAAGTTTGGGGTTGGTAAGATTTTTCAATGTTTTAGCAATCTCTTATGTTCTCCAAGAACATACAAATATAGTAAAAAGAGTAATATTGTGAAACATTATTACAATTTAAAATAACTGTTTTTATTTTAATATATTTTAAAATGTAATTTATTGCTGTGATGGTAAAGCTAAATCTTCAGCATCATTCAGTTCTCAGTGTCACAAATCAGTCTAATATGATGATTTGATGCTCAAGAAACATTTATCATTATTATTATCAATGTTGAAAACAGTTGTGCTTTCCACTTTTATTTATTTTATTTGTTTTATTATCCAAGAAAATAAAATAAAATTTTAAAAGCAAGTGTACCTTTTCCAAACAGAATACAGTACAGCACATTTGCATGTTATCCGCTATTTTACTGTTTCTTCCATTACAATTCATCATTTACACTGGTTAAGATGGTTATGAGAGGATTTAATTGTGGAGCTAAACAGCTGTCAAGTTTGTCAAGAGACTGGCACAAAACCCACCTACAATCATTCTATACATTTAAAGATACTTCTACATAATACAGGCACCTAGAGAAGGAGCTGTGCCTTCCTTCTAAACATACCTACACCTACAAACCAAGGCCTTGAGTTAAACTGTCTCCAAACTTGAGATTTTTAAGTCAGTTTCTGTATGTAAACTCCCAGTGGCTCTTAAGTGAAGTTTATATAATTCTGAAGGGGGATAAGATTAATGCATCCAAAAAGAGCAAGGAATAGGCCACAGTCCAGAGCCGGAGGGGATCTGTGAACTGTCTCAGTTGCCTACTTAGAACCAGAAAGATTTCTGGTTCTGGTTCTAAAAAAAACCAACAAAAAAAAATTACAAGTTAAGGGGAGGAAACAAGGAAGAAGTGTCATCTGACACCACAAATCACCAAATCTCTCTCTCCCTCTCTCTCTCTCACAAACAAAATGCGCACATTGGGCCACCGTTGCTAAAACGACACCCCGTCTGATAATTACAGCCCTGATACCCTGCCATCCTCTGAAGTGCCATAAAATGCTCCTGGAAAAAAATAAGAAGCCAGTTTTACTGTCATTATAGTTCTTTAAAATACAGAACGTCTCGGTTACGTATATGAAACCCTCTTTCCCTGAGGAGGGAACGGAGACTTAACGTCAGTGAGTGACAAATGGGGGTTTCGCTTAGAAGCCTATCACCTTCGAGATCTACAAAACCAGCCAATGGCTCAAAGGGAGCTCTCTAAGACAATTGTGAGGTCTCCTAGAACCCCTCAGGAACCTGATGACCAGGTCGTGCTGACCCACCGTTTTCGACTCCACAAGGTCGTGGTACGCAGAGATAGCGGCTGTGTAAACCTTCAGGGTGGAAGGAGACAGCCTTCGTTTTAACCCTTCTTGGAGGAAGGAGAGCACGAACCTGATCGGGCATTTTTGGGCATAAATGCATGCACTTCAACGCATAGGCTTGCTTGTCTTGTGGACAAAGCCCTAGCGGAAGTGATGGTAGCCACCACCTGTGGTGGTACAGTACTCAAACCTGCCGCGTCCTGTCCAGGACCCACACGTGTAGGTTCCATAGATTGGGACGTGGGTGCCAGAGGGTGCCCCGTCTCTGAAAAAAGGAGGTCCTTCCTTAGAGGGATCGACCAGGGAGGGGCTGTCGCAAGGAGTAAAAGGACCAAAAGGACCTGCTCCTTGTCCTCCCTGACACTGTGCAAGAAGGCTCACTGGGGGAAACGCATACTTGCGGAGGTCCGCGGCCAGCTGTGTGCTAGTGCATCTGTGCCAAGGGTTCCTTCGGTCAAGAAGTAAAACAAGCAGCAATGGGAAGAGTCGTGGGAGGCAAACAGACCTACCTGTGCGTCGCCGAACTGTTCCTAAATCAGCTAAACTGTCTGGGGATGGAGTCTCCATTCTCCAGGAAGTGGCTGAAACCGTGAGAGCTCATCGACTGTACGATTCAGGTCTCCTGGAATGTGAATGGCACGAAGCGACCTCAGATGCTTCTGACTCCATATGAGGAGATGGCAGGCGAGTTGCGACATACGGTGGGAGCGTGGACCACCTTGTTGGTTGATGTACGCTACTGTGGCCGTGTTGTCTGACTGGACTAGTACATGTTGGCCCTAAAGCAAAAAGCCCTGAAGTGGTGCAGAGCGAACCGTACTGCCAGCAACTCGAGGCAATTGACTCCTGTCCAGGAGCCCGTGGCAGCATGCCCATTGCACATGGCACCCCAGCCCGTGGCAGAGGCATCTGTTGATACAACAACATGCCTGGAAACTCGTTCTAAGGGCACTCCGGCCCGTAGAAAAGAGAGATTCGACCACGGGGTAAAGGTCTGATGGCAGGCCAGAGTCACTGGTACCTGGAGCGTGCCTGGTTGCCATGCCCATCTCGGGACTCGGTCCCGAAGCCAGTGCTGAAGCGGCCTCATATGAAGCAGTCCGAGCAGCGTGACTGCAGCTGCGGATGCCATATGCCCCAGGAGCTTCTGAAATAGATTCAGTGGAACCGCACTCTTGCCCTCGATTTGTCTCAGGCAAGTCAGCAGTGACTGCACGCGCTCGCTCTTAAGCTGCGCGTACATGGCGACCGAGTCGATTTCCATACCCAGAAAGGAGACTTCCTCTGCACGGGGGAAAGTTAGCTTTTTTCCCAGTTGACCCGAAGGCCCAGACGGGCGAGGTGCTGGAGCACCAGGTCCCTTTGTTCGCAAACCAGGTCACGAGAGTGGCCTAGTATTAGCCAGTTGTCGAGATAGTTCAGGATGCGAACCGCGTGATGCCTGGGGGCGCCCTCTGCGGCGAGCAGGCTGAGACAACTAAGCCGACGGCTGGGTGGCAGTAGCTGGCCGCCGGGGCAGTATCTGTTTAATAGCCTCAGTCTGCTTCTGGGCGGCCGAGAGCTGTTGGGCGAAGTCCTCAACCGCGCCACCGAAAAGGCCAGCCTGGGATATGGGAGCGTAGAGGAAACGGATTCGCTCAGCATCTCTCATATCGGCCAGGCTGAGCCACAGGTGTCTTTCCTGGACCACACCTGTGGACATCACCTGACCCAGGGAGCGTGTGGTCACCTTTCGTCACCCGGAGGGCAAGGTCGGTGGCGGTGTGCAGCTCATCCATGAGCCCTGGGTCAGCTCTACCCTTGTGCATGCCCCTGAGCATCCTGGCCTGGTAGACCTGAAGGATGGCCATGGCATGCAATGAGGCAGCGGTCTGCCCCGCAGCTCTGTAGGACTTCACCACCAAGGTAGACGAGAACCTACAGGCCTTGGAGGGGTGCTTAGGGTCACCGTGCCACTTTGAAGCACTCTGCGGACACAGTTGCATCGCAACAGAGCGTTCAACAGGGGGGACCCCTGTGTACCCTTTAGCCGCGGCCCCGTCGAGGGCAGAGAAGGTGGAGGAGGCCGCCGAACGATCGCGGGAAGACAACAGGGACTTCCAGGACCGTGTGACATCCTCATGCACCTTGGGAAAGAAAGGTAAAAGCCAATCGTCCAGGCGCAAGCGTTTAGGACAGGGCGGAGGGTTCCACTCCAGCCCGAGGTTTGCTGCTGCCCGAGAAAACATGGCTGTCAGTTCCGGGTCGGACTCGGGCAATGCTGGCACACCCGAAGGCGGCAGCACAGCCGAATCTTCATCCTCAGTGGACTCTAGCCCACCTTGAGATGCGGTGATCGACATCTCATCGCCATCTGGAGGATGACGGTCTCGCTGCTTCAGTCCGAACACTGGTGGGAAGCGGTGTGCAAGAGGGGGGTGTGGCCTGAGGAATGATCGTCAGGGATTTATTCCACACCGTAACCCTCAGGTCACCCTGGCCACCAGCCAAAGTATCACCTCTCATGGAGGCAATAGATTGGGGTGTGGCAGAGGGGACTCTACCTTCATTACGGAGGTCATTGAGTCTCGACCGCAACATCGCAATGGTCATGTTCCTGCAGTGAGAACATGACTCATCCACAAACGCTGCTTGAGCGTGCTGTAAGCCCAAACATGTCAAGCAGTGATTGTGCCCATCAGACAGCGACAGAGATCGACCGCACCCAGAAGTGCACGGGCAAGACATCTTTAAAAAGACGTGCCACGAGCAAACTCTTTTGTGAGAGTAAAGCTCTGCAGAAGTGTTGAAGCACCCAGGAAAACACACACACACAGCTGTTGCAGATCACTGCACAGATCAGCAGGCAGGCAATGTGAGATCGCTGGAACGCACCGTCACACCAACACACGTCTCAAAGAACTGAAGAGAGAACTCAGAATTCAGGCTTGCAGGAGTGAAGAGATGCTTTTGGCTCCGAAGCAGAAATCATAATGCAAGATTGCCAGCGTCCTTCCTTATATACCCCCAAGGTGGGGCGGAGCTACGCTATGCACATTCAAAGACCCATGGCAATTCCTTGCCGTTGGATCGTTTTGTAGAACTCGAAGGTGTTAGGCTTCTAAGCGAAACCCCCATTCGTCAGTCACTGACGTAACTCGGAGTGACTGAACGAAAGGGAACGTAGATAAACCAGCACCTGCACCTGTCAGGGGCAACGGTTAAGCATTACACATAGAAGGCTTTTTTTCTTCAGCTTCTCTAATAATAACTATTTTCAGAAATTATAGTCATCTGTCCATCCTACCTATTCTGCAAAAAAAAAAAAAAAAAAAAAACACTGGCCAAAATATTTTTAAATATATGCTACATATATATTGTACACAGTGTTATACACAGTAAAAAAAACAAAAAAAAAAACAATTATATATATATATATATATATATATATATATATATATATATATATATATATATATATATATATATATTTTTTTTTTTTTTTTTTTTTTTTTTTTTTTTTTTTTTTTTTTTTTAATCAATGCAGTATCAAAGCCATATTTACTCATTCTATATGGTACAGCAAGGGTTTTTTTTAAATCATTTTTTAAAATTGAACTATATAATAGTCTATTCTGAAAGAACAATTTGTGGCACATCCTGTTTTTACATTTCACAATTAGTTTAAGAAAAGTATGGCTAAACTTTGCGATGAACTGACAGACAGGATGAAGGGTTTTTACATTATGGGATAAAACCATTAGTTAAAAAAAGAGAGTTTACAGCGCCCCTTCCACCGAAAATGATATGTGCGTGTTCACACTCAACCAAGACTGTACATTATTACATTAAAAAATCATTAGAACTTCAGGGGTCAACATTTACAATTAGCTGGAGATCCTGGGAACCAACAAGAGGAATGTGCTGTAAGTCCTCTAGTTACTGAAGTTCCTCTGAAGCCTGCTGGCATCTGCATTGCTATACTGCATTGCCAACATGAAGAATGAAGTGAATGTAATTCTGCGTGAGCGTGTGTGTCTAAACGCTTTCCTCTTTAGATCAGCGCAGCTTTACAGCTTGTTTTACTGAGGATTTGGCCCATTCAGTGTGTGAAAAGATAAAAAGATTTCCAATATTTCCACTAACAGGTTGCTACATTATCTTCCTTTAGTCCTTCAAAATCATCTGAGCTTTAGGTCATGTGTAGTTTTTATTTGAATCTGCTGATTTTTTTTTTTTTTTGTCATCTCAGTGACAGGTTGTCTCTACCCTGTTTCTCTTTTTGTCTCTATTTTTCTTCTCTCTGTTCAGCTTTCTACACACCTTATCTCTTAACCACCCCCTCTTAGGCAAAGAGAAGATTCAGTCAGATTAAGACTAAAGCAGTAGATTTCATGGGCCTTGGGGAGAGAGATTACCTGTGCTTCGTTGCTGGGATCATATCAGCACCCAAAAGACAACATATGCTGGTCCACCAGTACACCAGCATCCAAAGCTGATCCCAGCGTGCAAAACATACCTTATGCTGGTGACCAGCAATTCAGATTTTTTTTTCAGCAGGGTAAAACATTAAGAAAGACTAAGCAGCCTTATATAAACAACAGAAACATGTGGCCTGGTTTGGTTTTAGCTGTTGTGAGTCTTGGAAAGCGTTTTGTATCCATTTCCAAGCCTTTTGTAGTCCATCACTTCAGTCACAACCACACTGAAAGATCATCGACAATTCATCTACAAATGGAGAAGATTTCACATCACTGGCAATCTACCCGTGCTAGATTCATCCCAAGAGCTGATTGAAAGATTCTGCAGGAAGTCTCCAGGAACCTGAAGATAACTTTAAAGGATTTACAGTCCTGTCTTGGGTCAGTCAGAGTCAGAGTGCAAGAGACAAGCATCCTAAAGAGACTGCATTACTTTGCACTGTATGTGACATACACAAGGAAGATGAATGTGAGGCCATCTGTCACTAAGGTGAGTCGGAGCTGTAAGTGGACCTGAAATATGATATGTTCTGTTAGGAGGAGTGAGCAAAAATTTAATGAGAAAAGAGACTAGACTGTTATGGACTGACAAATTTCGAAAATTACCAGTGGTTTTAGCCAAAGCTATAAAATCATTTAAAAGCACATTTTTCACTGTTACTACCCATCAATATTCTTAAAACGAAGATCACCTATTTTTTACTAGGGCTGTCGAGTTAACGCATGTGATTATATAAATATGTATAAAGTCATTAATATTCTTTAACAGCGCATGCATTTATCTAATCTGACTGTTTAGTATCCATGCTCAATACACAGACATACACACATTTACTAAAGTATGTACATGAAAACATGTCATAGACTGACATTTTTTATATAGGCTAATTATAATGACTACAGACATAGGCTACCCAGACCTTCCCCTAAAAGAAAAATCTTTGCATTTTTAGTATTTAAAAAAAAAATAATAATAATTTGTTTCCTAAATGAGCACATGCCCAAATGTCTACAAAAGCAGGTTCATCCATATTTAGCAGATAACAAATTTGTCTCCAAAGTATAGCAAAGTAAAACAGCACAAACACAAAATCCCCTAGCAAAGCTCCCATTTATTAGTAATTTATGGAGAAAGACCTTCTAAACGGAAAGTCAAATAAAAAATCCAAACTAGAAGGAATGTTTTGCAACTTTTGTATGGTGGGATTTGATAATCATCAATGTATCTGTGTTGTTTATGTGTGTAAAGTAAAACGAGCAAAAATAGCTATAAATCTGCTTTGTCTGATGTCTTTATAAAGACACACACACACACACGCGCGCACGCACACGCACACACACACACACACACACACACACACACACACATATATACACTCACCTAAAGGATTATTAGGAACACCATACTAATATTGTGTTTGACCCCCTTTCGCCTTCAGAACTGCCTTAATTCTACGTGGCATTGATTCAACAAGGTGCTGAAAGCATTCTTTAGAAATGTTGGCCCATATTGATAGGATAGCATCTTGCAGTTGATGGAGATTTGTGGGAAGCACATCCAGGGCACGAAGCTCCCGTTCCACCACATCCCAAAGATGCTCTATTGGGTTGAGATCTGGTGACTGTGGGGGCCATTTTAGTACAGTGAACTCATTGTCATGTTCAAGAAACCAATTTGAAATGATTCGAGCTTTGTGACATGGTGCATTATCCTGCTGGAAGTAGCCATCAGAGGATGGGTACATGGTGGTCATAAAGGGATGGACATGGTCAGAAACAATGGTCAGCTAGGCCGTGGCATTTAAACGATGCCCAATTGGCACTAAGGGGCCTAAAGTGTGCCAAGAAAACATCCCCCACACCATTACACCACCACCACCAGCCTGCACAGTGGTAACAAGGCATGATGGATCCATGTTCTCTACCATCTGAATGTCTCAACAGAAATCCAGACTCATCAGACCAGGCAACATTTTTCCAGTCTTCAACTGTCCAATTTTGGTGAGCTCGTGCAAATTGTAGCCTCTTTTTCCTATTTGTAGTGGAGATGAGTGGTACCCGGTGGGGTCTTCTGCTGTTGTAGCCCATCCGCCTCAAGGTTGTGCGTGTTGTGGCTTCACAAATGCTTTGCTGCATACCTCGGTTGTAACGAGTGGTTATTTCAGTCAAAGTTGCTCTTCTATCAGCTTGAATCAGTCGGCTTATTCTCCTCTGACCTCTAGCATCAACAAGGCATTTTCGCCCACAGGACTGCCGCATACTGGATGTTTTTCCCTTTTCACACCATTCTTTGTAAACTCTAGAAATGGTTGTGCGTGAAAATCCCAGTAACTGAGCAGATTGTGAAATACTCAGACCGGCCCGTCTGGCACCAACAACCATGCCACGCTCAAAATTGCTTAAATCACCTTTCTTTCCCATTCTGACATTCAGTTTGGAGTTCAGGAGATTGTCTTGACCAGGACCACACCCCTAAATGCATTGAAGCAACTGCCATGTGATTGGTTGATTAGATAATTGCATTAATGAGAAATTGAACAGGTGTTCCTAATAATCCTTTAGGTGAGTGTATATTCTACTGTTGAAAAGTTTGGGGTTGGTAAGATTTTTCAATGTTTTAGCAATCTCTTATTTTCTCCAAGAACATACAAATATAGTAAAAAGAGTAATATTGTGAAACATTTTTACAATTTAAAATAACTGTGTTTTATTTTAATATATTTTAAAATGTAATTTATTGCTGTGATGGTAAAGCTGAATCTTCAGCATCATTCAGTTCTCAGTGTCACATGATCCTTCAGAAATCAGTCTAATATAATGATTTGATACTCAAGAAACATTTATCATTATTATTATCAATGTTGAAAACAGTTGTGCTTTCCACTTTTATTTTATTTGCTTTATTATCCAAGAAAATAAAAATTTAAAAGCAAGTGTACCTTTCCCAAACAGAATACAGTACAGCACATTTGCATGTTATCCGCTATTTTACTGTTTCTTCCATTACAATTCATCATTTACACTGGTTAAGATGGTTATGAGAGGATTTAATTGTGGAGCTAAACAGCTGTCAAGTTTGTCAAGAGACTGGCACAAAACCCACCTACAATCATTCTATACATTTAAAGATACTTCTACATAATACAGGCACCTAGAGAAGGAGCTGTGCCTTCCTTCTAAACATACCTACACCTACAAACCAAGGCCTTGAGTTAAACTGTCTCCAAACTTGAGATTTTTAAGTCAGTTTCTGTATGTAAACTCCCAGTGGCTCTTAAGTGAAGTTTATATAATTCTGAAGGGGGATAAGATTAATACATCAAAAAAGAGCAAGGAATAGGCCACAGTCCAGAGCCGGAGGGGATCTGTGAACTGTTTCAGTTGCCTACTTAGAACCAGAAAGATTAGTTGTTTTTTTCACTCAAAAAAAAAAAAGTTACTGTGTCAGGGGTGGAAGCAAGGAAGAAGTGTCATCTGACACCACAAATCACCAAATCTCTCTCTCACAAACAAAATGCGCACATTGGGCCACCGTTGCTAAAACTGTGACATGGCGCATCGCTATAACGACACCCCGTCTGATAATTACAGCCCTGATACCTTGCCATCCCCTGAAGTGCCATAAAATGCTCCTGAAAAAAAATAAGAAGACAGTTTTACTGTCATTATAGTTCTTTAAAATACAGAACCTAGATAAACCAGCACCTGCACCTGTCAGGGGCAACGGTTAAACATTACACATAGAAGGCTTTTTTTCTTTAGCTTCTCTAATAATAACTATTTCAGAAATTTCAGAAATTATAGTCATCTTTTCATCCTTACACATTCTGCAAAAAAAAAAAAAAAAAATGGCCAAAATTATTTAAAATATATGCTAAATATATATTGTACACAGTGAAGCTCAGTGAAATATTTTTGAAATTGAAATTATAGTTCAATTTCAGTCAAACATAATATCAAAATATATTTCAAAATGTAGAGATCATTTAAGTTCTTTTTTTATTCAAATATGTTTATGTATTATAGACAACAAATAAAGGATTTTTTTTTTTTTTAAATGTGATGTGGGCAATATTTATATATGCTGGGTATATATATATATATATATATATATATATATATATATATATATTTTTTTTTTCTCCATTTGTGCTGTTTTTTTTATTTTTATTTATTTGTCTTATTGCCTTGAACCTTGTTCCCTTTTTTGTTTCCTTTGCTTGAGTCAGTCGATCTGCGTCTGCTGTTTAGCTGCTCCAGCTGCTTTCTTTAGTGTTCATTTTATGACTAAAAATGCATTGCTAAATATACTTTTTTCATTCTTGATAAAATGTATATTCTATAGGGATTCGTTTAAAATACACACATTGCAACATTACACTAAAACCACAAGCATACTGTATATGAATACCAATGCAATCAATTATTCTCTTAAAGTAAGTCTAATTACTACAGACTGTGATTGTCTACAGAAAGCACTATGTTTGCTGTAAATAGTCTTTTTCTGGCTTAAACTATTGCATTATTAACATCAGTTTTTATCAATGCAGTATCAAAGCCATATTTACACATTCTATACGGTACAGCAAGGGGTTTTTTTTAATCATTTTTTTTAATTGAACTATATAATAGTCTATTCTGAAAGAACAATTTGTGGCACATACTGTTTTTACATTTCACATTTAGTTTAAGAAAAGTATGGCTAAACTTTGCGATGAACTGACAGACAGGATGAAGGGTTTTTACATTATGGGATAAAACCATTAGTTAAAAAAAGAGAGTTTACAGCGCCCCTTCCACCGAAAATGATTTGTGCGTGTTCACACTCAACCAAGACTGTACATTATTACATTAAAAAATCATTAGAACTTCAGGGGTCAACATTTACAATTAGCTGGAGATCCTGGGAACCAACAAGAGGAATGTGCTGTAAGTCCTCTAGTTACTGAAGTTCCTCTGAAGCCTGCTGGCATCTGCATTGCTATACTGCATTGCCAACATGAAGAATGAAGTGAATGTAATTCTGCGTGAGCGTGTGTGTCTAAACGCTTTCCTCTTTAGATCAGCGCAGCTTTACAGCTTGTTTTACTGAGGATTTGGCCCGTTCAGCGTGTGAAAAGATAAAAAGATTTCCAATATTTCCACTAACAGGTTGGTACATTATCTTCCTTTAGTCCTTCAAAATCATCTGAGCTTTAGGTCATGTGTAGTTTTTATTAGAATCTGCTGAATTTTTTTTTTTATTTGTCATCTCAGTGACAGGTTGTCTCTACCCTCTATTTTTCTTCTCTTTTTTCCTCTCTCTGTTCAGCTTTCTACACACCTTATCTCTTAACCACCCCCTCTTAGGCAAAGAGAAGATTCAGTCAGATTAAGACTAAAGCAGTAGATTTCATGGGCCTTGGGGAGAGAGATTACCTGTGCTTCGTTGCTGGGCCTGTCTCTAGGACACCACGTTCTGTTAAAGACCAGCAATACTCTGATCATTTTGTGACTCACAGAGTTCTACCAATACACATTGCTTTTTGTGTCACCGCACACAAACAAACACACAATTTGTCTTGGTCAGAGTAATGGGACAGTGGGTCAATGTTCTAACAAATTTCCTTTTTTCTGACAAGAGGAGGCAGAACTCAAATGTATAAAATGGATGGTTCCATCTCTGCTATCTTAGCCCTGTTCAAAGACACACCTGTGTCTGCACATCAATTGGATTCTATATTAATGCATCATGATGCAAGAGTAAACAGTCTACAGTTAGGATAAAAAAATATATTACTTGGTGTAAAAAGTTGATTATTATAATTAGTAAACCATGGTGAAACCAGTCTTCTTGAGGCATATTGCTTTAATATAAAAGCAACGTTTACAAGGCTAGACTGAGAACAGACGTCTGAATTTTCCCCTGGAACGCCTCCTGAAATACTACAATGTCACCCACACAAAACTGTCAGATTAAAAGGCTGAATAAGAGCCAACCACATCAAATGTACGGTTTAATTGTGTAATTGTTTAATGAGTCTGTATAATTGGTGTGATGAAAGATGTATTAATCTGTGATGAGGCGTTCAGAGGTTTACAAAACAGAGAATAAGAGTTTAGAAACTTCAATAAGAGAGACATTATAGATCTGTTGTATTGAGGAGAGCAAACAATCTGTTTAGAAATTTCCAAAACAAACTTTACATTGAAATTATCAGAAAGCAAGAGACTTATATTATTAATAGTGTTATCAAAAGTAACACATTAACACATGGTGAGTTTTTACATGAAATTCATTAATTTTGTTCTATATGATTTAAAAAAAATAATACAAAACTCTATAGAGTGAAACCATACAGTGGTGGTCAGAATTATTGACACCCCTGGTAGATATGATTAAATATGGCTGTAAAAAATAAATCTGCATTGTTTATCCTTTTATTAAAAAAAAAAAAAAAAAAAAAAAAAAACCTTTCATTGAAGTAAAATAATGAAAAGTGGGGGGTAAATCACATTATGAAATAAATGCTTTTCTCCAAAACACGTTGGCCACAATTATTGGCACCCCTAGAATTTTTTATGAGTAAAATATCTCTGAAGTATATTCTCATTAATATTTACATTTTTTAGCACACCAGGGTGACTAGGAACATGAAATTGTCCAGCTATGATGTCTTGTTCCACAGAAGTATATACATGAGGAAACACAAAAGCCAAATTTTTAATCATTCATCACAATGAGTGAAACCAAAGAATATAGTTCTGATGTGCAGCAAAAGATTGTTGAGCTTCACAAAATAGAAAGTGGCTGTAGGAAAATAGCTAAAGCATTGAAAATTCCTATTTCCACCATCAGGGCAATAATTAAGAAGTTCCAATCAACTAAAGATGTTGTGAATCTGCCTGAAAGAGGACGCATGTCTATATTGTCTTAATGCAAGGAAGGAAAGTTTGAGTGGCCAAAGACAGATGGATCACAGATGGAGAATCGCAGAGATTAGTTGAGTCTTGGGGTCAGAAAAAAAAAAAATTCAAACAACCCCTACATCACCACATGTTGTTTGGGAGGGATTCAAGAAAAATCCATCTTGCTCATCCAGAAACAAACTCCAGCATATTCAGTTGTCAAAAACAACTGGAAATTCAAAAGGGACCTGGTTCTATGGTCAGATGAAACTATAAAAAGAGCTTTTTGGCAGCAAATCCACCAGATGGGTTTGGTGCAAACAGGGATAAAAAGTACCCTATGCCCACGGTTAAAATGCCGTTGGATCTTTAATGTTGTGGGCCTATTTTTTTGCTGGAGGTCCTGGACATCTTGTTCAGATACATGGTATAATGGATTCTAGCAAATACCAACAGATAAAAAATCGGCCTCTACTAGAAATCTTATAACGGCCCGTGGTTGGATCTTCCATCAGGACAACGATCCAAAACAAACGTCAAAATCAACACAAAAATGTGTCACTGAGCACAAAATGAAGCTTCTGCCATGACCATCCCAGTCCCCTGACCTGAACCCTATTGAAAATGAGTGGGGTGAACTAAAGAGAAGAAGCACCAACATGAATCTGGGAATCTGAAAGATCTGGAGAGATTCTGTATGGAGGAATGGTCTCTGATCTCTTGTCAGGTGTTCTCCAAACTCATCAGGCATTATAGGAGAAGACTTAGAGCTGTTATCTTGGCAAAAGGAGGTTGCAAAAAGTATTTAATAAAAGGGTGCCAATAATTGTGGCCAACGTGTTTTGGAGAAAAGCATTTATTTCATAATGTGATTTACCCCCCGCTTTCAAATCTTTTACTTCAATGAAAGGTTCGATTTTTATGATTTTTTTTTTATAAAAGATCAAAAGGATAAACAATGCAGATTTATTTTTTTACAGCCATATTTGATCATATTTACCAGGGGTGCCAATAATTCTGACCACCACTGTATAGGCAAGCACCTGGTACATTACCTCTAATTTATTCATAATCAAACCCAAGATGTTTATCAAAAGTAAATAACTTACTTACATGTTGGAATTTAATCCTCAAGCCAAAGAGATAGTTTACCGAAAAATTCAAGGTCACATAAGACAGACATCTTCTAACTGTATACATACTGGGAACTATATTCTCAGAAGCACTGCTACTTCTGCGGAGTGATTTGCTCGCAGCACCTGAGAAGCACCATTGTTACTTCCGTCAACAAAACCAACATGACTAGGTAGCTAGTAGCGAACGTGACTGGTGATCATGACTGACTTTCAGGAATTGTCCAAGGATTTTTTCTTGGTATCAAACCAAAATCCAGAACCATATCGTTTTGAACCAGAATACACAGACGAGGAGTTACAAACTTTGGAAGCTGATAGACAAGATGCCGAACAGACTGAGGTCAAGGGGAGAATCAGAACGAACAGAATGGTGGTGTAAATGTGGAACATGCCAACCTATGCCGACAGAAACTGAGTGCCTTTGTTGTAGTGACAGCTGTCCACCAAGTAAGTGATTTCTTTACAATACAGCGAACACCCATGATTGTAAACTATGCATTTGCTATCTAGTAATTGCTGACTCTATTACTCCAACTCTGAGCGAACTCTCTGCTCCTCACCGCAGAGCTTCTCAGGTGCTGTAAACAAATCACTCCACAGAAGTAGCAGTGCTTCGCCTTCTGAGAAAATAATTCCCAGTATACAGTTAGAAGATGGCTGTGTCCCTTGTGACCTTGTTATTTGTACACGCTGTGACTATACACATCACAACATGTAAATAGGAAAATGTTGCCGTTATTTTGTCACTTACTGAGCAGTAGGCTAGATGGAGCCGTTTTCCTCCAGTCTTTGTGCTAAGCTAGGCTAGCGGTGGGTGCGTCAGACAGCGTTATGGCACGCGTTATGGAGATGAGAATGGTATGTATGGACTTATCTAACTCTGGGGGATACGGTGAATAAGCTAAAGTCCCAAAAAGTCAGCGTGTTCCTTTGAAGGTGGGGTAAGTGTTATTTCAAAACTGCTTTATAAAAGTGTCTCGGGCCGAGTACCAAAACAAACTTGTAGCCAATCAACAGTAAGGGGCATGTCTACTAATGATGGTGAGAAGAGAGCGCTCAGTGCACGTCATTAGTCAAAAGACACGACACACAGGACGGACATTAGCCGATTAGTGCGGTGGACGTAGGCCTGGAGAGCACGAACTGGACACACTCTATGAAGTCTCTCCTGTTCCGGCGTTTCAAATGGCGGAGGGCAGAAGGTTTAAAGAGTGACAGGATGCACAGTCGAAAAAGGAACCTTAGGCAGGTAGTCAGGATGAGGATGCAAAATCACTTTCACCAAACTGGGGAAAAGTCTAAGCAGGATGGTGATATTGACAGAGCCTGCATATCCCCAATTCTTTTTAGAGAAATTATAGCCATAAGAAAAACCATCTTTAGGGTCAGAAGTTTGCCAGACGCTGACTCTAGAGGTTCAAAAGGGGGTCTCAATCAGGGTCAGAAGTTTGCCAGACGCTGACTCTAGAGGTTCAAAAGGGGGTCTCAAGATCTTGGTTCTTATGGGAGGCCTCAACCACCTGGCCCCACGAATGAAGCGAGCGGCCACATAAACCCTGAGCCATGAGACCTAACACTCGTTGGTGCTGACAAACAGTGAGACAGTGAGATCTTGGCCTAGCTTGACTTTGCTCAGGGTATGCTGAATGGTCTCGGTTCAAACGGGAAATAATTGTGCCCACCTCGTGAACGAAAACCAAACAAACCCCAGATAAGTCGTTCTCTGGGCAGGAGAAAGAACACTTTTCTTGGTGTTGAGTCTCAACCCTAGAGAAACTAGATGAGCTAACACACTGGCTCTGTGTTGAAGCGCCATCTCTCGCGATTGTGCTAATATTAGCAATCGCCTATGTAATTCAAAATGTGAATGCCCTGGAATCCTAATGGAGCCAGTACTGCATCCATGCATTTTGTATACGGGCAGTTACAAGGCTAGCCGGATGGAAGAACCCAAAATTGGTAAGCTTTTGCCCCCAAGAGCGAACCTCAGGAACTTCCTGTGTTGTGGCAACATTTATATGTGATTGACAAATTGAATTTGTGACACGATCGTCTTTATGGTTAACATCTTGAACTTGAGTGCTTTAACTGTACGGTTTAAGCCTCGAAGGTCTAAGATTGGACATAACCCCCCACCCTTCTTGGGAACCAGGAAGTAACTGCTGTAATAGCCCTACTCACTCTCCAGAAGAGGAACATGTTCTATGGCCTCTTTGTTAAGTATAGTTTGTAGCTCTTGTGACAGTACGAGCGCCAGCTCCGGCTTCACAGAAGTGGAGACCACACCGTTAAAACACAGAGGATCACAAATAAATTAGTTTACTAATTTTACTCATGCTTAACACCCATGCAGAAACGCCTGGCAGAAGTTTCCACGCTGCCAGACTCTGATGGGATGTTAGATGTTCTATATCCTGGATGATAGCAGGATTTACACACAGAACGTCTAACATTTCACTGGAAACCACTGCCCCCCGAATCACCAGAGGCGGCGGGGATGGAGTGGTTTTGTAAGGGTAATGGGACGGGGTGAGCAAATGTTTGACGCGCCATGTCCCGCTGGGGCACCAGACTGGGCGCCAGACCATCAGGACTTCTTTTTATTGATGATAGTCCTGAGGTCCGCCCTGGGAGATTGCTGAGGGCGACGAGCCGGCCCCCAGTCTTCACGAGGGGGAGCGCGACTCGCGACTCGCTTTTTCACCTCCCTAACTCTTGAAGGACCGGGGATAGGTTGGGTGGCCGATGGCCCCTCCCCCATTTTAAGGGCAAAAACTGTTCAGATATTTCCAAAGAAAGAAGAAAGTTATACATGATTGGAACAACATATTTTTTTGTCTGAATTATCCCGTAAATCTATCTGCCATAAATTAATTATAGATGATCTATTTTGCAAAATTATGCAATTGTTTCAGATTAAAATATTTTAATTTATTAATTTTTAACTATTATCGATTAAATGTTTTCTTTTTTCATTTATAAATTGTTATCTTATTAGAACACAGTTGAGGGGAAAATATCTGGCCTTTTCTCATTTTGATGTCCACTAAAGAAACGTGAGTAAGGTGGAATCTGCATATTTTAGTATTTTGGGCTATGTGCCAAACCACACTCACACTAAAATCACTGCTGCTTTCCATATTCAAAAGGAACAAGGATCTTAAAAATCAGCTTTCTGATGAGAAAGACTTAGAGAGAGAGAGACCATGTAAAGCCCATGGATATAACAGCTGAATCCAGATACACACTAAAGCTGCTAAGTGATTTTATTACTGAATCTAAACAGCAGTTATAAAAAATAAATACAGCTGGTGAAGACTCATTAAAGCAAAAAAGACTAAATTATCTGTAACCACTTATACTAAAACTGATAGGTCTAAAGACCACAGCTACTGACATCTATGAGAGTAATGAACAAAACAAATAAACAAACAAACTGAGTACTTGATGAGTACAAAATGAGTACTGTGTATTGTTTCTTGTGTTGTTGTCATGACTAATGTGATCATCACTATTATAGCTCTTCTATTTCTCACCCCTGTCCAGACTCAAGATAGAAGTGTGGTCATATTATGTTTTTCGGCAAATTTTCGCGTTATTTAAATAGGAATCTGATCTGAAATTTCATGAGTGAGAAAAATTTCCCCATTTTCCCCAGGTTTCACTACAGTTCTGCAAATTTGTCTTGACCAGCAGAAAGCTGCTTGTTTTGAAAGTAACTTCTTTGTGAGCTGTGCTAATGTGACCACAATTTAAGAGGACGTGCGTGACAGCAGCAGCGAGCGATGAGGTACTCGTAATAATTGTTGTTCCTGGCCATCAATACACTCTGATTTATCCTGTGACTTATTTTATGAATGTACTTTTTCATAGATTCTATACTAATTTGTTTGCATACGAATAAATGACTGAATTTAGCCAGATGTACAAAAAGTTGGCAAAACAAGTTGAGGTGACCGCAAAAATATATGTTACCTTCTCCCGCTCCCGCCCGCAATATTCATGTTTTGTCCCGCTCCCACCCGCATAAAAGTATAAATAGATTTTTTCTGTATGTCCATGAAACATTTTCAAGCAATTTAACATAAAAGCAAGCGCATGCATGGTTTGGCGTGGCAGAATGCCCTTTATAATTCCTAAAAAGCTGACATCTCAGTTCATCGCGATCTCACAAAGCTCCGTTATGAAGCTGACTGCACAATGAATCTTTCATAATGTCTACACATTCTTTGTTATAATCAGAGGATTTGCCAGCATGCAGAATAACTCACTTTGAGCAGCGAGTGGACTCTATCCTAAATGCATCTGATAGGCCATTAAGTTTTAGAAATCAACACATACTGTATGTCTGTGATTGGCTACATTGCACAATGCAGCAAAAACATGTTAAAAACAGAAACTCTGCCTATGCTTGCGCCTGTAAATCGTTTTTATCGTTTTAGTTGTTCTTGTTGCTTTTGTGCAATAGATAAATAACAATTTATTTGTTTTTAGATGCTTTATTTTTAGATATTTCTATTTTTCCAGGAGACCCGTGAATAGTATTATTCTTCCGCAACCTGCACACACACAAGTAGGCTACCTTACCGCCCGCAGTACTATACTGTCTCCTTTTGTTGCTGTGTATCAGATTGTTGTCCAATGTCACCAGAGTAGAATAATAAAAAAATTAACATTTGAAATAACATCTCACATTCGTCTAAGCCTTCTTACAGAGTCAATCAATAGCACCTTGAGCTTAAAGTCTTAATATCTTACATGAAATGCAGGATTCATGGGTAAACTTGACCGTGCTGGTTGGTGCAACACAGATTATTGGCACAATGGTAAGATGAAAGTGTTTTCTGTAAATTAAAGTCAATTAATTTGAAATATGCTATTCAGAGACTGTTCTTTTTGTGAATAAAGTTCATGTCACTAGTTTGCCACTGGGAAATTTGCATAATCAAATTATGTATATGTGTGTATGCTTTTCCAAGAATATTTAGTGTGGAACAGCTGCAATTATTATATAATCACCTGAGACTATTTGTGATACTTGTGGTCATTTTACTTTTTAATAAGGAAAGTTTAAAGGTAGGGTAAGTAATTTTCAGAGAGGCTAGCAATAGCGAGCTAGCTTTGAAAGCATAAGATCCCACCTTCCCAAAAGCGTCACGAGAGACAGTGTTAAACTACCTTATGTCTCAAAGCACATAACATTACAATAATAATGAACATAAACAACTTAAAGAGCACTGACCTGTATCACCTGACTGCTGCAGATTCATTTCGGTGTTGATAGTGTTGCCATTGAAACATAAATTTGAGTCATGAACTGCTCTGTGTATAACATCACAGGTTTTCATCTCTTCCAAATTATGGTAGTTATGGCGTTAACGCAGCATACGCTCGTTGTTTCGGTTCAGGAGGAACTGTAAAAGGTGGCTGCTGTTTCGGTTGCAGTGCTCTGTGACTGGCGATTGTCTAACTCTGCATAGCATGCCACACGATGATGACATGTGATGTCTTCGCGAGCAGGGTGTGCAGAGGTATGAAAATAAGTATGCAGAGGTATGCAAGTTGCAACCTCACAGCTAGATGTTGCTAAAATTTACACAGTGCACCTTTAAGGGGCCGTTTTCAACTAAAACCTGAAAACTTCTTATGTGTTCATTTATCAGTGTGAACAGGGGTTGTTTTGATAACGTTGACATCTGTACATAAAACCTTTCCGTTTTTAATACATTGTTGTTGAGTAAACGTAACCAAAGAGAATACTGGGCATGAAACCAGAATTTCGAAGTCTCCCTTTGTGATTCTGTGGATTCTCTAAAAAAAAAATTATATTCAAATATTTTTGGCGCTTACAGGTTACCATACAAAGCTAATGTAATGCAACAAAACAGAGAAGGAGATAAGATCACTTTGCCAAATTTGGAACAGGAAGCATGGTTAAAAACAACTCTTCACAGAATCTCAAAGGTCATCCTTCATGGGAAATGACTGAGGAATTAATGGTAACACCTTAAAAATGAAGAAATTATTACATGACTATATTGCCACAGTCATATAAAATAGCTAATAATTTTACTTACAAGTAAAGAAGTTGCCTCAAGTAAAAGTCCATGAATGCTCATGTATAAAATAACTAGTAAAACTTTATTAAACCTTTCATTATGAAAAGTAAAAGTGACTGATAGCAGAGCTGATTACAGCCATGACAACACAGTTGAGCGGCCGTGAGTAATGACAGGGTGCTGGAGTCTGGTAGGATATGTAGAAGTCTCAAGCTACAACTCAAGCCACAATAGAATTAACAGAAAAAAGTTGAAAAGCTGCATTTAAAACCAATCATCCTAGAAGTGCTCTGGACAATGCATAACTGCTTGGGTTCCCACCAGAATTGAATGAACTCTCTGGCATGTCTCTGCCTCAATAATAATACATCAAGTTGAAGTGATGTCCAGGGTGATGCATGTTTTCCCAGCATACATTTCAGCTGCTGGTTTTATAATTACTGGTATAGCTCAAATCAAGTTTCTTGTTTGACTTTTGCAGACAATAAAACAAATAAAAGCCAACTTATTTAACAGTTCATTAAAGGAGAGTAGCCAGACAGAAGCCACTCCTCAGTAAAAGGCATATGACAGCCCATCTGGAGTTTGCCAAAAGGCACCTGAAGGACTCTCAGACCATGAGAAACTAAATTCTCTGGTCTGATGAAACAAAGATTGAACTCTTTGGCCTGAATGGCAAGCATCATTTCTGGAGGAAACCAGGCACTTCTCATCACCTGGCCAATACCATGCTGTGGTGGCAGCATCATGCTGTGGGGATGTTTTTCAGCGGCAGGAACTGGGAGACTAGTCAGGATCGAGGGAAGGATAAATGCAGCAATGTACAGAGACATCCTTGATGAAAACCTGCTCCAGAGCACTCTGGACCTCAGACTGGGGCGAAGGTTCATCTTCCAACAGGACAACGACCCTAAGCACACAGCCAAGATAACAAAGGAGTGACTACAGGACAACTCTGTGAATGTACTTGAGTGGCCCAGCCAGTGCCCAGACTTGAACCCGATTAAACATCTCTGGAGAGATCTGAAAATGGCTGCGCACAGATACTCCCCATCCAACCTGATGGAGCTTGAGGGGTCCTGCAGAGAAGAATGAGAGAAACTGCCTAAAAATAACATGCAACATGGGGCCGTACATTATCATGCTGCAACATGAGGTCATGGTCATAGATGAATAGCACAACAACAGTGTATATATTGCCAAAAAGTTTGGGACGCCCGCCTTTACATGCACATGAACTTTAATGACATGCTATGTTGGAACAGGAAGGGGCCATCCCCAAACTGTTCTCACAAAGTTGGAAGCATGAAACTTTGAAACCATGAAGTTCCTTTCACTGGAACTAAGGGGCCAAGCCCAAGCCCTAAAAAAACAACCCCAAACCATAATCCTCCCTCCACCAAACTTTATACTTGGCACAATGCAGTCAGGCAAGTACCGTTCTCCTGGCAACCGCCAAACCCAGACTTGTCCATTGGATTGACAGACAGAAAAGCGTGATTTGTCACTCCAGAGAACACGTCTCCACTGCTCTAGAGTCCAGTGGCGGCGTTCTTTACACCACTGCATCCGACGCTTTGCATTACACTTGGTGATGTAAGGCTTGGATGCAGCTGCTCGGCCATGGAAACCCATTCCGTGGAAACCCACAGTCGACGAGCTCTCTAGTCAGTCGACACCTCCGGGAGAGTGACTCCACCCCCGGACTGTCCAGCTGATATGGGACCTTTTCAAAGCTTTAGGACCTCAGAGCAGCTCTTCGTCTGTTACGGAGGCCAGCAGAAGGGGAAGGCTGTCTCCAAGCAGAGGTTAGCCCACTGGATAGTGGATGCTATCATCTTAGCGTATCAATCGCAAGACGTGCCTTGCCCGTTCGGGTTGCGAGCACACTCAACTAGGAGTGTGGCCTCCTCCTGGGCGCTGGCTCAAGGCGCCTCGCTGACAGATATATGTAGAGCTGCGGGCTGGGCGAAACCTAACACGTTTGCCAGATTTTATAGCCTCCGTGTAGAGCCGGTTTCTTCCTGTGTACTCGCCCCCAGTGGCCTGTAGGCGCGAAGTGCCCGTTCTTGTGTCGGCTTGCAACGCCACTCCCGCCCGCTGGGCTGGATACGTGCGTCTATTGTCTCCAGTTGTGTTCCCCAGAAATGGCTAACCATGTGAGCTCCTCTGTCACCCCTTCGGTGTCAGACGTTACGGCCGTCTGATGCTAGGTCTGCATCCGTATGCTTGTGGAAGGTGTGTGTAGGCTGGGTTCCATATGTAGCAGTTCCCTAACGGCAACCCCATATGTGTATTGTTTTACGGTACAATTCCGACGTACGTTCCGACGTATGTCGAACGTGGCCGACTGAAAGGGAACGTTTCCTGAAGGACGGAACGGAGACATATGTCCCGGTGCCAGGTGCTGTGCTTCCGCTGAAGGGCCGAGTCACTTTTTCAGCTCCTCAGTTGGAAGAGCAAGGATGCGGTATTCCACTTCCGTATTTATACCCACACTGCGGGGTGGTGCGTGGACCGCATGCCAACGTTATTGGCTCGTTTTTATACACTCGAAGTAGATTGGTCTCTGAAAATGATCCCTAATTCGTCGGTCAGTTCTGACATACGTCTCCGTTCCCTCCTTCAGGGAACGAGGGTTACATACGTAACCGAGACGTTTTCTTTTAAAAACTTATTACACTTAACAGGACATTATCACTGTTACCTAATCCAGCATGTGAGCATGTAAATGACATAACAAAATACAATTTACAATTAAAGCTGCAAGCAGCGATGAAATAATAATAATAATCCTTAGGAAAACAATAGGTCCTTCGCCCTAATAATAATAATAATAAATGGAGCAATTCCAATAGGGCCCTCACACCATCGGTGCTCGGGCCCTAATAATACGAAATGTTATGTTGTTAAAACAAATTTTTTTTCATTAAAACAACATATGTTCTCGTAATTTTGCAATCAAGCACATTCTAGCCCGCCGGGCAGAGAATCTTTTTTTTCTTTTAGCTCTGTTTCGCCTAAATTTTCAAAGAAAATGTTTCCTCACTCTCTGGGTCATACGGGGTATGTGTTGGCAGTGAGCGACGCACTGCTCCCTCACTCCCAAATTCCCCTCTTTTCGCCACAGAGGAGCCAGGTAAGAGTTATACCACACTCCCTGCCTCTACTTTGGGACGCTATGCCTCCCAGGTTGGGCCCCAGCACTCCACCTCTCCTAAATTCATTCAGGGGGAAAACAGCGGTACCACTGAAACTATTTCAGAGGCTCCTGGGGCATATGGCATCCGCAGCCACACCCACACCACTCAGATTAATGCATATGAGACTGCTATAGCACTGGCTACTAGGGATGTCACGATACCAAAAATCTAGTAGTCGGTACCGATACTACCAAAAGTACACAATACTCGATACCAAAGTCGATACCACGGTAAAAAATAAAAAAATAAATTAAATATTAACTTTTTTATAGATATTTTTCAAATGAAATTACAATTATCTACCTATCACGGTACCACGCTTGAATTCAATTAACTCCTGAGAGCGACCCATTCTTTCAGTCTGCATGCCTAGGTGCTTGATTTTATACACCTGTGGCCATGGAAGTGATTGGAACACCTGAATTAAATGATTTGGAGGGGTGTCCCAATACTTTTGGCAATATAGTGTATAAAATAACTCTGAATAGTCATAACTGTATAAGTTAAATATAGACGAATCCTTATTAAAGCTTATTTTATCGTTTGATTATCATTAATAATACAGACAGCCAATAGTAGACAATAGCAGGTTTTAAAGGCTGCTATCTCTAAGACTAAGAGCAAAAGCAATGTGAATACTATGAAGCCATTTGCGCATTTTGAGAGAGAGAGAGAGAGAGAGAGAGACCATAAAAAAACTCAAGTTGAAATTCAGTGCAAACGAAAACTTCAACTTGGCTGTGAATGAACTGAAAAAGAAAGCAAGAAGGGCTTTCTATGCCATCAAAAAATCAATCCAATTTGAAATACTTTATTTGAAAGTATACAAATTTGAAATCTGGCTCAAAATATTCCAATCAGTCATAGAACCTTTTGCATTATATTGCAGTGAAGTGTGGGGTCTCTCTCCTAAACCATGAATTTGACAAATAGGACAAAAATCAGATTGAGTTCTGTAAGAGTATCGTCTCGGTTACGTATGTAACCCTTGTTCCCTGAAGGAGGGAACGGAGACGCCACGTCGGAGTACCGACGAATAAGAATCTCGCTCGCAAGAGCCAATCTACTTTGAGTGAAACTAAACGAGCCAATGCACATTGGCATGCAATGATTGCACCAGGTGCTCATGCCACGCAGCGCGGGTATAAATGAGACACAGGTGTTTGCATCAAATTAGCTTTTTGCTGAGGAGCCGAGTAGGTACACTGGCACCCCAGCAGGGTGCAGAGGACATGGCGACGGGACGTGGCGTCTCCGTTCCCTCCTTCAGGGAACGAGGGTTACATACATAACCGAGACGTTCCCATTCAGTCGGTTACTCTCGATGCCACGTCGGAGTACCGACGAATAGGAATCCCTACCAAAGCGCCATGGCCTCTGCCCCCATCCAGTGCCCCGTGTGAGCCTCCTGAGCTCTCTTACCTGATGAGACGGGGCTCACACAGAGAAGTCCATCACTGCTGTTCCGCATGACCCGTTCAGTGACTATTGGATAACACTGGGAAAGCGTGCCCTAGTGAAGGGAACGTTGCGGAGCCCACATCGTACCCCGAAGGAGTTATGTGGAGTACAATGCTGAGCCGTAGCCCGCAATGGAGAGAGGGGGCTCAGTCCCAGTGACGGGAAGGCTCCCCCAAGGGAAAGTAGGAACGACCGTGGAAAAATATATGGGATCCCCGCAGGGTCACTCATATATCCCCAGCCCAGTACCGGTTCTCAAGGATTCAGCAGCAAGGGGCCTGATGCCAGAGGTTCCGCCATGTCCGGCACCAAGGGTGATGGAGGACTCGACAGAGTTTGCTTCTGGAGAAAATAAGCGCCGTGGCGCAGCAAGCCAACAAGAGCCAGGGCCTCTCAGTGCTTCTACCCGTTTGAGGCGAGAACACAGGAGGACACTGGCTCTACACGTAGACTATAGAATCTAGCAAACGTGTTGGGTGTCGCCCAGCCCGCAGCTCTACAGATGTCTGACAGCGAGGCGCCACGTGCCAGCGCCCAGGAGGATGCAACACTTCTAGTAGAGTGTGCTCGCACCCTGAGCGGACAGGGCATACCTTGTGCTTGGTAAGCCAAGGTGATGGCATCCACCATCCAGTGGGCCATCCTCTGCTTGGAGACAGCCATTCCCTTCTGCTGGCCTCCGTGACAGACAAAGAGCCGATCTGAGGTCCTGAAGCTTTGAGTTCTATCCACGTAAATCTGCAGAGCGCGGATGGGACAGAGCAAAGCTAGGGCTGGGTCTGCCTCCTCCGGGGGCAGTGTTTGCAGGTTCACCACCTGGTCCCTGAAGGGAGTGCTAGGAACCTTAGGCACATAGCCAGGCCGGGGTCTCAGTACCACGTGGGTGTCACCCGGCCCGAACTCTAGGCACGATTCGTCGACCGAAAATGCCTGCAGGTCCCCTACCCTCTTGATGGAGGCCAGTGCGACCAACAGCAAAGTCTTCATAGACAGAATCTTTAGCTCTGCTGACCGCAAGGGCTAAAATGGGGCATTCTGAAGTGCTCGGAGCACCAGAGCAAGATCCTAAGAGGGTATGGAGGGAGGTCGAGGAGGATTTAACCGTCTCGCCCCCCTGAGGAACCTGACGACCAGGTCGTGCTTCCCAACCGTCTTACCTTCTACGTGGTTGTGATAGGCGGATATTGCAGCAACATAGACCTTGAGAGTGGAGGGCAACAGCCTACGCTTTAACCCTCGTTGCAGGAAGGAAAGCACAGACGCGATTGAACATCTTCGGGGGTCTTCTCGGCGAGAAGAACACCACTCGACGAACAGGTTCCACTTCAAAGCATAAGTCTGTCTTGTAGACGGTGCTCGTGCCGAAGTGATGGTGTTAACAACCTCTTGGGGTAAGTCACCTAGAACCTCCGCGTCCCATCCAGGGGCCAGACATGAAGGCAAACAGGTCAACCTGTGCCACCCCGAACTGTCTCCAAATCAGCTGAACCACCTGGGGATGGAGTCGCCATTCTCCTGGGAGCGCAGCTCGTAAAAGCTCGTCGGCCACACGGTTGCTCACACCAGGGACATGAATGGCCCGAAGCGACCTCAGACACTTCTGACTCCAGAGGAGGAGATGGCGGGCGAGTTGCCACATGCGACGGGAGCGCAGACCACCTTGTCGGTTGATATACGCAACGGTCGCAGTTAGGACAAAAAAAAGGTCGCAGACCAGTACATCTTTGCCCTGTAGCAGCCTTTTGAGGCGGCTCAGAGCGAGATGCACTGCTAGCAACTCGAGGCAGTTGATGTGCCAATGCAGGTGCGGGCCCGTCCAAACCCCTGACACTGCATGCACGTTGTACGTGGCTCCCCAGCCCATGGCAGAGGCATCCGTGAAGACCACAGCATGCCTGGACACCTGTTCCAGAGGCACTCCGGCCCGAAGGAACGAGGGGTCTGACCATGGGCTGAAGGATTGGCGGCAGGCCGGTGTGATGCTCACCCGGTGAGTGCCGCGTTGCCACGCCCATCTCGGGACTCGGCCGTGAAAGGTGCCGTCCATGACCTAGTGCGGGAGGGGTGAGGGTTCCCCAGGGGTTGGGTCCCTGGGGGAAGCGCGCTCACCGTAATCCTCAGATCACCCGCGCTACTGCCTGAAGTAACCCTCTGTGGAGGATTAGATCGAGGCAGAGGCACGGGGACTCCACCCCTTGCGAGATGGAGTCTCGACCGCAACTCCGAGATGGTCATGTTGCCGCAGTGAGAACATGAGTCATCCACCAGCGCTGCCTCAGCGTGCTGAACGCCCAAACACGAGATACAGCGCTTGTGACCATCCCTCGGTGACAGAGAACCACCGCATCCAGAAACACACAGATAGAATGTCATGCTGAAAAGGACGCAAGCTCTATCTGTGTTGCTCTTTTAGAAGGACGCTCTCCTTGGTGCTGAAGCACGCAGGGGGAGGGGTCACGGCGACACAGTCAGGGGATAGTGCAGCCTGACTTGCGCGCTCTCTCACACGAAGGCGCTCTCTTACCAGCCGTAAGAACGGCTTTTCAGCGCTCTCCACCTAGCGCACCGAACCAGCTGTGAGAACAGCCTTTGTGTTTGCTCAAAAAAGAGAAAGAGAGATGATCGAAAAACCACACGACCCGCTGCAGTGCTGTTACACCAACACCGACTGAAGAGATCGCTTCCAAAAGGGCAGGCTTCTTTTCAGTCAGGACTGCGAAGTAGAGAGTGATATCTGGCTGAACCATCTACCACTCGGCTCCGAAGCAAAAAGCTAATTTGAGGCAAACACCTGTGTCTCATTTATACCCGCGCTGCGTGGCATGAGCACCTGGTGCAATCATTGCATGCCAATGTGCATTGGCTTGTTTAGTTTCACTCGAAGTAGATTCCTATTCGTCGGTACTCCGACGCGGCGTCGAGAGTGACCGACTGAATGGGAACCTGAGAGTACAGAGAAACACACCGAACAATGCATGCAGGGCAGAATTAGGCCAATACCTAATCCACATTGAGAAAGAGCCATCAAATTTTGGAAACATCTAAAACAGAGTGACCCCAACTCTTACCATTTTAAAGCCCATAAAAACCATGAAATGAACACTGACAATAATCAGCCTCAGGACACTGACACCCTCATCCACAGTAACCGGCCCAACCAAATGATTAATGCACAAAAGAAAATTACCTATCTTATTGGAATGAAACAACACAAAAACAAAGCAAATTACAATGTTATTTGGCCCTAAACAGAGATTACACGACAGCAGAATACCTGAGCACAGTCAGAGACCACAAAACATGATGAGGTACAGACTAAGTGACCACAGCCTGGCTATAGAGAAGGGCAGATACAGACAGAACTGGCTGCCCAGGGAGAGCAGGTTATGCCTGTACTGTAGCCAAGGAGAAATAGAAATTTCTTGACCACCTGCCCTAATTATAATGACATTTGAAAACACTTTCCCAAATTTTAAATTACTTGTCCAAACTTCGAAAAGTTGAAGAATGATGCACAAGCTCAATATTAAGTGGTTTTAAAATTGTATTATTGATTATTATTTGTAACAGTATAAAAATAATTAAATTAATTAAATTAAATAAACTAAATACAATTTTTGAAAATGAAAAGAATCAAGTATGGTGAATAAATCTCTTAGGGACAGAATTACTAACAGCTTGTGCCAGTGCAAACCCTCTTTTGGCGTTAAAAAAACAGGATTTACTAATGACACACAGAGAAAAAAATAGCTCTGAAAAGGTGTGGACACAGTTATTTTTACGGCTGATCTTATTGCATATGCATTTGTAGGAGTTTCCCTTTCAGACGTAAAATTTATGGGAGGAGAGTATTTAAATTAATCATGGAAGATGATTTAATATGGTTTGTGCTACTCAATTTACTGGTATTTGCGCCATTACTTAAACCAGACGCTAATTTGAGCTGCTCTTGGTAAGATTGCGTTGGGTCACTATGAAATGAACCGGCTGCGTCGGTGTTCTTTAATTTGCGCGTTGTCAGTAGATCACGCACAGAAATTTTCACTCCCATTGGCGCTTTTTTTTTATTTCGCTCTTACGCTATTTTGCCCTGTTTAGTAAATCTGGCCCTTGGTCCTCAGCACTAACATTTTATATTCCTCACAGATTGTAAAGCCTTTTAAAGCTCCTGTGCTCTTACTCACTTTCCTCTCTCAAAAAAGAACTAGTTCTAAAATGGTAATTGATCCTCATCTCATTTCACCTTTTCTTCTCATAAATCCAGCAATTATTCATCCATATGCAAACAAGTCAATTAAACCTGCCATGATGTGCAATCACATTTACAGTTGCCTGATATTTATAATTCACATTTAATGAAGAATGAGGAGAATAGGAGGGGAGGAAAGATTAAGTAAATATTACAGAAATGTTGACTTGACTTCATCAGAATTACACTCGCTCACAGAGCCACTTTGTGTGTACGATTGTGTGTATTTGTGTCTTTTATCGGTAGTCTGATCTTTGCACAACACACTGTAGACAGGTCAGGTTAGAATGACCTGCTTGTACTTGCCTGCTCCACCCACAGAAAATTAATGCCAACGCAAAAACACCAATCTCCCAGCCTTGAGTTCGTTCCGTACACACACACACTCTCTCACACACACAAACACACACACACACAATAATTATAACCAAAGTACACTCCCATCAAATATCTAATATCAAACTCCATTAAACGCATTACAAAATAAAACAGAGCCACACACACACACACAGGTTGTGTTGGCATTAATTTGCAGTGGGTGAAGCAACTGTGGCGTGATTCCGAAAATTCATTACTTCCTACAACAGCTGATGTCAGGCTGACTTCATAGAAATGTCCTCTGATTACTTTTCTGAGAGCTTTCATAGTTCACACACACACACACACACACACACACATGTTGGGTTTTTGTGATTTATGAGGACTCTTTATAGACAAAGATTTTTATAGGGTACAGACTTTACATTCTGTCCTTTAAACCTAACCCTACTCCTAAACCTTACATCACAAAAAACATTTATAAATCTAATATGATTTATAAAGCTGTTTTACTCATGGGGGGAAATTTTGTCCCTACAACGTTCACAATTTCAGGTTTTACTATCCTTGTGGGGACACAGACACACACACACACACACACACACTCACACAGGCTGTGCTGTTTCTCTGAAGCACGCTAGCCATTGCACAAGCTCCGTCCTGAGCCAATGTGAAATGTTTTACATAGTTGTGAAGTTTCTGAATAGGCTTTGACATAAATGGGATCACTCTAATTGCACTTCGGTTGAAGTGAAAGTGCTGAGAGGTCACCAAATACCCATAAGAACAGTTCTAAGACAAAGCATGACGTCTAAGACAATGCAACGTTTGCTGTACTTGCGGTATAGCTTTTTTTTTTGGAACTGTGTAGAGAAATCCAATGCAAGGAAAATCCAATTGAAAGAATAGGAAATAAACATCACAGCAGGATACACTCTCCGCCCTTACAGAAGCAAAAAAGCATGTCTTAAATAATAGAGCATTAAGCAATTACTACCACTACCTTAGGATACATTAATATACATGGATTGGGCTAATGGTTAAGGATGTGGGCTACTAACTCTAAGGCTGCTGACTCAATACTAAGTAGGATTCACCCAAGAGAGTTACTAAGATCACAGTTGGACTCCATAGGTCCTGTGTCTTTGAAGAAGGCACTTACACTAGAATGAATAACAATTAAGATATTACTGAAAACTATTTATAAAATGACCCATCTGAGAGAATGCATAATCATTACAGGAAGCTTTCTTAATAGGGACGACTTAAAATCAGTCATTACAGATGCACAGGTGTGCATGCAAACGAATGCTAATTTTGCGATGTTTATGTATTAGGTTTCCCTTAAAAACTGAAATGTGAAAGTGCCTGAATTTTGTTGACATGCTTTGCTGACAAGTTACATTTATTTGGCTTTGCTCTGAATGTCATAAATGATAAAGACATCATAAAAACGTTTGAACTCAAACAGCATTTTCTCATAATGAATTTGCCTAAAACAATTGCACAGCATTATGTAAAATGTTAATTATGGTTATGTAAATTAACCAAAATAAGCTAAAAGTATTTGTCCACTAGCTTTTGTAAAAATGAATAAACAATGCAAGGGTTTGATGATTATTAAAATGGTATTTTCATTTTACTCTCGCTTTATAAAAATACATTTTAATTTTAAAATACAATTTAATTCAATAAAATATTTTTAAAAAGTTTGGGCTCTAAAACAAACTCTAAAAAATGGAATAAATAAATAATCAAACTAACTGCTGTCAGGTGTTTCTGCAACTCCTGCATATAACCAAAAAATCATTTTATTAACATGAGAAAATGAATCTAAAAAAAATTTTTTTTTATCAGTTAAGTTTGTCTACAGGTTGTTATATCTAGCATTCTGCCCGCTTTGCAGAGACAAAGTAGTTCGGTAAGTTAGTATGGTAGTTTTTGTAGCATTTAAGTTTAGGTATTGGGTAGGATTAAGGGATGTAAAATAAGGTCATGCAGAATAAGGCATTAATATGTGCTTTATAAGTACTAATAAACAGTCAATATCCTGGTAATATGCATGCTAATAAGCAACTAGTTAATAGCGAGAATTGAACCCTAAAATAAAGTGTTACCCATTCATTTAAAGAGCAAGAGAGCAAGAGAGAGAAAGAGAGAGAAATTGTTTCTGTGTGTGAGCTGCGCGATCTCTGATCTGACTGTCTGTATGTGTGCGCATGTGCTTCAATGAAGATGTACAGTAATGAAGCAAATGACGTGAATGTGGGCCCCAATCCATCCAGGCCCATATGCACATGCATAGCCTGCACCAGACGCTATGACACTGCACAGGATCTTACGAAGTTTGCAACATTTACACCATTAAACTGTCACGGTTGGTGTGGTTGAAAAGGGAGCGAGGACTCAAGTGCAGGAAGAAGGAGGGGTTTTATTAATAACAAAATAAACAAACACAAACAAAAACACCCACGATGGGGAAAACCAAACTTGAAATGAACTTAACACAAGGAGCAGGAGCAGGAGCAGGAACATGAAACATACAGTAAACCAACGACATCAAACAATGATCCAGCACAGGACTGCAAACACAAGGAGATTATAAAGGGTACAAACAAGGCAGGAGTTACACATGTGCTACACAAGACAGGACAGACATGTGACATTACCCCCTCCCTACGGAGCGGCTACCAGACGCTCCACTAGACCAGGGCGGGACGGGAGGGACAGACCAGGGCGGGACGGGAGGGGCAGACCAGGGCGGGACGGGAGGGGGCAGACCAGGGCGGGACGGGAGGGGGCAGACCAGGGCGGGACGGGAGGGGGCAGACCAGGGCGGGACGGGAGGGGCAGACCAGGGTGGGACGGGAGGGGCAGACCAGGGCGGGACGGGAGGGACAGACCAGGAGGGACAGACCAGGGATGGACAGACCAGGGAGGGACAGTCCAGGGCGGCCCGCAGAGTTCGGGAGGCCAGGGCGGCCCGCAGAGTTCGGGAGGCCAGGGCGGCCCGCAGAGTTCGGGAGGCCAGGGCGGCCCACGGAGTTCTGGAGGCCAGGGCGGCCTGCAGAGTTCGGGAGGCCAGGGCGGTTTTATTAATAACAAAATAAACAAACACAAACAAAAACACCCACGATTGGGAAAACCAAACTTGAAATAAACTTAACACAAGGAGCAGGAGCAGGAGCAGGAGCAGGAGCAGGAGGAGGAGGAAGAGGAAGAGGAGGAGGAGGAGGAGGAGGAGGAGGAAGAGGAGGAAGAGGAGGAGCAGGAGCAGGAGCAGGAGCAGGAGCAGGAGCAGGAGCAGGAGCAGGAGCAGGAAACATACAGTAAACCAACGACATCAAACAACGATCCAGCACAGGACTGCAAACACAAGGAGATTATAAAGGGTACAAACAAGGCAGGTAATGAGGGAGAACAGGTGGGGCAAATCAAACACTAATCAGATAACAAGGGGGAGGGATCAGACAGAGACACAAGCACATGGCCCAAAATAACAAAACACCACATGTGCTACACAAGACAGGACAGACATGTGACATAAACCTTTAAAAATCTTCAATATTTGAGTAAATATCCTTGAACATATCTATGTATTTTGCCTTGTTCTCAAGGAACATGTGACTCAGCCTCTCATTGACCATGGCTGCATTTCCCAAAAGCATCATAACCATTAGTAGATTATAGAAACCATTGGCACCTTATGCTTACGATGCAAACAGACAACTGAAGAAGCAGCTGACAATCTTGATGTTAACTCCAGTTCACATTCCACACAATTACATTACCTATTCAGAAAAATCCCTTCAGTACGGTCAGACTATAAATTTAAATTGATGGGCTGGCATGGATATTTGCAAGATGGTGGAGCTGGTACTGAAAAGTGAAAAACTAAATGAAAAGTATTGAAAAGTACTTAATAAAATAGAATCATACCGTACAAGCAATTGAAGAGTTAAAAATATAACTAGAAGACAATAACAAACAAGGTAGCTTAGAAAAAAATAGACACTGTCAAGTTTTCAAAATGGGTTTTGGAAATAATATGTTATTCTTCACTAGCTTAAAAATAATTAGACTTGTATGTTTAGCTGCATTCTTACATAGGAATGTATTTGCCTTGATTTAAACATTTCATGGGAAGGGCACATTTCCACCTGCTCCACAGGCACAGAGGTGTCTTTTTCAGAAGCTGTTATTTCTTGTATCTGCCACTCTTGATTAAGAGTATAAGCTCACAGAGTTACTTAGTTTCAAAGAGTTTTCACAACTAGTTTTCTACTCCTTTTAAGGTGAAGTTAAGATTCAAGTTTATGTTTGATTGTGATCTTCTGATTTGGAGATGACTCAGAGACTGCTAGATCTCCAACAAGATGGACAACGTTTGGAGACATATGTGGAGGAGTTTGTTGAGTTGTCCCACCTGGTGAGCTGGAGCGATCAAATGCTCAATGCATGTTTTCGGATGGTCTGGGTGATGAATTGTAACGCCTTTTTCCTCTTGAGAGATGCTATGTAACCCAGATTGACTTTCTTAACTATGTCCTCTGGCTTAATGGTTCTGCTTTTGTAGTGATGCTGTTAATGAGGACAATCACTATCATCCAGACCCTCGCCGAAAACTCCAGCTCACCCTAAGCCAGCACCCTCCACATACCTCTTTAAGGGTTCCATTCCCTCCTGGCCACCTGTGTTTCCCTGAGCCCGGAAGCTCATATCAAACAGTGCTGACCTGGGAGCGAAGGTGGCGGATCCTGTGTTCACCTCCGTACGGGCAACCATGAAGAAATACGCCTTCCCTCTCTGGTCCCCAGTTTCAGAGTTCAACCCCAAGATGACCACCATCATACCAGATCACAATTAATCACTCCATGGTCCCCTGAGCTTCTGGCGCCTCCATGGCCTCCTGAACTTCCAGCACCACCCTGCAGGCTTCCCACGGCCAGCATCACCCTGCTCAACTGCCTGTGACCTCCAGGACCCCAGGCCCGCATTAAACGATCAGTGTAAATTATCTAAATGCCACTTCAGATGCAGCTTCTGTGTTTCCTCTCCAAATATGAATTTTGTTGAAACTTAAATTTGATTGGTAACAGCTCTATTGTGTCTTATTACTATAATAAAATGTGATTAAATTTGGACATTGGCATGCAGTTCACGCATTCCACGCACCGCCCCGCAGTGCAGGTATAAATATGAAAGTGGAATACCGCATCATTGCTTTTTAACTTCGGAGCCGAACGGTTTGCTGTATCAAGCTGTTTCTACGAAGAGTGTTTAGACGAGTCTCCAGGAGGATCGCTCTCTTACCTGGGTGCTGGTGTGACGGCGCGAGTCAGCGAGTGGCCGCTGCAACATACACTTGTTCCTGTGTTGGTTGGCTGGGCGTTACCATTCTTTGAGTGCTCACACGCAGGCTTGCAATCGGACTGCTGTGAGCCGCGGCCATCTCCACGAAGTCTAGAGTGCTTCAGCACTTCTAAAAGAGCATTTCCTTCTAAAAGAGCAACACGGTTTGACCCTGCGTCTTTTTCAAGATGTCATTCAAACCGTGTATTTCTGGATGCGGTTGTTTCCTGTCCTCATTTGACGGCCACGATCTCTCTCGCATATAAAGATGAGATTGCGTTCGTGGGTCATTCATGTTCTCTCAGGAGAACGTGATCACGTCGGCGCGTTGTTCGTCTCACCTTTCTCGTAAGGGCACTGGCGCACAGCTGACCCCGGGACCTACGCAAATATGCGTTTCCCACAGTGAGCCTTCTCGCACAGACACTGTGCAAGGTCAGGGAGGACGAGGAGCAGGTCTTGTTAGTTGCGCCCTACTGGCCCAACCGGACCTGGTTCTCCGAACTCACACTCCTCGCGACAGCCCCTCCCTGGCCGACCCCCCTGAGGAAGGACCTGCTTTCTCAGGTCGAGGCAGGTTCTAGGTGGCCTGCCGCAAGCAGTGGTAGACACCATCACTTCTGCTAGAGCCCACTCTACGAGGCGCCTCTACGCACTGAAGTGGAACCTGTTTGTTGAGTGGTGTTCTTCCCGCTAAGGTGTTCGATTAATGTTGTACTTTCTTTCCTGCAAGATGGGCTGGAGCGAAGGCTGTCTCCCTCCATCCTCAAAGTGTACGTCGCAGCAATAGCGGCGTATCACGATGCAGTCAAAGGTAAGTCCTTGGGTAAGCACGACTTAACCGTCAGGTTCCTCAGAGGTGTGAGGAGACTGAATCCTCCTTGTTCGACCTCGGTACCCTCTTGGGACTTAGCCCTGGTGCTCAGAGCACTTTTGGGTCCTCCCTTTGAGCCTTTGCAGTCTGTAGAGCTAAACATCCTGTCCATGAAGACAGTGCTCCTGACTGCATTGGCCTCAATCAAGAGGGTAGGGGACCTGCATGCACTTTCGGTCAACGAATCGTGCCTAGAATTCGGGGTCAGACGTTGCGGCTGTCTGACGCCAGGCCTGCACCCGTTTGCTTGTGGAACGTGTGTGTAGGTTGGGGTCCATATGTAGCGGTTCCCTAACGGCAACCCCATATGTGTATTCTCCACGGTACCAGCTACCCTACTCTGCTAGCCCTGTGTCTTTCCCTTCACAGAGTCCGCTCTGTCGTCTCTGGTGGTGTTCTTTCCCCCCTGGGATCAGTTTGGATCCACCCCAGAGGCTGCCATATGTAGCACTACCCTGATAGGTTAGTCCTTATGTGTATTTCGCCACCTCTTCTTCCATTGAAGGACATGGCTCCGCAGCGTACCATCTCCACGAGACAGGCGGGCTTTCCCAGCGTTATCCAATAGTCACGCTGAGTGGGTCTTGCAGGAACAGCAGTGACTGACCTTCCCTGCCGGGAGCCCTAACTCCCACTCTAACATAGGATTGGTCCAGCGAGCTCAGGCAGGGTGCTGGAAGGGCCAGCATCCCTGATGTGTTGGTAGGGATCCCAATTCGTCGGTCAGTTCCGACGTACGTCGAATGTGACCAACTGAAAGGGAACGTCTCGGTTACGTATGTAACCCTCATTCCCTGAAGGAGGGAACGGAGACGTACGTCCCGTCGCCAGGTGCTGTGCTTCAGCTGAAGGCCCGAGTCACTTGTCTCGGCTCCTCAGTTGAAAAGCAATGATGCGGTATTCCACTTCCTTATTTATACTCGCACTGCTGGGCGGTGCGTGGAATGCGTGAACCGCATGCCAATGTCCATTGGCTCGTTTTTAATCACTCAAAGTAGATTGGTCTCTGAAAACAGATCCCAATTCATCAGTCAGTTCAGACGTACGTCTCCGTTCCCTCCTTCAGGGAACAAGGGTTACATACATAACCGAGACGCTATTCACGTCTATCACGATCTCAAAATTCTGGCCAGTTGATCTAGAATATCAAAATCAACTGTGGCCGGTAAATCCTTTTCCTATTTAGCACCCAAACTTTGGAACAGTCTTCCTAGCCTTGTTCAGGAAGCAGATACATTCTGTCAGTTTAAATCTAGACTAAAAACACATCTCTTTAACCTGGCATAACAAATTATCAATTTCTATTATTCAAATCAGTTAATTGATTGTTAGGCTGCATAAATTAGGTCAACCGGAACCGGAACACTTCATATAACACCCGATGTACTTGTTACATCGTAAGAAGAATGGCATCTACGCTAATATTAGTCTGTCTGTCTTATCCTTATCCCGAGGTTCCTGTAGTCAGCTGGATCCGGTCCATATCCAGATCAGATGGTGGACCTGCACCTAGACATGACCACAACACAGCCCTGAATGTCAGCAGAGACCGTGTCTACTAGACAATCCCCTGTGAAGGCTACCGATTCCAATCGGAATTCTGACTTTCGATGCAGCCTGAATCATAATGACACCGTGTTTGTTCGATGACCAACGACTGAGCCTGGTTTCTCCCAAGGTTTTTCTCTCCATTCTGTCAACTCCTGATGGAGTTTGGGTTTCTTGCCACTGACGCCTCTGGATTGCTTAGCTGGGGGCAATTAATATTCAACAGTATTATTGATCTGACTGTACTGACGCTGTTGTATGAGAACTGAACTGAGCTGGACGATGACAACTGCTTTATAGATTAAATCAAACAAATTTAATAATTGATGTTCTTTACAACAGAGCTGAATCAACACTAAACTGACTTTAGCTGAACAACAGCCGAAATGTACAATATGTATTGTATAAAGCGCAATATAAATAAAGGTGACTTGACTTAAGGATAGGACATCTTGTTCCAGGTGTGACATTGAACATGGCCCTTATTACGTTCAATAAAATGTCCATGCTAAACGTTCAAAAAATTCAACATGACGTATTTTGTACATGTTAGATTGCTGCATTCAGGCTAGAAGTCTAAAATTTAATAGTATCTTTATATGTTTTTATATACCAGGTTTAAAAAAGAGGATTAACTGAGAGCATGTAATGAGTCTTTGCATTATTTTTAATCTCTTTTTTCCTTGTTTCTATGCCATCTGCTACTCTCTTTTGCCATATCTCTCTCTCATGGTGTCTCGCCCTTTTTCCCCCCTCCTTCTTTTCTCTCATATGCCCAATGACTTTCATCATGTATTCAATTTTCACCCAGACCCCTGACGATCTTACAGAGGAGCAGGAGACCATGTGACAGTGTGTGTGCACGTGTGTGTGTCAATGAGACGGTACTGTGAAAGGTGTTGAGATGTTGTTAAAATGGCCTCCAGCTGCCAGAGAGGGTCTAGAGGGGCAAAAGTGCCATAATTCTATAATGTGCTGATAACACTCTTTCTCCTCTCTTTTCTCTACTCAGAGAGACAGCTCTCCTAATTCTCCCCATCCTGTCATTTTTTTTTCATTTAGTTCCTTTGGAAATACCTCACATCTCTACATTTTCTGCCAAACTTTATAGTCTCTCTCACACTCTTTTTCAGTTCCATCTCTTACTCCTGTAATTTAGACGCAGGTGGAAGTTGTTACTGATTTGACTGATTATAGAATAATACATGCTCTCTCTTCGTCTCCCATTCTACATGTGCTCTATAATAACTTAAGAGTTGGTGTCCAATTTAAACTGGATCTCTCCTCCTCATTTATATCCCTCACTGTGCCGCCACCTCCTTGGAAATCAAAGAAAACAACCTCAGCGCCTGTAATGCTGCCCTATATCAGAGAACCTGAGAACGTTTCAATACGATAATTGCAGGTCATTGTCACTAAGTAAAGAAGTCTGCCTGCTCAGGAACTTCTTGATTAACTGAGAGCCATGCATTACTTCACGATACAGCACACCTGAAGAATAATTTGGAGAGGTTCAGATGATTCTTCCAATTTCTATGTAATTTGATCTAGTATGAACAATCCTCTATTGAAAATCTCTGGCTTCACAGCAGTAGATGTTCTGGATAAATAATAGCAATTATTTGCAATTTATCAAGGTCAAAGTGCTTCTGTTTATATTTGCATGCACATAAGCATGGCAAAGTTCTGCAACGAAAACCTTCAACAGATCTATACTTTTCTGACTACATTGAAATTCTTTATTAATAAATAATTTGTCCGCTATAAGCTAAATCTGTGCACTTATAAAGGAACCTCAAGTCTCTTTGTGCTGTAGCAATATACTGCAACAAAGCTGACTGATAAAGAATATTTAATATTTATTATACATATTAAATAAATATGTTAACATATATAACACTATATATAAATTATTTATACAAATTATACAAATTTTTTATTATTTATATATATTTATTTATCAAAAGTGACAGCAAAGTAATTTATGTTACAAAATATTTCTATTTCAAATTAGTGCTTTTTTTCTATTCATAAAAGAATCCTGAAGAAAAAAATGTCACAGCAGTACAACAATTTTCAACTGTGATAATAATAATAAGTTTCTTAAGGACCAAATTAGAATATTAGAATGATTTCTGAAGGATCATTTGACACTGACTGAAGACTGGAGTAATGATGCTGAAAATTCAGCTTTGCCATCACAGGAATAAATCTTGGATATTCTGCATCATGCCTCTGATTAAGACTACCATCTACGCAGTGGCATAACTTAGTAATGACGGGTAAGCAAATTTGTGTAACCTAACCTACTTAATTTAGACCAACTAAAATTAGTATCTTATCAGTTTCTAAAAATCAAACTGAACAGTTCTCTTTGCGTGCATCTCTCTCCAACACACATGCTGCTAAGCTCTTGTTTGTACTTTTTTTTGGGGTAAAAATTATTTAGAAATACCATTGCAGCGTTATAATGTTAATTAACATCCCGAGGCCGTCCACACTGCTGAGAGCGCTGTTTAGATGAATATGTGAATAATAACAAAAATACACAACAAATATGACATATATGGATATGTTTGCACCAGCTCTGTGATTCAGCACTCCAGTCACGTCACGTGTATTTATACCACTTTATACAATATAGCATAGCCTATTGCTTTAAAGCCACAAATACCATAACTATCTATATCTATAATTAAGACATTTATTCAAGAATTTTTTTAAAAACAGAAAGACGTATCGTTTAAGCCTTCCTCAAAGACCGCGGATACATGGTAGGCTAGTGGGTTCGTTTGTTACGCACTTCAATCCATTCCACACCGACATTCTTGGTTTGCTTCTTATTTATTAAATCCAGGCAATTGGTTGATGAAACATTTATTAAAATTAACATACAATTTATACAAAACAAAATTCATTTTAAAAGAAAAAAAACAAAACAAAGTGGTCAAAATCATGCTGTATCACTGTATTATGCCACTGTATTCACAAAGTAATGTCTAGAGTCATGAAATGATTATTTTTAGTCATTAACTAGGTTTTTGTCCTGTTGTTTTATGCTATTTTAAGCTGGCTACACTAATCACTTTTTGATGAACATAGGCTAAATCAGCCTGCAATGACAACGAGAATTAGAAGGAAATAAATACATATTTGGTTGGTGTAATATTATACTAAAATGTCATTAATCACATATTAAGATAACGTCTCGGTTACGTATGTAACCCTCGTTCCCTGAGGAGGGAACGGAGACGTAACATCAGTGACTGATGAATGGGGGTTTCACTTAGAAGCCTATCATCTTCAAGATGTAACAAAGCGCCCAATGGCGATGCAAAGCCATGGGCATGCGGAATTTGCATAGCGTAACTCCGCCCCATCTCGTGGGTATATAAGGAAGTACGCTGGCAACATCGCATTATGTTACCTGCTGAGGAGCCGAGACTGAACTCCCGGCTGTTCCAGCGGTACAGCGGAAGTGGCAGAGGGACGTTACGTCTCCGTTCCCTCCTCAGGGAACGAGGGTTACATACGTAACTGAGATGTTCCCTTTCGTTCAGTCACTCCGAGTAACGTCAGTGACTGATGAATGGGGGTCCCAATTTAATCGCGGCACTCGGCTGTCATCCAGTGCCCTGCGCAAGTGTGAGCTCCCTGTCGTAACGCTAGAACGGATGAAGGACTCCAACTTAACACAGGAATACCAAGGTACACTAGGAAGCATATTCCACGTGGAAACATGCACCAAGTGCCTGCCCGTAGGGAGGACTTAGAGACACACGT